>JBAIAA010001386.1:0-171671 GCA_037893245.1 Crossaster papposus
TGCATAAGAAATATGTAAAGGGAAAGAAGTGTGCATAAGAAATAAACACATGATGTGGGAACAAGCCCTCGAGTTAAATATGTAAAGGGAAAGAAGTGTGCATAAGAAATATGTAAAGGGAAAGAAGTGTGCATAAGAAATATGTAAAGGGAAAGAAGTGTGCATAAGAAATATGTAAAGGGAAAGAAGTGTGCATAAGAAATATGTAAAGGGAAAGAAGTGTGCATAAGAAATATGTAAAGGGAAAGAAGTGTTCATAAGAAATATGTAAAGGGAAAGAAGTGTGCATAAGAAATATGTAAAGGGAAAGAAGTGTGCATAAGAAATATGTAAAGAGAAAGAAGTGTGCATAAGAAATATGTAAAGGGAAAGAAGTGTGCATAAGAAATATGTAAAGGGAAATAAGTGTGCATAAGAAATATGTAAAGGGAAAGAAGTGTGCATAAGAAATATGTAAAGGGAAAGAAGTGTGCATAAGAAATATGTAAAGGGAAAGAAGTGTGCATAAGAAATAAACACATGATGTGGGAACAAGCCCTCGAGTTAAATATGTAAAGGGAAAGAAGTGTGCATAAGAAATATGTAAAGGGAAAGAAGTGTGCATCAGAAATATGTAAAGGGAAAGAAGTGTGCATAAGAAATAAACACATGATGTGGGAACAAGCCCTCGAGTTAAATATGTAAAGGGAAAGAAGTGTGCATAAGAAATATGTAAAGGGAAAGAAGTGTGCATAAGAAATATGTAAAGGGAAAGAAGTGTGCATAAGAAATATGTAAAGGGAAAGAAGTGTGCATAAGAAATATGTAAAGGGAAAGAAGTGTGCATAAGAAATATGTAAAGGGAAAGAAGTGTGCATAAGAAATATGTAAAGGGAAAGAAGTGTGCATAAGAAATATGTAAAGGGAAAGAAGTGTGCATAAGAAATATGTAAAGGGAAAGAAGTGTGCATAAGAAATATGTAAAGGGAAAGAAGTGTGCATAAGAAATATGTAAAGGGAAAGAAGTGTGCATAAGAAATATGTAAAGGGAAAGAAGTGTGCATAAGAAATATGTAAAGAGAAAGAAGTGTGCATAAGAAATATGTAAAGGGAAAGAAGTGTGCATAAGAAATATGTAAAGGGAAAGAAGTGTGCATAAGAAATATGTAAAGGGAAAGAAGTGTGCATAAGAAATATGTAAAGGGAAAGAAGTGTGCATAAGAAATATGTAAAGGGAAAGAAGTGTGCATAAGAAATAAACACATGATGTGGGAACAAGCCCTCGAGTTAAATATGTAAAGGGAAAGAAGTGTGCATAAGAAATATGTAAAGGGAAAGAAGTGTGCATAAGAAATATGTAAAGGGAAAGAAGTGTGCATAAGAAATATGTAAAGGGAAAGAAGTGTGCATAAGAAATATGTAAAGGGAAAGAAGTGTGCGTAAGAAATATGTAAAGGGAAAGAAGTGTGCATAAGAAATATGTAAAGGGAAAGAAGTGTGCATAAGAAATATGTAAAGGGAAAGAAGTGTGCATAAGAAATATGTAAAGGGAAAGAAGTGTGCATAAGAAATATGTAAAGGGAAAGAAGTGTGCATAAGAAATAAACACATGATGTGGGAACAAGCCCTCGAGTTAAATATGTAAAGGGAAAGAAGTGTGCATAAGAAATATGTAAAGGGAAAGAAGTGTGCATAAGAAATATGTAAAGGGAAAGAAGTGTGCATAAGAAATATGTAAAGGGAAAGAAGTGTGCATAAGAAATATGTAAAGGGAAAGAAGTGTGCATAAGAAATATGTAAAGGGAAAGAAGTGTGCATAAGAAATATGTAAAGGGAAAGAAGTGTGCATAAGAAATATGTAAAGGGAAAGAAGTGTGCATAAGAAATAAACACATGATGTGGGAACAAGCCCTCGAGTTAAATATGTAAAGGGAAAGAAGTGTGCATAAGAAATATGTAAAGGGAAAGAAGTGTGCATAAGAAATATGTAAAGAGAAAGAAGTGTGCATAAGAAATATGTAAAGGGAAAGAAGTGTGCATAATAAATATGTAAAGGGAAAGAAGTGTGCATAAGAAATATGTAAAGGGAAAGAAGTGTGCATAAGAAATATGTAAAGGGAAAGAAGTGTGCATAAGAAATATGTAAAGGGAAAGAAGTGTGCATAAGAAATCAACACATGATGTGGGAACAAGCCCTCGAGTTAAATATGTAAAGGGAAAGAAGTGTGCATAAGAAATATGTAAAGGGAAAGAAGTGTGCATAAGAAATATGTAAAGGGAAAGAAGTGTGCATAAGAAATATGTAAAGGGAAAGAAGTGTGCATAAGAAATATGTAAAGGGAAAGAAGTGTGCATAAGAAATATGTAAAGGGAAAGAAGTGTGCATAAGAAATATGTAAAGGGAAAGAAGTGTGCATAAGAAATATGTAAAGGGAAAGAAGTGTGCATAAGAAATAAACACATGATGTGGGAACAAGCCCTCGAGTTAAATATGTAAAGGGAAAGAAGTGTGCATAAGAAATATGTAAAGGGAAAGAAGTGTGCATAAGAAATATGTAAAGGGAAAGAAGTGTGCATAAGAAATATGTAAAGGGAGAGAAGTGTGCATAATAAATATGTAAAGGGAAAGAAGTGTGCATAAGAAATATTTAAAGGGAAAGAAGTGTGCGTAAGAAATATGTAAAGGGAAAGAAGTGTGCATAAGAAATATGTAAAGGGAAAGAAGTGTGCATAAGAAATATGTAAAGGGAAAGAAGTGTGCATAAGAAATATGTAAAGGGAAAGAAGTGTGCATAAGAAATATGTAAAGGGAAAGAAGTGTGCATAAGAAATATGTAAAGGGAAAGAAGTGTGCATAAGAAATATGTAAAGGGAAAGAAGTGTGCATAAGAAATAAACACATGATGTGGGAACAAGCCCTCGAGTTAAATATGTAAAGGGAAAGAAGTGTGCATAAGAAATATGTAAAGGGAAAGAAGTGTGCATAAGAAATATGTAAAGGGAAAGAAGTGTGCATAAGAAATATGTAAAGGGAAAGAAGTGTGCATAAGAAATATGTAAAGGGAAAGAAGTGTGCATAAGAAATATGTAAAGGGAAAGAAGTGTTCATAAGAAATATGTAAAGGGAAAGAAGTGTGCATAAGAAATATGTAAAGGGAAAGAAGTGTGCATAAGAAATATGTAAAGAGAAAGAAGTGTGCATAAGAAATATGTAAAGGGAAAGAAGTGTGCATAAGAAATATGTAAAGGGAAATAAGTGTGCATAAGAAATATGTAAAGGGAAAGAAGTGTGCATAAGAAATATGTAAAGGGAAAGAAGTGTGCATAAGAAATATGTAAAGGGAAAGAAGTGTGCATAAGAAATAAACACATGATGTGGGAACAAGCCCTCGAGTTAAATATGTAAAGGGAAAGAAGTGTGCATAAGAAATATGTAAAGGGAAAGAAGTGTGCATCAGAAATATGTAAAGGGAAAGAAGTGTGCATAAGAAATAAACACATGATGTGGGAACAAGCCCTCGAGTTAAATATGTAAAGGGAAAGAAGTGTGCATAAGAAATATGTAAAGGGAAAGAAGTGTGCATAAGAAATATGTAAAGGGAAAGAAGTGTGCATAAGAAATATGTAAAGGGAAAGAAGTGTGCATAAGAAATATGTAAAGGGAAAGAAGTGTGCATAAGAAATATGTAAAGGGAAAGAAGTGTGCATAAGAAATATGTAAAGGGAAAGAAGTGTGCATAAGAAATATGTAAAGGGAAAGAAGTGTGCATAAGAAATATGTAAAGGGAAAGAAGTGTGCATAAGAAATATGTAAAGGGAAAGAAGTGTGCATAAGAAATATGTAAAGGGAAAGAAGTGTGCATAAGAAATATGTAAAGGGAAAGAAGTGTGCATAAGAAATATGTAAAGAGAAAGAAGTGTGCATAAGAAATATGTAAAGGGAAAGAAGTGTGCATAAGAAATATGTAAAGGGAAAGAAGTGTGCATAAGAAATATGTAAAGGGAAAGAAGTGTGCATAAGAAATATGTAAAGGGAAAGAAGTGTGCATAAGAAATATGTAAAGGGAAAGAAGTGTGCATAAGAAATAAACACATGATGTGGGAACAAGCCCTCGAGTTAAATATGTAAAGGGAAAGAAGTGTGCATAAGAAATATGTAAAGGGAAAGAAGTGTGCATAAGAAATATGTAAAGGGAAAGAAGTGTGCATAATAAATATGTAAAGGGAAAGAAGTGTGCATAAGAAATATGTAAAGGGAAAGAAGTGTGCACAAGAAATATGTAAAGGGAAAGAAGTGTGCATAAGAAATATGTAAAGGGAAAGAAGTGTGCATAAGAAATATGTAAAGGGAAAGAAGTGTGCATAAGAAATAAACACATGATGTGGGAACAAGCCCTCGAGTTAAATATGTAAAGGGAAAGAAGTGTGCATAAGAAATATGTAAAGAGAAAGAAGTGTGCATAAGAAATATGTAAAGGGAAAGAAGTGTGCATAAGAAATATGTAAAGGGAAAGAAGTGTGCATAAGAAATATGTAAAGGGAAAGAAGTGTGCGTAAGAAATATGTAAAGGGAAAGAAGTGTGCATAAGAAATAAACACATGATGTGGGAACAAGCCCTCGAGTTAAATATGTAAAGGGAAAGAAGTGTGCATAAGAAATATGTAAAGGGAAAGAAGTGTGCATAAGAAATATGTAAAGGGAAAGAAGTGTGCATAAGAAATATGTAAAGGGAAAGAAGTGTGCATAAGAAATATGTAAAGGGAAAGAAGTGTGCGTAAGAAATATGTAAAGGGAAAGAAGTGTGCATACGAAATATGTAAAGGGAAAGAAGTGTGCATAAGAAATATGTAAAGGGAAAGAAGTGTGCATAAGAAATATGTAAAGGGAAAGAAGTGTGCATAAGAAATATGTAAAGGGAAAGAAGTGTGCATAAGAAATATGTAAAGGGAAAGAAGTGTGCATAAGAAATATGTAAAGGGAAAGAAGTGTGCATAAGAAATATGTAAAGGGAAAGAAGTGTGCATAAGAAATAAACACATGATGTGGGAACAAGCCCTCGAGTTAAATATGTAAAGGGAAAGAAGTGTGCATAAGAAATATGTAAAGGGAAAGAAGTGTGCATAAGAAATATGTAAAGGGAAAGAAGTGTGCATAAGAAATATGTAAAGGGAAAGAAGTGTGCATAAGAAATATGTAAAGGGAAAGAAGTGTGCATAAGAAATATGTAAAGGGAAAGAAGTGTGCATAAGAAATATGTAAAGGGAAAGAAGTGTGCATAAGAAATATGTAAAGGGAAAGAAGTGTGCATAAGAAATATGTAAAGGGAAAGAAGTGTGCATAAGAAATATGTAAAGGGAAAGAAGTGTGCATAAGAAATATGTAAAGGGAAAGAAGTGTGCATAAGAAATAAACACATGATGTGGGAACAAGCCCTCGAGTTAAATATGTAAAGGGAAAGAAGTGTGCATAAGAAATATGTAAAGGGAAAGAAGTGTGCATAAGAAATATGTAAAGGGAAAGAAGTGTGCATAATAAATATGTAAAGGGAAAGAAGTGTGCATAAGAAATATGTAAAGGGAAAGAAGTGTGCACAAGAAATATGTAAAGGGAAAGAAGTGTGCATAAGAAATATGTAAAGGGAAAGAAGTGTGCATAAGAAATATGTAAAGGGAAAGAAGTGTGCATAAGAAATAAACACATGATGTGGGAACAAGCCCTCGAGTTAAATATGTAAAGGGAAAGAAGTGTGCATAAGAAATATGTAAAGGGAAAGAAGTGTGCATAAGAAATATGTAAAGGGAAAGAAGTGTGCATAAGAAATATGTAAAGGGAAAGAAGTGTGCATAAGAAATATGTAAAGGGAAAGAAGTGTGCGTAAGAAATATGTAAAGGGAAAGAAGTGTGCATAAGAAATAAACACATGATGTGGGAACAAGCCCTCGAGTTAAATATGTAAAGGGAAAGAAGTGTGCATAAGAAATATGTAAAGGGAAAGAAGTGTGCATAAGAAATATGTAAAGGGAAAGAAGTGTGCATAAGAAATATGTAAAGGGAAAGAAGTGTGCATAAGAAATATGTAAAGGGAAAGAAGTGTGCGTAAGAAATATGTAAAGGGAAAGAAGTGTGCATACGAAATATGTAAAGGGAAAGAAGTGTGCATAAGAAATATGTAAAGGGAAAGAAGTGTGCATAAGAAATATGTAAAGGGAAAGAAGTGTGCATAAGAAATATGTAAAGGGAAAGAAGTGTGCATAAGAAATATGTAAAGGGAAAGAAGTGTGCATAAGAAATATGTAAAGGGAAAGAAGTGTGCATAAGAAATATGTAAAGGGAAAGAAGTGTGCATAAGAAATAAACACATGATGTGGGAACAAGCCCTCGAGTTAAATATGTAAAGGGAAAGAAGTGTGCATAAGAAATATGTAAAGGGAAAGAAGTGTGCATAAGAAATATGTAAAGGGAAAGAAGTGTGCATAAGAAATATGTAAAGGGAAAGAAGTGTGCATAAGAAATATGTAAAGGGAAAGAAGTGTGCATAAGAAATATGTAAAGGGAAAGAAGTGTGCATAAGAAATATGTAAAGGGAAAGAAGTGTGCATAAGAAATATGTAAAGGGAAAGAAGTGTGCATAAGAAATATGTAAAGGGAAAGAAGTGTGCATAAGAAATATGTAAAGGGAAAGAAGTGTGCATAAGAAATATGTAAAGGGAAAGAAGTGTGCATAAGAAATATGTAAAGGGAAAGAGGTGTGCATAAGAAATATGTAAAGGGAAAGAAGTGTGCATAAGAAATATGTAAAGGGAAAGAAGTGTGCATAAGAAATATGTAAAGGGAAAGAAGTGTGCATAAGAAATATGTAAAGGGAAAAAAGTGTGCATAAGAAATAAACACATGATGTGGGAACAAGCCCTCGAGTTAAATATGTAAAGGGAAAGAAGTGTGCATAAGAAATATGTAAAGGGAAAGAAGTGTGCATAAGAAATATGTAAAGGGAAAGAAGTGTGCATAAGAAATATGTAAATGAAAGAAGTGTGCATAAGAAATATGTAAAGGGAAAGAAGTGTGCTTAAGAAATATGTAAAGGGAAAGAAGTGTGCATAAGAAATATGTAAAGGGAAAGAAGTGTGCATATGAAATATGTAAAGGGAAAGAAGTGTGCATAAGAAATATGTAAAGGGAAAGAAGTGTGCATAAGAAATATGTAAAGGGAAAGAAGTGTGCATAAGAAATATGTACAGGGAAAGAAGTGTGCATAAGAAATATGTAAAGGGAAAGAAGTGTGCATAAGAAATATGTAAAGGGAAAGAAGTGTGCATAAGAAATATGTAAAGGGAAAGAAGTGTGCATAAGAAATATGTAAAGGGAAAGAAGTGTGCATAATAAATATGTAAAGGGAAAGAAGTGTGCATAAGAAATATGTAAAGGGAAAGAAGTGTGCATAAGAAATATGTAAAGGGAAAGAAGTGTGCATAAGAAATATGTAAAGGGAAAGAAGTGTGCATAAGAAATATGTAAAGGGAAAGAAGTGTGCATAAGAAATATGTAAAGGGAAAGAAGTGTGCATAAGAAATAAACACATGATGTGGGAACAAGCCCTCGAGTTAAATATGTAAAGGGAAAGAAGTGTGCATAAGAAATATGTAAAGGGAAAGAAGTGTGCATAAGAAATATGTAAAGGGAAAGAAGTGTGCATAAGAAATATGTAAAGGGAAAGCAGTGTGCATAAGAAATATGTAAAGGGAAAGAAGTGTGCATAAGAAATATGTAAAGGGAAAGAAGTGTGCATAAGAAATAAACACATGATGTGGGAACAAGCCCTCGAGTTAAATATGTAAAGGGAAAGAAGTGTGCATAAGAAATATGTAAAGGGAAAGAAGTGTGCATAAGAAATATGTAAAGGGAAAGAAGTGTGCATAAGAAATATGTAAAGGGAAAGAAGTGTGCATAAGAAATATGTAAAGGGAAAGAAGTGTGCGTAAGAAATATGTAAAGGGAAAGAAGTGTGCATAAGAAATATGTAAAGGGAAAGAAGTGTGCATAAGAAATATGTAAAGGGAAAGAAGTGTGCATAAGAAATATGTAAAGGGAAAGAAGTGTGCATAAGAAATATGTAAAGGGAAAGAAGTGTGCATAAGAAATAAACACATGATGTGGGAACAAGCCCTCGAGTTAAATATGTAAAGGGAAAGAAGTGTGCATAAGAAATATGTAAAGGGAAAGAAGTGTGCATAAGAAATATGTAAAGGGAAAGAAGTGTGCATAAGAAATATGTAAAGGGAAAGAAGTGTGCATAAGAAATATGTAAAGGGAAAGAAGTGTGCATAAGAAATATGTAAAGGGAAAGAAGTGTGCATAAGAAATATGTAAAGGGAAAGAAGTGTGCATAAGAAATATGTAAAGGGAAAGAAGTGTGCATAAGAAATAAACACATGATGTGGGAACAAGCCCTCGAGTTAAATATGTAAAGGGAAAGAAGTGTGCATAAGAAATATGTAAAGGGAAAGAAGTGTGCATAAGAAATATGTAAAGAGAAAGAAGTGTGCATAAGAAATATGTAAAGGGAAAGAAGTGTGCATAATAAATATGTAAAGGGAAAGAAGTGTGCATAAGAAATATGTAAAGGGAAAGAAGTGTGCATAAGAAATATGTAAAGGGAAAGAAGTGTGCATAAGAAATATGTAAAGGGAAAGAAGTGTGCATAAGAAATCAACACATGATGTGGGAACAAGCCCTCGAGTTAAATATGTAAAGGGAAAGAAGTGTGCATAAGAAATATGTAAAGGGAAAGAAGTGTGCATAAGAAATATGTAAAGGGAAAGAAGTGTGCATAAGAAATATGTAAAGGGAAAGAAGTGTGCATAAGAAATATGTAAAGGGAAAGAAGTGTGCATAAGAAATATGTAAAGGGAAAGAAGTGTGCATAAGAAATATGTAAAGGGAAAGAAGTGTGCATAAGAAATATGTAAAGGGAAAGAAGTGTGCATAAGAAATAAACACATGATGTGGGAACAAGCCCTCGAGTTAAATATGTAAAGGGAAAGAAGTGTGCATAAGAAATATGTAAAGGGAAAGAAGTGTGCATAAGAAATATGTAAAGGGAAAGAAGTGTGCATAAGAAATATGTAAAGGGAGAGAAGTGTGCATAATAAATATGTAAAGGGAAAGAAGTGTGCATAAGAAATATGTAAAGGGAAAGAAGTGTGCATAAGAAATATGTAAAGGGAAAGAAGTGTGCATAAGAAATATGTAAAGGGAAAGAAGTGTGCATAAGAAATATGTAAAGGGAAAGAAGTGTGCATAAGAAATATGTAAAGGGAAAGAAGTGTGCATAAGAAATATGTAAAGGGAAAGAAGTGTGCATAAGAAATATGTACAGGGAAAGAGGTGTGCATAAGAAATATGTAAAGGGAAAGAAGTGTGCATAAGAAATATGTAAAGGGAAAGAAGTGTGCATAAGAAATATGTAAAGGGAAAGAAGTGTGCATAAGAAATATGTAAAGGGAAAGAAGTGTGCATAAGAAATAAACACATGATGTGGGAACAAGCCCTCGAGTTAAATATGTAAAAGGGAAAGAAGTGTGCATAAGAAATATGTAAAGGGAAAGAAGTGTGCATAAGAAATATGTAAAGGGAAAGAAGTGTGCATAAGAAATATGTAAAGGGAAAGAAGTGTGCATAAGAAATATGTAAAGGGAAAGAAGTGTGCATAAGAAATATGTAAAGGGAAAGAAGTGTGCATAAGAAATATGTAAAGGGAAAGAAGTGTGCATAAGAAATATGTAAAGGGAAAGAAGTGTGCATAAGAAATATGTAAAGGGAAAGAAGTGTGCATAAGAAATATGTAAAGGGAAAGAAGTGTGCATAAGAAATATGTAAAGGGAAAGAAGTGTGCATAAGATATATGTAAAGGGAAAGAAGTTTGCATAAGAAATATGTAAAGGGAAAGAAGTGTGCATAAGAAATATGTAAAGGGAAAGAAGTGTGCATAAGAAATATGTAAAGGGAAAGAAGTGTGCATAAGAAATATGTAAAGGGAAAGAAGTGTGCATAAGAAATATGTAAAGGGAAAGAAGTGTGCATAAGAAATATGTAAAGGGAAAGAAGTGTGCATAAGAAATATGTTAAGGGAAAGAAGTGTGCATAAGAAATATGTAAAGGGAAAGAAGTGTGCATAAGAAATATGTAAAGGGAAAGAAGTGTGCATAAGAAATATGTAAAGGGAAAGAAGTGTGCATAAGAAATATGTAAAGGGAAAGAAGTGTGCATAAGAAATATGTAAAGGGAAAGAAGTGTGCATAAGAAATATGTAAAGGGAAAGAAGTGTGCATAAGAAATATGTAAAGGGAAAGAAGTGTGCATAAGAAATATGTAAAGGGAAAGAAGTGTGCATAAGAAATATGTAAAGGGAAAGAAGTGTGCATAAGAAATATGTAAAGGGAAAGAAGTGTGCATAAGAAATATGTAAAGGGAAAGAAGTGTGCATAAGAAATATGTAAAGGGAAAGAAGTGTGCATAAGAAATATGTAAAGGGAAAGAAGTGTGCATAATAAATATGTAAAGGGAAAGAAGTGTGCATAATAAATATGTAAAGGGAAAGAAGTGTGCATAATAAATATGTAAAGGGAAAGAAGTGTGCATAATAAATATGTAAAGGGAAAGAAGTGTGCATAAGAAATATGTAAAGGGAAAGAAGTGTGCATAAGAAATATGTAAAGGGAAAGAAGTGTGCATAAGAAATATGTAAAGGGAAAGAAGTGTGCATAAGAAATATGTAAAGGGAAAGAAGTGTGCATAAGAAATATGTAAAGGGAAAGAAGTGTGCATAAGAAATATGTAAAGGGAAAGAAGTGTGCATAAGAAATATGTAAAGGGAAAGAAGTGTGCATAAGAAATATGTAAAGGGAAAGAAGTGTGCATAAGATATATGTAAAGGGAAAGAAGTGTGCATAAGAAATATGTAAAGGGAAAGAAGTGTGCATAAGAAATATGTAAAGGGAAAGAAGTGTGCATAAGAAATATGTAAAGGGAAAGAAGTGTGCATACGAAATATGTAAAGGGAAAGAAGTGTGCATAAGAAATATGTAAAGGGAAAGAAGTGTGCATAAGAAATATGTAAAGGGAAAGAAGTGTGCATAAGAAATATGTAAAGGGAAAGAAGTGTGCATAAGAAATATGTAAAGGGAAAGAAGTGTGCATAAGAAATATGTAAAGGGAAAGAAGTGTGCATAAGAAATATGTAAAGGGAAAGAAGTGTGCATAAGAAATATGTAAAGGGAAAGAAGTGTGCATAAGAAATATGTAAAGGGAAAGAAGTGTGCATAATAAATATGTAAAGGGGAAGAAGTGTGCATAAGAAATATGTAAAGGGAAAGAAGTGTGCATAAGAAATATGTAAAGGGAAAGAAGTGTGCATAAGAAATATGTAAAGGGAAAGAAGTGTGCATAAGAAATATGTAAAGGGAAAGAAGTGTGCATAAGAAATATGTAAAGGGAAAGAAGTGTGCATAAGAAATAAACACATGATGTGGGAACAAGCCCTCGAGTTAAATATGTAAAGGGAAAGAAGTGTGCATAAGAAATATGTAAAGGGAAAGAAGTGTGCATAAGAAATATGTAAAGGGAAAGAAGTGTGCATAAGAAATATGTAAAGGGAAAGCAGTGTGCATAAGAAATATGTAAAGGGAAAGAAGTGTGCATAAGAAATATGTAAAGGGAAAGAAGTGTGCATAAGAAATAAACACATGATGTGGGAACAAGCCCTCGAGTTAAATATGTAAAGGGAAAGAAGTGTGCATAAGAAATATGTAAAGGGAAAGAAGTGTGCATAAGAAATATGTAAAGGGAAAGAAGTGTGCATAAGAAATATGTAAATGAAAGAAGTGTGCATAAGAAATATGTAAAGGGAAAGAAGTGTGCTTAAGAAATATGTAAAGGGAAAGAAGTGTGCATAAGAAATATGTAAAGGAAAAGAAGTGTGCATAAGAAATATGTAAAGGGAAAGAAGTGTGCATAAGAAATATGTAAAGGGAAAGAAGTGTGCATAAGAAATATGTAAAGGGAAAGAAATGTGCATAAGAAATATGTAAAGGAAAAGAAGTGTGCATAATAAATATGTAAAGGGAAAGAAGTGTGCATAATAAATATGTAAAGGGAAAGAAGTGTGCATAAGAAATAAACACATGATGTGGGAACAAGCCCTCGAGTTAAATATGTAAAGGGAAAGAAGTGTGCATAAGAAATATGTAAAGGGAAAGAAGTGTGCATAAGAAATATGTAAAGGGAAAGAAGTGTGCATAAGAAATATGTAAAGGGAAAGAAGTGTGCATAAGAAATATGTAAAGGGAAAGAAGTGTGCATAAGAAATATGTAAAGGGAAAGAAGTGTGCATAAGAAATATGTAAAGGGAAAGAAGTGTGCATAAGAAATATGTAAAGGGAAAGAAGTGTGCATAAGAAATAAACACATGATGTGGGAACAAGCCCTCGAGTTAAATATGTAAAGGGAAAGAAGTGTGCATAAGAAATATGTAAAGGGAAAGAAGTGTGCATAAGAAATATGTAAAGAGAAAGAAGTGTGCATAAGAAATATGTAAAGGGAAAGAAGTGTGCATAATAAATATGTAAAGGGAAAGAAGTGTGCATAAGAAATATGTAAAGGGAAAGAAGTGTGCATAAGAAATATGTAAAGGGAAAGAAGTGTGCATAAGAAATATGTAAAGGGAAAGAAGTGTGCATAAGAAATCAACACATGATGTGGGAACAAGCCCTCGAGTTAAATATGTAAAGGGAAAGAAGTGTGCATAAGAAATATGTAAAGGGAAAGAAGTGTGCATAAGAAATATGTAAAGGGAAAGAAGTGTGCATAAGAAATATGTAAAGGGAAAGAAGTGTGCATAAGAAATATGTAAAGGGAAAGAAGTGTGCATAAGAAATATGTAAAGGGAAAGAAGTGTGCATAAGAAATATGTAAAGGGAAAGAAGTGTGCATAAGAAATATGTAAAGGGAAAGAAGTGTGCATAAGAAATAAACACATGATGTGGGAACAAGCCCTCGAGTTAAATATGTAAAGGGAAAGAAGTGTGCATAAGAAATATGTAAAGGGAAAGAAGTGTGCATAAGAAATATGTAAAGGGAAAGAAGTGTGCATAAGAAATATGTAAAGGGAGAGAAGTGTGCATAATAAATATGTAAAGGGAAAGAAGTGTGCATAAGAAATATGTAAAGGGAAAGAAGTGTGCATAAGAAATATGTAAAGGGAAAGAAGTGTGCATAAGAAATATGTAAAGGGAAAGAAGTGTGCATAAGAAATATGTAAAGGGAAAGAAGTGTGCATAAGAAATATGTAAAGGGAAAGAAGTGTGCATAAGAAATATGTAAAGGGAAAGAAGTGTGCATAAGAAATATGTAAAGGGAAAGAGGTGTGCATAAGAAATATGTAAAGGGAAAGAAGTGTGCATAAGAAATATGTAAAGGGAAAGAAGTGTGCATAAGAAATATGTAAAGGGAAAGAAGTGTGCATAAGAAATATGTAAAGGGAAAGAAGTGTGCATAAGAAATATGTAAAGGGAAAGAAGTGTGCATAAGAAATATGTAAAGGGAAAGCAGTGTGCATAAGAAATATGTAAAGGGAAAGAAGTGTGCATAAGAAATATGTAAAGGGAAAGAAGTGTGCATAAGAAATAAACACATGATGTGGGAACAAGCCCTCGAGTTAAATATGTAAAGGGAAAGAAGTGTGCATAAGAAATATGTAAAGGGAAAGAAGTGTGCATAAGAAATATGTAAAGGGAAAGAAGTGTGCATAAGAAATATGTAAATGAAAGAAGTGTGCATAAGAAATATGTAAAGGGAAAGAAGTGTGCTTAAGAAATATGTAAAGGGAAAGAAGTGTGCATAAGAAATATGTAAAGGAAAAGAAGTGTGCATAAGAAATATGTAAAGGGAAAGAAGTGTGCATAAGAAATATGTAAAGGGAAAGAAGTGTGCATAAGAAATATGTAAAGGGAAAGAAATGTGCATAAGAAATATGTAAAGGAAAAGAAGTGTGCATAATAAATATGTAAAGGGAAAGAAGTGTGCATAATAAATATGTAAAGGGAAAGAAGTGTGCATAAGAAATAAACACATGATGTGGGAACAAGCCCTCGAGTTAAATATGTAAAGGGAAAGAAGTGTGCATAAGAAATATGTAAAGGGAAAGAAGTGTGCATAAGAAATATGTAAAGGGAAAGAAGTGTGCATAAGAAATATGTAAAGGGAAAGAAGTGTGCATAAGAAATATGTAAAGGGAAAGAAGTGTGCATAAGAAATATGTAAAGGGAAAGAAGTGTGCATAAGAAATATGTAAAGGGAAAGAAGTGTGCATAAGAAATATGTAAAGGGAAAGAAGTGTGCATAAGAAATAAACACATGATGTGGGAACAAGCCCTCGAGTTAAATATGTAAAGGGAAAGAAGTGTGCATAAGAAATATGTAAAGGGAAAGAAGTGTGCATAAGAAATATGTAAAGAGAAAGAAGTGTGCATAAGAAATATGTAAAGGGAAAGAAGTGTGCATAATAAATATGTAAAGGGAAAGAAGTGTGCATAAGAAATATGTAAAGGGAAAGAAGTGTGCATAAGAAATATGTAAAGGGAAAGAAGTGTGCATAAGAAATATGTAAAGGGAAAGAAGTGTGCATAAGAAATCAACACATGATGTGGGAACAAGCCCTCGAGTTAAATATGTAAAGGGAAAGAAGTGTGCATAAGAAATATGTAAAGGGAAAGAAGTGTGCATAAGAAATATGTAAAGGGAAAGAAGTGTGCATAAGAAATATGTAAAGGGAAAGAAGTGTGCATAAGAAATATGTAAAGGGAAAGAAGTGTGCATAAGAAATATGTAAAGGGAAAGAAGTGTGCATAAGAAATATGTAAAGGGAAAGAAGTGTGCATAAGAAATATGTAAAGGGAAAGAAGTGTGCATAAGAAATAAACACATGATGTGGGAACAAGCCCTCGAGTTAAATATGTAAAGGGAAAGAAGTGTGCATAAGAAATATGTAAAGGGAAAGAAGTGTGCATAAGAAATATGTAAAGGGAAAGAAGTGTGCATAAGAAATATGTAAAGGGAGAGAAGTGTGCATAATAAATATGTAAAGGGAAAGAAGTGTGCATAAGAAATATGTAAAGGGAAAGAAGTGTGCATAAGAAATATGTAAAGGGAAAGAAGTGTGCATAAGAAATATGTAAAGGGAAAGAAGTGTGCATAAGAAATATGTAAAGGGAAAGAAGTGTGCATAAGAAATATGTAAAGGGAAAGAAGTGTGCATAAGAAATATGTAAAGGGAAAGAAGTGTGCATAAGAAATATGTAAAGGGAAAGAGGTGTGCATAAGAAATATGTAAAGGGAAAGAAGTGTGCATAAGAAATATGTAAAGGGAAAGAAGTGTGCATAAGAAATATGTAAAGGGAAAGAAGTGTGCATAAGAAATATGTAAAGGGAAAGAAGTGTGCATAAGAAATAAACACATGATGTGGGAACAAGCCCTCGAGTTAAATATGTAAAAGGGAAAGAAGTGTGCATAAGAAATATGTAAAGGGAAAGAAGTGTGCATAAGAAATATGTAAAGGGAAAGAAGTGTGCATAAGAAATATGTAAAGGGAAAGAAGTGTGCATAAGAAATATGTAAAGGGAAAGAAGTGTGCATAAGAAATATGTAAAGGGAAAGAAGTGTGCATAAGAAATATGTAAAGGGAAAGAAGTGTGCATAAGAAATATGTAAAGGGAAAGAAGTGTGCATAATAAATATGTAAAGGGAAAGAAGTGTGGATAAGAAATATGTAAAGGGAAAGAAGTGTGCATAAGAAATATGTAAAGGGAAAGAAGTGTGCATAAGATATATGTAAAGGGAAAGAAGTGTGCATAAGAAATATGTAAAGGGAAAGAAGTGTGCATAAGACATATGTAAAGGGAAAGAAGTGTGCATAAGAAATATGTAAAGGGAAAGAAGTGTGCATAAGAAATATGTAAAGGGAAAGAAGTGTGCATAAGAAATATGTAAAGGGAAAGAAGTGTGCATAAGAAATATGTAAAGGGAAAGAAGTGTGCATAAGAAATATGTTAAGGGAAAGAAGTGTGCATAAGAAATATGTAAAGGGAAAGAAGTGTGCATAAGAAATATGTAAAGGGAAAGAAGTGTGCATAAGAAATATGTAAAGGGAAAGAAGTGTGCATAAGAAATATGTAAAGGGAAAGAAGTGTGCATAAGAAATATGTAAAGGGAAAGAAGTGTGCATAAGAAATATGTAAAGGGAAAGAAGTGTGCATAAGAAATATGTAAAGGGAAAGAAGTGTGCATAAGAAATATGTAAAGGGAAAGAAGTGTGCATAAGAAATATGTAAAGGGAAAGAAGTGTGCATAAGAAATATGTAAAGGGAAAGAAGTGTGCATAAGAAATATGTAAAGGGAAAGAAGTGTGCATAAGAAATATGTAAAGGGAAAGAAGTGTGCATGCATAAGAAATATGTAAAGGGAAAGAAGTGTGCATAAGAAATATGTAAAGGGAAAGAAGTGTGCATAAGAAATATGTAAAGGGAAAGAAGTGTGCATAAGAAATATGTAAAGGGAAAGAAGTGTGCATAAGAAATATGTAAAGGGAAAGAAGTGTGCATAAGAAATATGTAAAGGGAAAGAAGTGTGCATAAGAAATATGTAAAGGGAAAGAAGTGTGCATAAGAAATATGTAAAGGGAAAGAAGTGTGCATAAGAAATATGTAAAGGGAAAGAAGTGTGCATAAGAAATATGTAAAGGGAAAGAAGTGTGCATAAGAAATATGTAAAGGGAAAGAAGTGTGCATAAGAAATATGTAAAGGGAAAGAAGTGTGCATAAGAAATATGTAAAGGGAAAGAAGTGTGCATAAGAAATATGTAAAGGGAAAGAAGTGTGCATAAGAAATATGTAAAGGGAAAGAAGTGTGCATAAGAAATATGTAAAGGGAAAGAAGTGTGCATAAGAAATATGTAAAGGGAAAGAAGTGTGCATAAGAAATATGTAAAGGGAAAGAAGTGTGCATAAGAAATATGTAAAGGGAAAGAAGTGTGCATAAGAAATATGTAAAGGGAAAGAAGTGTGCATAAGAAATATGTAAAGGGAAAGAAGTGTGCATAAGAAATATGTAAAGGGAAAGAAGTGTGCATAAGAAATATGTAAAGGGAAAGAAGTGTGCATAAGAAATATGTAAAGGGAAAGAAGTGTGCATAAGAAATATGTAAAGGGAAAGAAGTGTGCATAAGAAATATGTAAAGGGAAAGAAGTGTGCATAAGAAATATGTAAAGGGAAAGAAGTGTGCATAAGAAATATGTAAAGGGAAAGAAGTGTGCATAAGAAATATGTAAAGGGAAAGAAGTGTGCATAAGAAATATGTAAAGGGAAAGAAGTGTGCATAAGAAATATGTAAAGGGAAAGAAGTGTGCATAAGAAATATGTAAAGGGAAAGAAGTGTGCATAAGAAATATGTAAAGGGAAAGAAGTGTGCATAAGAAATATGTAAAGGGAAAGAAGTGTGCATAAGAAATATGTAAAGGGAAAGAAGTGTGCATAAGAAATATGTAAAGGGAAAGAAGTGTGCATAAGAAATATGTAAAGGGAAAGAAGTGTGCATAAGAAATAAACATGAAGTGGGAACAAGCCTCGAGTTAAATATGTAAAGGGAAAGAAGTGTGCATAAGAAATATGTAAAGGGAAAGAAGTGTGCATAAGAAATATGTAAAGGGAAAGAAGTGTGCATAAGAAATATGTAAAGGGAAAGAAGTGTGCATAAGAAATATGTAAAGGGAAAGAAGTGTGCATAAGAAATATGTAAAGGGAAAGAAGTGTGCATAAGAAATATGTAAAGGGAAAGAAGTGTGCATAAGAAATATGTAAAGGGAAAGAAGTGTGCATAAGAAATATGTAAAGGGAAAGAAGTGTGCATAAGAAATATGTAAAGGGAAAGAAGTGTGCATAAGAAATATGTAAAGGGAAAGAAGTGTGCATAAGAAATATGTAAAGGGAAAGAAGTGTGCATAAGAAATATGTAAAGGGAAAGAAGTGTGCATAAGAAATATGTAAAGGGAAAGAAGTGTGCATAAGAAATATGTAAAGGGAAAGAAGTGTGCATAAGAAATATGTAAAGGGAAAGAAGTGTGCATAAGAAATATGTAAAGGGAAAGAAGTGTGCATAAGAAATATGTAAAGGGAAAGAAGTGTGCATAAGAAATATGTAAAGGGAAAGAAGTGTGCATAAGAAATATGTAAAGGGAAAGAAGTGTGCATAAGAAATATGTAAAGGGAAAGAAGTGTGCATAAGAAATATGTAAAGGGAAAGAAGTGTGCATAAGAAATATGTAAAGGGAAAGAAGTGTGCATAAGAAATATGTAAAGGGAAAGAAGTGTGCATAAGAAATATGTAAAGGGAAAGAAGTGTGCATAAGAAATATGTAAAGGGAAAGAAGTGTGCATAAGAAATATGTAAAGGGAAAGAAGTGTGCATAAGAAATATGTAAAGGGAAAGAAGTGTGCATAAGAAATATGTAAAGGGAAAGAAGTGTGCATAAGAAATATGTAAAGGGAAAGAAGTGTGCATAAGAAATATGTAAAGGGAAAGAAGTGTGCATAAGAAATATGTAAAGGGAAAGAAGTGTGCATAAGAAATATGTAAAGGGAAAGAAGTGTGCATAAGAAATATGTAAAGGGAAAGAAGTGTGCATAAGAAATATGTAAAGGGAAAGAAGTGTGCATAAGAAATATGTAAAGGGAAAGAAGTGTGCATAAGAAATATGTAAAGGGAAAGAAGTGTGCATAAGAAATATGTAAAGGGAAAGAAGTGTGCATAAGAAATATGTAAAGGGAAAGAAGTGTGCATAAGAAATATGTAAAGGGAAAGAAGTGTGCATAAGAAATATGTAAAGGGAAAGAAGTGTGCATAAGAAATATGTAAAGGGAAAGAAGTGTGCATAAGAAATATGTAAAGGGAAAGAAGTGTGCATAAGAAATATGTAAAGGGAAAGAAGTGTGCATAAGAAATATGTAAAGGGAAAGAAGTGTGCATAAGAAATATGTAAAGGGAAAGAAGTGTGCATAAGAAATATGTAAAGGGAAAGAAGTGTGCATAAGAAATATGTAAAGGGAAAGAAGTGTGCATAAGAAATATGTAAAGGGAAAGAAGTGTGCATAAGAAATAAACATGATGGGGAACAAGCCTCGAGTTAAATTTGTAAAGGGAAAGAAGTGTGCATAAGAAATATGTAAAGGGAAAGAAGTGTGCATAAGAAATATGTAAAGGGAAAGAAGTGTGCATAAGAAATATGTAAAGGGAAAGAAGTGTGCATAAGAAATATGTAAAGGGAAAGAAGTGTGCATAAGAAATATGTAAAGGGAAAGAAGTGTGCATAATATGTAAAGGGAAAGAAGTGTGCATAAGAAATATGTAAAGGGAAAGAAGTGTGCATAAGAAATATGTAAAGGGAAAGAAGTGTGCATAAGAAATATGTAAAGGGAAAGAAGTGTGCATAAGAAATATGTAAAGGGAAAGAAGTGTGCATAAGAAATATGTAAAGGGAAAGAAGTGTGCATAAGAAATATGTAAAGGGAAAGAAGTGTGCATAAGAAATATGTAAAGGGAAAGAAGTGTGCATAAGAAATATGTAAAGGGAAAGAAGTGTGCATAAGAAATATGTAAAGGGAAAGAAGTGTGCATAAGAAATATGTAAAGGGAAAGAAGTGTGCATAAGAAATATGTAAAGGGAAAGAAGTGTGCATAAGAAATATGTAAAGGGAAAGAAGTGTGCATAAGAAATATGTAAAGGGAAAGAAGTGTGCATAAGAAATATGTAAAGGGAAAGAAGTGTGCATAAGAAATATGTAAAGGGAAAGAAGTGTGCATAAGAAATAGGAAGAGCTAATATGTAAAGGGAAAGAAGTGTGCATAAGAAATATGTAAAGGGAAAGAAGTGTGCATAAGAAATATGTAAAGGGAAAGAAGTGTGCATAAGAAATATGTAAAGGGAAAGAAGTGTGCATAAGAAATATGTAAAGGGAAAGAAGTGTGCATAAGAAATATGTAAAGGGAAAGAAGTGTGCATAAGAAATATGTAAAGGGAAAGAAGTGTGCATAAGAAATATGTAAAGGGAAAGAAGTGTGCATAAGAAATATGTAAAGGGAAAGAAGTGTGCATAAGAAATATGTAAAGGGAAAGAAGTGTGCATAAGAAATATGTAAAGGGAAAGAAGTGTGCATAAGAAATATGTAAAGGGAAAGAAGTGTGCATAAGAAATATGTAAAGGGAAAGAAGTGTGCATAAGAAATATGTAAAGGGAAAGAAGTGTGCATAAGAAATATGTAAAGGGAAAGAAGTGTGCATAAGAAATATGTAAAGGGAAAGAAGTGTGCATAAGAAATATGTAAAGGGAAAGAAGTGTGCATAAGAAATATGTAAAGGGAAAGAAGTGTGCATAAGAAATATGTAAAGGGAAAGAAGTGTGCATAAGAAATATGTAAAGGGAAAGAAGTGTGCATAAGAAATATGTAAAGGGAAAGAAGTGTGCATAAGAAATATGTAAAGGGAAAGAAGTGTGCATAAGAAATATGTAAAGGGAAAGAAGTGTGCATAAGAAATATGTAAAGGGAAAGAAGTGTGCATAAGAAATATGTAAAGGGAAAGAAGTGTGCATAAGAAATATGTAAAGGGAAAGAAGTGTGCATAAGAAATATGTAAAGGGAAAGAAGTGTGCATAAGAAATATGTAAAGGGAAAGAAGTGTGCATAAGAAATATGTAAAGGGAAAGAAGTGTGCATAAGAAATATGTAAAGGGAAAGAAGTGTGCATAAGAAATATGTAAAGGGAAAGAAGTGTGCATAAGAAATATGTAAAGGGAAAGAAGTGTGCATAAGAAATATGTAAAGGGAAAGAAGTGTGCATAAGAAATATGTAAAGGGAAAGAAGTGTGCATAAGAAATATGTAAAGGGAAAGAAGTGTGCATAAGAAATATGTAAAGGGAAAGAAGTGTGCATAAGAAATATGTAAAGGGAAAGAAGTGTGCATAAGAAATATGTAAAGGGAAAGAAGTGTGCATAAGAAATATGTAAAGGGAAAGAAGTGTGCATAAGAAATATGTAAAGGGAAAGAAGTGTGCATAAGAAATATGTAAAGGGAAAGAAGTGTGCATAAGAAATATGTAAAGGGAAAGAAGTGTGCATAAGAAATATGTAAAGGGAAAGAAGTGTGCATAAGAAATATGTAAAGGGAAAGAAGTGTGCATAAGAAATATGTAAAGGGAAAGAAGTGTGCATAAGAAATATGTAAAGGGAAAGAAGTGTGCATAAGAAATATGTAAAGGGAAAGAAGTGTGCATAAGAAATATGTAAAGGGAAAGAAGTGTGCATAAGAAATATGTAAAGGGAAAGAAGTGTGCATAAGAAATATGTAAAGGGAAAGAAGTGTGCATAAGAAATATGTAAAGGGAAAGAAGTGTGCATAAGAAATATGTAAAGGGAAAGAAGTGTGCATAAGAAATATGTAAAGGGAAAGAAGTGTGCATAAGAAATATGTAAAGGGAAAGAAGTGTGCATAAGAAATATGTAAAGGGAAAGAAGTGTGCATAAGAAATATGTAAAGGGAAAGAAGTGTGCATAAGAAATATGTAAAGGGAAAGAAGTGTGCATAAGAAATATGTAAAGGGAAAGAAGTGTGCATAAGAAATATGTAAAGGGAAAGAAGTGTGCATAAGAAATATGTAAAGGGAAAGAAGTGTGCATAAGAAATATGTAAAGGGAAAGAAGTGTGCATAAGAAATATGTAAAGGGAAAGAAGTGTGCATAAGAAATATGTAAAGGGAAAGAAGTGTGCATACAGAAATATGTAAAGGGAAAGAAGTGTGCATAAGAAATATGTAAAGGGGAAGGAAGTGTGCATAAGAAATATGTAAAGGTGAAAGAAGTGTGCATAAGAAATATGTAAAGGGGAAAGAAGTGTGCATAAGAAATATGTAAAGGGAAAGAAGTGTGCATAAGAAATATGTAAAGGGAAAGAAGTGTGCATAAGAAATATGTAAAAGGGAAAGAAGTGTGCATAAGAAATATGTAAAGGAAGAAGTGTGCATACAAAATATGTAAAGGGAAAGAAGTGTGCATAAGAAATATGTAAAGGGAAGGAAGTGTGCATAAGAAATATGTAAAGGAAAGAAGTGTGCATAAGAAATATGTAAAGGAAAGAAGTGTGCATAAGAAATATGTAAAGGGAAAGAAGTGTGCATAAGAAATATGTAAAGGGAAAGAAGTGTGCATAAGAAATAAACACATGATGTCGGGACAAGCCCTCGAGTTAAATATGTAAAGGGAAAGAATTGTGCATAAGAAATAAACACATGATGTGGGAACAAGCCCTCGAGTTAAATATGTAAAGGGAAAGAAGTGTGCATAAGAAATAAACACATGATGTGGGAACAAGCCCTCGAGTTAAATATGTAAAAGGAAAGAAGTGTGCATAAGAAATAAACACATGATGTGGGAACAAGCCCTCGAGTTAAATATGTAAAGGAAAAGAAGTGTGCATAAGAAATAAACACATGATGTGGGAACAAGCCCGAGAGTTAAATATGTAAATGGAAAGAAGTGTGCATAAGAAATATGTAAAGGGAAAGAAGTGTGCATAGGACATATGTAAAGGGAAAGAAGTGTGCATAAGAAATATGTAAACGGAAAGAAGTGTGCATAAGAAATATGTAAAGGGAAAGAAGTGTACATAAGAAATATGTAAAGGGAAAGAAGTGTGCATAAGAAATATGTAAAGGGAAAGAAGTGTGCATAAGAAATATGTAAAGGGAAAGAAGTGTGCATAAGTAATAAACACATGATGTGGGAACAAGCCCTCGAGTTAAATATGTAAAGGGAAAGAAGTGTGCATAAGAAATAAACACATGATGTGGGAACAAGCCCTCGAGTTAAATATGTAAAGGGGAAAGAAGTGTGCATAATAAATATGTAAAGGGGAAAGAAGTGTGCATAATAAATATGTAAAGGGAAAGAAGTGTGCATAAGAAATATGTAAAGGGAAAGAAGTGTGCATAAGAAATATGTAAAGGGAAAGAAGTGTGCATAAGAAATATGTAAAGGGAAAGAAGTGTGCATAAGAAATAAACACATGATGTGGGAACAAGCCCTCGAGTTAAATATGTAAAGGGGAAAGAAGTGTGCATAAGAAATATGTAAAGGGAAAGAAGTGTGCATAAGAAGAATAATGTTAAGGAAAGAAGTGTGCATAAGAAATATGTAAAGGGAAAGAAGTGTGCATAAGAAATATGTAAAGGGAAAGAAGTGTGCATAAGAAATATGTAAAGGGAAAGAAGTGTGCATAAGAAATATGTAAAGGGAAAGAAGTGTGCATAAGAAATATGTAAAGGGAAAGAAGTGTGCATAAGAAATATGTAAAGGGAAAGAAGTGTGCATAAGAAATATGTAAAGGGAAAGAAGTGTGCATAAGAAATATGTAAAGGGAAAGAAGTGTGCATAAGAAATATGTAAAGGGAAAGAAGTGTGCATAAGAAATATGTAAAGGGAAAGAAGTGTGCATAAGAAATATGTAAAGGGAAAGAAGTGTGCATAAGAAATATGTAAAGGGAAAGAAGTGTGCATAAGAAATATGTAAAGGGAAAGAAGTGTGCATAAGAAATATGTAAAGGGAAAGAAGTGTGCATAAGAAATATGTAAAGGGAAAGAAGTGTGCATAAGAAATATGTAAAGGGAAAGAAGTGTGCATAAGAAATATGTAAAGGGAAAGAAGTGTGCATAAGAAATATGTAAAGGGAAAGAAAGTGTGCATAAGAAATATGTAAAGGGAAAGAAGTGTGCATAAGAAATATGTAAAGGGAAAGAAGTGTGCATAAGAAATATGTAAAGGGAAAGAAGTGTGCATAAGAAATATGTAAAGGGAAAGAAGTGTGCATAAGAAATATGTAAAGGGAAAGAAGTGTGCATAAGAAATATGTAAAGGGAAAGAAGTGTGCATAAGAAATATGTAAAGGGAAAGAAGTGTGCATAAGAAATATGTAAAGGGAAAGAAGTGTGCATAAGAAATATGTAAAGGGAAAGAAGTGTGCATAAGAAATATGTAAAGGGAAAGAAGTGTGCATAAGAAATATGTAAAGGGAAAGAAGTGTGCATAAGAAATATGTAAAGGGAAAGAAGTGTGCATAAGAAATATGTAAAGGGAAAGAAGTGTGCATAAGAAATATGTAAAGGGAAAGAAGTGTGCATAAGAAATATGTAAAGGGAAAGAAGTGTGCATAAGAAATATGTAAAGGGAAAGAAGTGTGCATAAGAAATATGTAAAGGGAAAGAAGTGTGCATAAGAAATATGTAAAGGGAAAGAAGTGTGCATAAGGAAATATGTAAAGGGAAAGAAGTGTGCATAAGAAATATGTAAAGGGAAAGAAGTGTGCATAAGAAATATGTAAAGGGAAAGAAGTGTGCATAAGAAATATGTAAAGGGAAAGAAGTGTGCATAAGAAATATGTAAAGGGAAAGAAGTGTGCATAAGAAATATGTAAAGGGAAAGAAGTGTGCATAAGAAATATGTAAAGGGAAAGAAGTGTGCATAAGAAATATGTAAAGGAAAGAAGTGTGCATAAGAAATATGTAAAGGGAAAGAAGTGTGCATAAGAAATATGTAAAGGGAAAGAAGTGTGCATAAGAAATATGTAAAGGGAAAGAAGTGTGCATAAGAAATATGTAAAGGGAAAGAAGTGTGCATAAGAAATATGTAAAGGGAAAGAAGTGTGCATAAGAAATATGTAAAGGGAAAGAAGTGTGCATAAGAAATATGTAAAGGGAAAGAAGTGTGCATAAGAAATATGTAAAGGGAAAGAAGTGTGCATAAGAAATATGTAAAGGGAAAGAAGTGTGCATAAGAAATATGTAAAGGGAAAGAAGTGTGCATAAGAAATATGTAAAGGGAAAGAAGTGTGCATAAGAAATATGTAAAGGGAAAGAAGTGTGCATAAGAAATATGTAAAGGGAAAGAAGTGTGCATAAGAAATATGTAAAGGGAAAGAAGTGTGCATAAGAAATATGTAAAGGGAAAGAAGTGTGCATAAGAAATATGTAAAGGGAAAGAAGTGTGCATAAGAAATATGTAAAGGGAAAGAAGTGTGCATAAGAAATATGTAAAGGGAAAGAAGTGTGCATAAGAAATATGTAAAGGGAAAGAAGTGTGCATAAGAAATATGTAAAGGGAAAGAAGTGTGCATAAGAAATATGTAAAGGGAAAGAAGTGTGCATAAGAAATATGTAAAGGGAAAGAAGTGTGCATAAGAAATATGTAAAGGGAAAGAAGTGTGCATAAGAAATATGTAAAGGGAAAGAAGTGTGCATAAGAAATATGTAAAGGGAAAGAAGTGTGCATAAGAAATATGTAAAGGGAAAGAAGTGTGCATAAGAAATATGTAAAGGGAAAGAAGTGTGCATAAGAAATATGTAAAGGGAAAGAAGTGTGCATAAGAAATATGTAAAGGGAAAGAAGTGTGCATAAGAAATATGTAAAGGGAAAGAAGTGTGCATAAGAAATATGTAAAGGGAAAGAAGTGTGCATAAGAAATATGTAAAGGGAAAGAAGTGTGCATAAGAAATATGTAAAGGGAAAGAAGTGTGCATAAGAAATATGTAAAGGGAAAGAAGTGTGCATAAGAAATATGTAAAGGGAAAGAAGTGTGCATAAGAAATATGTAAAGGGAAAGAAGTGTGCATAAGAAATATGTAAAGGGAAAGAAGTGTGCATAAGAAATATGTAAAGGGAAAGAAGTGTGCATACGAAATATGTAAAGGGAAAGAAGTGTGCATAAGAAATATGTAAAGGGAAAGAAGTGTGCATAAGAAATATGTAAAGGGAAAGAAGTGTGCCTAAGAAATATGTAAAGGGAAAGAAGTGTGCCTAAGAAATATGTAAAGGGAAAGAAGTGTGCATACGAAATATGTAAAGGGAAAGAAGTGTGCATAAGAAATATGTAAAGGGAAAGAAGTGTGCATAAGAAATATGTAAAGGGAAAGAAGTGTGCATAAGAAATATGTAAAGGGAAAGAAGTGTGCATAAGAAATATGTAAAGGGAAAGAAGTGTGCATAAGAAATATGTAAAGGGAAAGAAGTGTGCATAAGAAATATGTAAAGGGAAAGAAGTGTGCATAAGAAATATGTAAAGGGAAAGAAGTGTGCATAAGAAATATGTAAAGGGAAAGAAGTGTGCATAAGAAATATGTAAAGGGAAAGAAGTGTGCATAAGAAATATGTAAAGGGAAAGAAGTGTGCATAAGAAATATGTAAAGGGAAAGAAGTCTGCATACGAAATATGTAAAGGGAAAGAAGTGTGCATAAGAAATATGTAAAGGGAAAGAAGTGTGCATACGAAATATGTAAAGGGAAAGAAGTGTGCATAATAAATATGTAAAGGGAAAGAAGTGTGCATACGAAATATGTAAAGGGAAAGAAGTGTGCATAATAAATATGTAAAGGGAAGGAAGTGTGCATAAGAAATATGTAAAGGGAAAGAAGTGTGCATAAGAAATATGTAAAGGGAAAGAAGTGTGCATAAGAAATATGTAAAGGGAAAGAAGTGTGCATAAGAAATATGTAAAGGGAAAGAAGTGTGCATAAGAAATATGTAAAGGGAAAGAAGTCTGCATACGAAATATGTAAAGGGAAAGAAGTGTGCATAAGAAATATGTAAAGGGAAAGAAGTGTGCATACGAAATATGTAAAGGGAAAGAAGTGTGCATAATAAATATGTAAAGGGAAAGAAGTGTGCATACGAAATATGTAAAGGGAAAGAAGTGTGCATAAGAAATATGTAAAGGGAAAGAAGTGTGCATAAGAAATATGTAAAGGGAAAGAAGTGTGCATAAGAAATATGTAAAGGGAAAGAAGTGTGCATAAGAAATATGTAAAGGGAAAGAAGTGTGCATAAGAAATATGTAAAGGGAAAGAAGTGTGCATAAGAAATATGTAAAGGGAAAGAAGTCTGCATACGAAATATGTAAAGGGAAAGAAGTGTGCATAAGAAATATGTAAAGGGAAAGAAGTGTGCATACGAAATATGTAAAGGGAAAGAAGTGTGCATAATAAATATGTAAAGGGAAGGAAGTGTGCATAAGAAATATGTAAAGGGAAAGAAGTGTGCATAAGAAATATGTAAAGGGAAAGAAGTGTGCATAAGAAATATGTAAAGGGAAAGAAGTGTGCATAAGAAATATATAAAGGGAAAGAAGTGTGCATAAGAAATAAACACATGATGTCGGGACAAGCCCTCGAGTTAAATATGTAAAGGGAAAGAAGTGTGCATAAGAAATAAACACATGATGTGGGAACAAGCCCTCTAGTTAAATATGTAAAGGGGAAGAAGTGTGCATAAGAAATAAACACATGATGTGGGAACAAGCCCTCGAGTTAAATATGTAAAGGGAAAGAAGTGTGCATAAGAAATAAACACATGATGTGGGAACAAGCCCTCGAGTTAAATATGTAAAGGGAAAGAAGTGTGCATAAGAAATAAACACATGATGTGGGAACAAGCCCGAGAGTTAAATATGTAAAGGGAAAGAAGTGTGCATAAGAAATATGTAAAGGGAAAGAAGTGTGCATAAGAAATATGTAAAGGGAAAGAAGTGTGCATAAGAAATATGTAAAGGGAAAGAAGTGTGCATAAGAAATATGTAAAGGGAAAGAAGTGTGCATAAGAAATATGTAAAGGGAAAGAAGTGTGCATAAGAAATATGTAAAGGGAAAGAAGTGTGCATAAGAAATAAACACATGATGTGGGAACAAGCCCTCGAGTTAAATATGTAAAGGGAAAGAAGTGTGCATAAGAAATAAACACATGATGTGGGAACAAGCCCTCGAGTTAAATATGTAAAGGGAAAGAAGTGTGCATAATAAATATGTAAAGGGAAAGAAGTGTGCATAAGAAATATGTAAAGGGAAAGAAGTGTGCATAAGAAATATGTAAAGGGAAAGAAGTGTGCATAAGAAATAAACACATGATGTGGGAACAAGCCCTCGAGTTAAATATGTAAAGGGAAAGAAGTGTGCATAAGAAATATGTAAAGGGAAAGAAGTGTGCATAAGAAATATGTAAAGGGAAAGAAGTGTGCATAAGAAATATGTAAAGGGAAAGAAGTGTGCATAAGAAATATGTAAAGGGAAAGAAGTGTGCATAAGAAATATGTAAAGGAAAATAAGTGTGCATAAGAAATATGTAAAGGGAAAGAAGTGTGCATGAGAAATATGTAAAGGGAAAGAAGTGTGCATAAGAAATATGTAAAGGGAAAGAAGTGTGCATAAGAAATATGTAAAGGGAAAGAAGTGTGCATAATAAATATGTAAAGGGAAAGAAGTGTGCATAAGAAATATGTAAAGGGAAAGAAGTGTGCATATGAAATATGTAAAGGGAAAGAAGTGTGCATAAGAAATATGTAAAGGGAAAGAAGTGTGCATACGAAATATGTAAAGGGAAAGAAGTGTGCATAAGAAATATGTAAAGGGAAGGAAGTGTGCATAAGAAATATGTAAAGGGAAAGAAGTGTGCATAAGAAATATGTAAAGGGAAAGAAGTGTGCATAAGAAATATGTAAAGGGAAAGAAGTGTGCATAAGAAATATGTAAAGGGAAAGAAGTGTGCATAAGAAATAAACACATGATGTCGGGACAAGCCCTCGAGTTAAATATGTAAAGGGAAAGAAGTGTGCATAAGAAATAAACACATGATGTGGGAACAAGCCCTCGAGTTAAATATGTAAAGGGAAAGAAGTGTGCATATGAAAAATAAACACATGATGTGGGAACAAGCCCTCGAGTTAAATATGTAAAGGGAAAGAAGTGTGCATAAGAAATAAACACATGATGTGGGAAAAAGCCCTCGAGTTAAATATGTAAAGGGAAAGAAGTGTGCATAAGAAATAAACACATGATGTGGGAACAAGCCCGAGAGTTAAATATGTAAAGGGAAAGAAGTGTGCATAAGAAATATGTAAAGGGAAAGAAGTGTGCATAAGAAATATGTAAAGGGAAAGAAGTGTGCATAAGAAATATGTAAAGGGAAAGAAGTGTGCATAAGAAAAATAAACACATGATGTGGGAACAAGCCCTCGAGTTAAATATGTAAAGGGAAAGAAGTGTGCATAAGAAATAAACACATGATGTGGGAACAAGCCCTCGAGTTAAATATGTAAAGGGAAAGAAGTGTGCATAAGAAATAAACACATGATGTGGGAACAAGCCCGAGAGTTAAATATGTAAAGGGAAAGAAGTGTGCATAAGAAATATGTAAAGGGAAAGAAGTGTGCATAAGAAATATGTAAAGGGAAAGAAGTGTGCATAAGAAATATGTAAAGGGAAAGAAGTGTGCATAAGAAATATGTAAAGGGAAATAAGTGTGCATAAGAAATATGTAAAGGGAAAGAAGTGTGCATAAGAAATATGTAAAGGGAAAGAAGTGTGCATAATAAATATGTAAAGGGAAAGAAGTGTGCATAAGAAATAAACACATGATGTGGGAACAAGCCCTCGAGTTAAATATGTAAAGGGAAAGAAGTGTGCATAAGAAATAAACACATGATGTGGGAACAAGCCCTCGAGTTAAATATGTAAAGGGAAAGAAGTGTGCATAAGAAATATGTAAAGGGAAAGAAGTGTGCATAAGAAATATGTAAAGGGAAAGAAGTGTGCATAAGAAATATGTAAAGGGAAAGAAGTGTGCATAAGAAATAAACACATGATGTGGGAACAAGCCCTCGAGTTAAATATGTAAAGGGAAAGAAGTGTGCATAAGAAATATGTAAAGGGAAAGAAGTGTGCATAAGAAATATGTAAAGGGAAAAAAGTGTGCATAAGAAATATGTAAAGGGAAAGAAGTGTGCATAAGAAATATGTAAAGGGAAAGAAGTGTGCATAAGAAATATGTAAAGGGAAAGAAGTGTGCATAAGAAATATGTAAAGGGAAAGAAGTGTGCATAAGAAATATGTAAAGGGAAAGAAGTGTGCATAAGAAATATGTAAAGGGAAAGAAGTGTGCATAAGAAATATGTAAAGGGAAAGAAGTGTGCATAAGAAATATGTAAAGGGAAAGAAGTGTGCATAAGAAATATGTAAAGGGAAAGAAGTGTGCATAAGAAATATGTAAAGGGAAAGAAGTGTGCATAAGAAATATGTAAAGGGAAAGAAGTGTGCATAAGAAATATGTAAAGGGAAAGAAGTGTGCATAAGAAATATGTAAAGGAAAAGAAGTGTGCATAAGAAATATGTAAAGGGAAAGAAGTGTGCATAAGAAATATGTAAAGGGAAAGAAGTGTGCATAAGAAATATGTAAAGGGAAAGAAGTGTGCATAAGAAATATGTAAAGGGAAAGAAGTGTGCATAAGAAATATGTAAAGGGAAAGAAGTGTGCATAAGAAATATGTAAAGGGAAAGAAGTGTGCATAAGAAATATGTAAAGGGAAAGAAGTGTGCATAAGAAATATGTAAAGGGAAAGAAGTGTGCATAAGAAATATGTAAAGGGAAAGAAGTGTGCATAAGAAATATGTAAAGGGAAAGAAGTGTGCATAAGAAATATGTAAAGGGAAAGAAGTGTGCATAAGAAATATGTAAAGGGAAAGAAGTGTGCATAAGAAATAAACACATGATGTGGGAACAAGCCCTCGAGTTAAATATGTAAAGGGAAAGAAGTGTGCATAAGAAATATGTAAAGGGAAAGAAGTGTGCATAAGAAATATGTAAAGGGAAAGAAGTGTGCATAAGAAATATGTAAAGGGAAAGAAGTGTGCATAAGAAATATGTAAAGGGAAAGAAGTGTGCATAAGAAATATGTAAAGGGAAAGAAGTGTGCATAAGAAATATGTAAAGGGAAAGAAGTGTGCATAAGAAATATGTAAAGGGAAAGAAGTGTGCATAAGAAATATGTAAAGGGAAAGAAGTGTGCATAAGAAATAAACACATGATGTGGGAACAAGCCCTCGAGTTAAATATGTAAAGGGAAAGAAGTGTGCATAAGAAATAAACACATGATGTGGGAACAAGCCCTCGAGTTAAATATGTAAAGGGAAAGAAGTGTGCATAAGAAATATGTAAAGGGAAAGAAGTGTGCATAAGAAATATGTAAAGGGAAAGAAGTGTGCATAAGAAATATGTAAAGGGAAAGAAGTGTGCATAAGAAATAAACACATGATGTGGGAACAAGCCCTCGAGTTAAATATGTAAAGGGAAAGAAGTGTGCATAAGAAATATGTTAAGGGAAAGAAGTGTGCATAAGAAATATGTAAAGGGAAAGAAGTGTGCATAAGAAATATGTAAAGAGAAATAAGTGTGCATAAGAAATATGTAAAGTGAAAGAAGTGTGCATAAGAAATATGTAAAGGGAAAGAAGTGTGCATAAGAAATATGTAAAGGGAAAGAAGTGTGCATAAGAAATATGTAAAGGGAAAGAAGTGTGCATAAGAAATATGTAAAGGGAAAGAAGTGTGCATAAGAAATATGTAAAGGGAAAGAAGTGTGCATAAGAAATATGTAAAGGGAAAGAAGTGTGCATAAGAAATATGTAAAGGGAAAGAAGTGTGCATAAGAAATATGTAAAGGGAAAGAAGTGTGCATAATAAATATGTAAAGGGAAAGAAGTGTGCATAAGAAATATGTAAAGGGAAAGAAGTGTGCATAAGAAATATGTAAAGGGAAAGAAGTGTGCATAAGAAATATGTAAAGGGAAAGAAGTGTGCATAAGAAATATGTAAAGGGAAAGAAGTGTGCATAAGAAATATGTAAAGGGAAAGAAGTGTGCATAAGAAATATGTAAAGGGAAAGAAGTGTGCATAAGAAATATGTAAAGGGAAAGAAGTGTGCATAAGAAATATGTAAAGGGAAAGAAGTGTGCATAAGAAATATGTAAAGGGAAAGAAGTGTGCATAAGAAATATGTAAAGGGAAAGAAGTGTGCATAAGAAATATGTAGAGGGAAAGAAGTGTGCATAAGAAATATGTAAAGGAAAAGAAGTGTGCATAAGAAAAATGTAAAGGGAAAGAAGTGTGCATAAGAAATATGTAAAGGGAAAGAAGTGTGCATAAGAAATATGTAAAGGGAAAGAAGTGTGCATACGAAATATGTAAAGGGAAAGAAGTGTGCATAAGAAAAAAACACATGATGTGGGAACAAGCCCTCGAGTTAAATATGTAAAGGGAAAGAAGTGTGCATAAGAAATATGTAAAGGGAAAGAAGTGTGCATAAGAAATATGTAAAGGGAAAGAAGTGTGCATAAGAAATATGTAAAGGGAAAGAAGTGTGCATAAGAAATATGTAAAGGGAAAGAAGTGTGCATAAGAAATATGTAAAGGGAAAGAAGTGTGCATAAGAAATATGTAAAGGGAAAGAAGTGTGCATAAGAAATATGTAAAGGGAAAGACGTGTGCATAAGAAATAAACACATGATGTGGGAACAAGCCCTCGAGTTAAATATGTAAAGGGAAAGAAGTGTGCATAAGAAATATGTAAAGGGAAAGAAGTGTGCATAAGAAATATGTAAAGGGAAAGAAGTGTGCATAAGAAATATGTAAAGGGAAAGAAGTGTGCATAAGAAATAAACACATGATGTGGGAACAAGCCCTCGAGTTAAATATGTAAAGGGAAAGAAGTGTGCATAAGAAATATGTAAAGGGAAAGAAGTGTGCATAAGAAATATGTAAAGGGAAAGAAGTGTGCATAAGAAATATGTAAAGGGAAAGAAGTGTGCATAAGAAATATGTAAAGTGAAAGAAGTGTGCATAAGAAATATGTAAAGGGAAAGAAGTGTGCATAAGAAATATGTAAAGGGAAAGAAGTGTGCATAAGAAATATGTAAAGGGAAAGAAGTGTGCATAAGAAATATGTAAAGGGAAAGAAGTGTGCATAAGAAATATGTAAAGGGAAAGAAGTGTGCATAAGAAATATGTAAAGGGAAAGAAGTGTGCATAAGAAATATGTAAAGGGAAAGAAGTGTGCATAAGAAATATGTAAAGGGAAAGAAGTGTGCATAAGAAATATGTAAAGGGAAAGAAGTGTGCATAAGAAATATGTAAAGGGAAAGAAGTGTGCATAAGAAATATGTAAAGGGAAAGAAGTGTGCATAAGAAATATGTAAAGGGAAAGAAGTGTGCATAAGAAATATGTAAAGGGAAAGAAGTGTGCATAAGAAATATGTAAAGGGAAAGAAGTGTGCATAAGAAATATGTAAAGGGAAAGAAGTGTGCATAAGAAATATGTAAAGGGAAAGAAGTGTGCATAAGAAATATGTAAAGGGAAAGAAGTGTGCATAAGAAATATGTAAAGGGAAAGAAGTGTGCATAAGAAATATGTAAAGGGAAAGAAGTGTGCATAAGAAATATGTAAAGGGAAAGAAGTGTGCATAAGAAATATGTAAAGGGAAAGAAGTGTGCATAAGAAATATGTAAAGGGAAAGAAGTGTGCATAAGAAATATGTAGAGGGAAAGAAGTGTGCATAAGAAATATGTAAAGGGAAAGAAGTGTGCATAAGAAATATGTAAAGGGAAAGAAGTGTGCATAAGAAATATGTAAAGGAAAAGAAGTGTGCATAAGAAAAATGTAAAGGGAAAGAAGTGTGCATAAGAAATATGTAAAGGGAAAGAAGTGTGCATAAGAAATATGTAAAGGGAAAGAAGTGTGCATACGAAATATGTAAAGGGAAAGAAGTGTGCATAAGAAATATGTAAAGGGAAAGAAGTGTGCATAAGAAATATGTAAAGGGAAAGAAGTGTGCATAAGAAATATATAAAGGGAAAGAAGTGTGCATAAGAAATATGTAAAGGGAAAGAAGTGTGCATAAGAAATATGTAAAGGGAAAGAAGTGTGCATAAGAAATATGTAAAGGGAAATAAGTGTGCATAAGAAATATGTAAAGGGAAAGAAGTGTGCATAAGAAATATGTAAAGGGAAAGAAGTGTGCATAAGAAATATGTAAAGGGAAAGAAGTGTGCATAAGAAATAAACACATGATGTCGGGACAAGCCCTCGAGTTAAATATGTAAAGGGAAAGAAGTGTGCATAAGAAATAAACACATGATGTGGGAACAAGCCCTCGAGTTAAATATGTAAAGGGAAAGAAGTGTGCATAAGAAATAAACACATGATGTGGGAACAAGCCCTCGAGTTAAATATGTAAAGGGAAAGAAGTGTGCATAAGAAATAAACACATGATGTGGGAACAAGCCCTCGAGTTAAATATGTAAAGGGAAAGAAGTGTGCATAAGAAATAAACACATGATGTGGGAACAAGCCCTCGAGTTAAATATGTAAAGGGAAAGAAGTGTGCATAAGAAATATGTAAAGGGAAAGAAGTGTGCATAAGAAATATGTAAAGGGAAAGAAGTGTGCATAAGAAATATGTAAAGGGAAAGAAGTGTGCATAAGAAATATGTAAAGGGAAAGAAGTGTGCATAAGAAATATGTAAAGGGAAAGAAGTGTGCATAAGAAATATGTAAAGGGAAAGAAGTGTGCATAAGAAATATGTAAAGGGAAAGAAGTGTGCATAAGAAATATGTAAAGGGAAAGAAGTGTGCATAAGAAATATGTAAAGGGAAAGAAGTGTGCATAAGAAATATGTAAAGGGAAAGAAGTGTGCATAAGAAATATGTAAAGGGAAAGAAGTGTGCATAAGAAATAAACACATGATGTCGGGACAAGCCCTCGAGTTAAATATGTAAAGGGAAAGAAGTGTGCATAAGAAATAAACACATGATGTGGGAACAAGCCCTCGAGTTAAATATGTAAAGGGAAAGAAGTGTGCATAAGAAATAAACACATGATGTGGGAACAAGCCCTCGAGTTAAATATGTAAAGGGAAAGAAGTGTGCATAAGAAATAAACACATGATGTGGGAACAAGCCCTCGAGTTAAATATGTAAAGGGAAAGAAGTGTGCATAAGAAATAAACACATGATGTGGGAACAAGCCCTCGAGTTAAATATGTAAAGGGAAAGAAGTGTGCATAAGAAATATGTAAAGGGAAAGAAGTGTGCATAAGAAATATGTAAAGGGAAAGAAGTGTGCATAAGAAATATGTAAAGGGAAAGAAGTGTGCATAAGAAATATGTAAAGGGAAAGAAGTGTGCATAAGAAATATGTAAAGGGAAAGAAGTGTGCATAAGAAATATGTAAAGGGAAAGAAGTGTGCATAAGCAATAAACACATGATGTGGGAACAAGCCCTCGAGTTAAATATGTAAAGGGAAAGAAGTGTGCATAAGAAATATGTAAAGGGAAAGAAGTGTGCATAAGAAATATGTAAAGGGAAAGAAGTGTGCATAAGAAATATGTAAAGGGAAAGAAGTGTGCATAAGAAATATGTAAAGGGAAAGAAGTGTGCATAAGAAATATGTAAAGGGAAAGAAGTGTGCATAAGAAATATGTAAAGGGAAAGAAGTGTGCATAAGAAATATGTAAAGGGAAAGAAGTGTGCATAAGAAATATGTAAAGGGAAAGAAGTGTGCATAAGAAATATGTAAAGGGAAAGAAGTGTGCATAAGAAATATGTAAAGGGAAAGAAGTGTGCATAAGAAATAAACACATGATGTCGGGACAAGCCCTCGAGTTAAATATGTAAAGGGAAAGAAGTGTGCATAAGAAATAAACACATGATGTGGGAACAAGCCCTCGAGTTAAATATGTAAAGGGAAAGAAGTGTGCATAAGAAATAAACACATGATGTGGGAACAAGCCCTCGAGTTAAATATGTAAAGGGAAAGAAGTGTGCATAAGAAATAAACACATGATGTGGGAACAAGCCCTCGAGTTAAATATGTAAAGGGAAAGAAGTGTGCATAAGAAATAAACACATGATGTGGGAACAAGCCCTCGAGTTAAATATGTAAAGGGAAAGAAGTGTGCATAAGAAATATGTAAAGGGAAAGAAGTGTGCATAAGAAATATGTAAAGGGAAAGAAGTGTGCATAAGAAATATGTAAAGGGAAAGAAGTGTGCATAAGAAATATGTAAAGGGAAAGAAGTGTGCATAAGAAATATGTAAAGGGAAAGAAGTGTGCATAAGAAATATGTAAAGGGAAAGAAGTGTGCATAAGCAATAAACACATGATGTGGGAACAAGCCCTCGAGTTAAATATGTAAAGGGAAAGAAGTGTGCATAAGAAATATGTAAAGGGAAAGAAGTGTGCATAAGAAATATGTAAAGGGAAAGAAGTGTGCATAAGAAATATGTAAAGGGAAAGAAGTGTGCATAAGAAATATGTAAAGGGAAAGAAGTGTGCATAAGAAATATGTAAAGGGAAAGAAGTGTGCATAAGAAATATGTAAAGGGAAAGAAATGTGCATAAGAAATATGTAAAGGGAAAGAAGTGTGCATAAGAAATATGTAAAGGGAAAGAATTGTGCATAATAAATATGTAAAGGGAAAGAAGTGTGCATAAGAAATATGTAAAGGGAAAGAAGTGTGCATAAGAAATATGTAAAGGGAAAGAAGTGTGCATAAGAAATATGTAAAGGGAAAGAAGTGTGCATAAGAAATATGTAAAGGGAAAGAAGTGTGCATAATAAATATGTAAAGGGAAAGAAGTGTGCATAAGAAATATGTAAAGGGAAAGAAGTGTGCATAAGAAATAAACACATGATGTGGGAACAAGCCCTCGAGTTAAATATGTAAAGGGAAAGAAGTGTGCATAAGAAATATGTAAAGGGAAAGAAGTGTGCATAAGAAATATGTAAAGGGAAAGAAGTGTGCATAAGAAATATGTAAAGGGAAAGAAGTGTGCATAAGAAATATGTAAAGGGAAAGAAGTGTGCATAAGAAATATGTAAAGGGAAAGAAGTGTGCATAAGAAATATGTAAAGGGAAAGAAGTGTGCATAAGAAATATGTAAAGGGAAAGAAGTGTGCATAAGAAATATGTAAAGGGAAAGAAGTGTGCATAAGAAATATGTAAAGGGAAAGAAGTGTGCATAAGAAATATGTAAAAGGAAAGAAGTGTGCATAAGAAATATGTAAAGGGAAAGAAGTGTGCATAAAAAATATGTAAAGGGAAAGAAGTGTGCATAAGAAATATGTAAAGGGAAAGAAGTGTGCATAAGAAATATGTAAAGGGAAAGAAGTGTGCATAAGAAATATGTAAAGGGAAAGAAGTGTGCATAAGAAATATGTAAAGGGAAAGAAGTGTGCATAAGAAATATGTAAAGGGAAAGAAGTGTGCATAAGAAATATGTAAAGGGAAAGAAGTGTGCATAAGAAATATGTAAAGGGAAAGAAGTGTGCATAAGAAATATGTAAAGGGAAAGAAGTGTGCATAAGAAATATGTAAAGGGAAAGAAGTGTGCATAAGAAATATGTAAAGGGAAATAAGTGTGCATAAGAAATATGTAAAGGGAAAGAAGTGTGCATAAGAAATATGTAAAGGGAAAGAAGTGTGCATAAGAAATATGTAAAGGGAAAGAAGTGTGCATAAGAAATAAACACATGATGTCGGGACAAGCCCTCGAGTTAAATATGTAAAGGGAAAGAAGTGTGCATAAGAAATAAACACATGATGTGGGAACAAGCCCTCGAGTTAAATATGTAAAGGGAAAGAAGTGTGCATAAGAAATAAACACATGATGTGGGAACAAGCCCTCGAGTTAAATATGTAAAGGGAAAGAAGTGTGCATAAGAAATAAACACATGATGTGGGAACAAGCCCTCGAGTTAAATATGTAAAGGGAAAGAAGTGTGCATAAGAAATAAACACATGATGTGGGAACAAGCCCTCGAGTTAAATATGTAAAGGGAAAGAAGTGTGCATAAGAAATATGTAAAGGGAAAGAAGTGTGCATAAGAAATATGTAAAGGGAAAGAAGTGTGCATAAGAAATATGTAAAGGGAAAGAAGTGTGCATAAGAAATATGTAAAGGGAAAGAAGTGTGCATAAGAAATATGTAAAGGGAAAGAAGTGTGCATAAGAAATATGTAAAGGGAAAGAAGTGTGCATAAGAAATATGTAAAGGGAAAGAAGTGTGCATAAGAAATATGTAAAGGGAAAGAAGTGTGCATAAGAAATATGTAAAGGGAAAGAAGTGTGCATAAGAAATATGTAAAGGGAAAGAAGTGTGCATAAGAAATATGTAAAGGGAAAGAAGTGTGCATAAGAAATAAACACATGATGTCGGGACAAGCCCTCGAGTTAAATATGTAAAGGGAAAGAAGTGTGCATAAGAAATAAACACATGATGTGGGAACAAGCCCTCGAGTTAAATATGTAAAGGGAAAGAAGTGTGCATAAGAAATACACACATGATGTGGGAACAAGCCCTCGAGTTAAATATGTAAAGGGAAAGAAGTGTGCATAAGAAATAAACACATGATGTGGGAACAAGCCCTCGAGTTAAATATGTAAAGGGAAAGAAGTGTGCATAAGAAATAAACACATGATGTGGGAACAAGCCCTCGAGTTAAATATGTAAAGGGAAAGAAGTGTGCATAAGAAATATGTAAAGGGAAAGAAGTGTGCATAAGAAATATGTAAAGGGAAAGAAGTGTGCATAAGAAATATGTAAAGGGAAAGAAGTGTGCATAAGAAATATGTAAAGGGAAAGAAGTGTGCATAAGAAATATGTAAAGGGAAAGAAGTGTGCATAAGAAATATGTAAAGGGAAAGAAGTGTGCATAAGCAATAAACACATGATGTGGGAACAAGCCCTCGAGTTAAATATGTAAAGGGAAAGAAGTGTGCATAAGAAATATGTAAAGGGAAAGAAGTGTGCATAAGAAATATGTAAAGGGAAAGAAGTGTGCATAAGAAATATGTAAAGGGAAAGAAGTGTGCATAAGAAATATGTAAAGGGAAAGAAGTGTGCATAAGAAATATGTAAAGGGAAAGAAGTGTGCATAAGAAATATGTAAAGGGAAAGAAATGTGCATAAGAAATATGTAAAGGGAAAGAAGTGTGCATAAGAAATATGTAAAGGGAAAGAATTGTGCATAATAAATATGTAAAGGGAAAGAAGTGTGCATAAGAAATATGTAAAGGGAAAGAAGTGTGCATAAGAAATATGTAAAGGGAAAGAAGTGTGCATAAGAAATATGTAAAGGGAAAGAAGTGTGCATAAGAAATATGTAAAGGGAAAGAAGTGTGCATAATAAATATGTAAAGGGAAAGAAGTGTGCATAAGAAATATGTAAAGGGAAAGAAGTGTGCATAAGAAATAAACACATGATGTGGGAACAAGCCCTCGAGTTAAATATGTAAAGGGAAAGAAGTGTGCATAAGAAATATGTAAAGGGAAAGAAGTGTGCATAAGAAATATGTAAAGGGAAAGAAGTGTGCATAAGAAATATGTAAAGGGAAAGAAGTGTGCATAAGAAATATGTAAAGGGAAAGAAGTGTGCATAAGAAATATGTAAAGGGAAAGAAGTGTGCATAAGAAATATGTAAAGGGAAAGAAGTGTGCATAAGAAATATGTAAAGGGAAAGAAGTGTGCATAAGAAATATGTAAAGGGAAAGAAGTGTGCATAAGAAATATGTAAAGGGAAAGAAGTGTGCATAAGAAATATGTAAAAGGAAAGAAGTGTGCATAAGAAATATGTAAAGGGAAAGAAGTGTGCATAAAAAATATGTAAAGGGAAAGAAGTGTGCATAAGAAATATGTAAAGGGAAAGAAGTGTGCATAAGAAATATGTAAAGGGAAAGAAGTGTGCATAAGAAATATGTAAAGGGAAAGAAGTGTGCATAAGAAATATGTAAAGGGAAAGAAGTGTGCATAAGAAATATGTAAAGGGAAAAAAGTGTGCATAAGAAATATGTAAAGGGAAAGAAGTGTGCATAAGAAATATGTAAAGGGAAAGAAGTGTGCATAAGAAATATGTAAAGGGAAAGAAGTGTGCATAAGAAATATGTAAAGGGAGAGAAGTGTGCATAAGAAATATGTAAAGGGAAAGAAGTGTGCATAAGAAATATGTAAAGGGAAAGAAGTGTGCATAAGAAATATGTAAAGGGAAAGAAGTGTGCATAAGAAATATGTAAAGGGAAAGAAGTGTGCATAAGAAATATGTAAAGGGAAAGAAGTGTGCATAAGAAATATGTAAAGGGAAAGAAGTGTGCATAAGAAATATGTAAAGGGAAAGAAGTGTGCATAAGAAATATGTAAAGGGAAAGAAGTGTGCATAAGAAATATGTAAAGGGAAAGAAGTGTGCATAAGAAATATGTAAAGGGAAAGAAGTGTGCATAAGAAATATGTAAAGGGAAAGAAGTGTGCATAAGAAATATGTAAAGGGAAAGAAGTGTGCATAAGAAATATGTAAAGGGAAAGAAGTGTGCATAAGAAATATGTAAAGGGAAGGAAGTGTGCATAAGAAATATGTAAAGGGAAAGAAGTGTGCATAAGAAATATGTAAAGGGAAAGAAGTGTGCATAAGAAATATGTAAAGGGAAAGAAGTGTGCATAAGAAATATGTAAAGGGAGAGAAGTGTGCATAAGAAATATGTAAAGGAAAAGAAGTGTGCATAAGAAATATGTAAAGGGAAAGAAGTGTGCATAAGAAATATGTAAAGGGAAAGAAGTGTGCATAAGAAATATGTAAAGGGAAAGAAGTGTGCATAAGAAATATGTAAAGGGAAAGAAGTGTGCATAAGAAATATGTAAAGGGAAAGAAGTGTGCATAAGAAATATGTAAAGGGAAAGAAGTGTGCATAAGAAATATGTAAAGGGAAAGAAGTGTGCATAAGAAATATGTAAAGGGAAAGAAGTGTGCATAAGAAATATGTAAAGGGAAAGAAGTGTGCATAAGCAATAAACACATGATGTGGGAACAAGCCCTCGAGTTAAATATGTAAAGGGAAAGAAGTGTGCATAAGAAATATGTAAAGGGAAAGAAGTGTGCATAAGAAATATGTAAAGGGAAAGAAGTGTGCATAAGAAATATGTAAAGGGAAAGAAGTGTGCATAAGAAATATGTAAAGGGAAAGAAGTGTGCATAAGAAATATGTAAAGGGAAAGAAGTGTGCATAAGAAATATGTAAAGGGAAAGAAATGTGCATAAGAAATATGTAAAGGGAAAGAAGTGTGCATAAGAAATATGTAAAGGGAAAGAATTGTGCATAATAAATATGTAAAGGGAAAGAAGTGTGCATAAGAAATATGTAAAGGGAAAGAAGTGTGCATAAGAAATATGTAAAGGGAAAGAAGTGTGCATAAGAAATATGTAAAGGGAAAGAAGTGTGCATAAGAAATATGTAAAGGGAAAGAAGTGTGCATAATAAATATGTAAAGGGAAAGAAGTGTGCATAAGAAATATGTAAAGGGAAAGAAGTGTGCATAAGAAATAAACACATGATGTGGGAACAAGCCCTCGAGTTAAATATGTAAAGGGAAAGAAGTGTGCATAAGAAATATGTAAAGGGAAAGAAGTGTGCATAAGAAATATGTAAAGGGAAAGAAGTGTGCATAAGAAATATGTAAAGGGAAAGAAGTGTGCATAAGAAATATGTAAAGGGAAAGAAGTGTGCATAAGAAATATGTAAAGGGAAAGAAGTGTGCATAAGAAATATGTAAAGGGAAAGAAGTGTGCATAAGAAATATGTAAAGGGAAAGAAGTGTGCATAAGAAATATCTAAAGGGAAAGAAGTGTGCATAAGAAATATGTAAAGGGAAAGAAGTGTGCATAAGAAATATGTAAAAGGAAAGAAGTGTGCATAAGAAATATGTAAAGGGAAAGAAGTGTGCATAAGAAATATGTAAAGGGAAAGAAGTGTGCATAAGAAATATGTAAAGGGAAAGAAGTGTGCATAAGAAATATGTAAAGGGAAAGAAGTGTGCATAAGAAATATGTAAAGGGAAAGAAGTGTGCATAAGAAATATGTAAAGGGAAAGAAGTGTGCATAAGAAATATGTAAAGGGAAAGAAGTGTGCATAAGAAATATGTAAAGGGAAAGAAGTGTGCATAAGAAATATGTAAAGGGAAAGAAGTGTGCATAAGAAATATGTAAAGGGAAAGAAGTGTGCATAAGAAATATGTAAAGGGAAAGAAGTGTGCATAAGAAATATGTAAAGGGAAAGAAGTGTGCATAAGAAATATGTAAAGGGAAAGAAGTGTGCATAAGAAATATGTAAAGGGAAAGAAGTGTGCATAAGAAATATGTAAAGGGAAAGAAGTGTGCATAAGAAATATGTAAAGGGAAAGAAGTGTGCATAAGAAATATGTAAAGGGAAAGAAGTGTGCATAAGAAATATGTAAAGGGAAAGAAGTGTGCATAAGAAATATGTAAAGGGAAAGAAGTGTGCATAAGAAATATGTAAAGGGAAAGAAGTGTGCATAAGAAATATGTAAAGGGAAAGAAGTGTGCATAAGAAATATGTAAAGGGAAAGAAGTGTGCATAAGAAATATGTAAAGGGAAAGAAGTGTGCATAAGAAATATGTAAAGGGAAAGAAGTGTGCATAAGAAATATGTAAAGGGAAGGAAGTGTGCATAAGAAATATGTAAAGGGAAAGAAGTGTGCATAAGAAATATGTAAAGGGAAAGAAGTGTGCATAAGAAATATGTAAAGGGAAAGAAGTGTGCATAAGAAATATGTAAAGGGAGAGAAGTGTGCATAAGAAATATGTAAAGGAAAAGAAGTGTGCATAAGAAATATGTAAAGGGAAAGAAGTGTGCATAAGAAATATGTAAAGGGAAAGAAGTGTGCATAAGAAATATGTAAAGGGAAAGAAGTGTGCATAATAAATATGTAAAGGGAAAGAAGTGTGCATAAGAAATATGTAAAGGGAAAGAAGTGTGCATAATAAATATGTAAAGGGAAAGAAGTGTGCATAAGAAATATGTAAAAGGAAAGAAGTGTGCATAAGAAATATGTAAAGGGAAAGAAGTGTGCATACGAAATATGTAAAGGGAAAGAAGTGTGCATAAGAAATATGTAAAGGGAAGGAAGTGTGCATAAGAAATATGTAAAGGGAAAGAAGTGTGCATAAGAAATATGTAAAGGGAAAGAAGTGTGCATAAGAAATATGTAAAGGGAAAGAAGTGTGCATAAGAAATATGTAAAGGGAAAGAAGTGTGCATAAGAAATATGTAAAGGGAAAAAAGTGTGCATAAGAAATATGTAAAGGGAAAGAAGTGTGCATAAGAAATATGTAAAGGGAAAGAAGTGTGTATAAGAAATATGTAAAGGGAAAGAAGTGTGCATAAGAAATATGTAAAGGGAAAGAAGTGTGCATAAGAAATATGTAAAGGGAAAGAAGTGTGCATAAGAAATATGTAAAGGGAAAGAAGTGTGCATAAGAAATATGTAAAGGGAAAGAATTGTGCATAAGAAATATGTAAAGGGAAAGAAGTGTGCATAAGAAATATGTAAAGGGAAAGAAGTGTGCATAAGAAATATGTAAAGGGAAAGAAGTGTGCATAAGAAATATGTAAAGGGAAAGAAGTGTGCATAAGAAATATGTAAAGGGAAAGAAGTGTGCATAAGAAATATGTAAAGGGAAAGAAGTGTGCATAAGAAATATGTAAAGGGAAAGAATTGTGCATAAGAAATATGTAAAGGGAAAGAAGTGTGCATAAGAAATATGTAAAGGGAAAGAAGTGTGCATAAGAAATATGTAAAGGGAAAGAAGTGTGCATAAGAAATATGTAAAGGGAAAGAAGTGTGCATAAGAAATATGTAAAGGGAAAGAAGTGTGCATAAGAAATATGTAAAGGGAAAGAAGTGTGCATAAGAAATATGTAAAGGGAAAGAAGTGTGCATAAGAAATATGTAAAGGGAAAGAAGTGTGCATAAGAAATATGTAAAGGGAAAGAAGTGTGCATAAGAAATATGTAAAGGGAAAAAAGTGTGCATAAGAAATATGTAAAGGGAAATAATTGTGCATAAGAAATATGTAAAGGGAAAGAAGTGTGCATAAGAAATATGTAAAGGGAAAGAAGTGTGCATAATAAATATGTAAAGGGAAAGAATTGTGCATAATAAATATGTAAAGGGAAAGAAGTGTGCATAAGAAATATGTAAAGGGAAAGAAGTGTGCATAAGAAATATGTAAAGGGAAAGAAGTGTGCATAAGAAATATGTAAAGGGAAAGAAGTGTGCATAAGAAATATGTAAAGGGAAAGAAGTGTGCATAATAAATATGTAAAGGGAAAGAAGTGTGCATAAGAAATATGTAAAGGGAAAGAAGTGTGCATAAGAAATAAACACATGATGTGGGAACAAGCCCTCGAGTTAAATATGTAAAGGGAAAGAAGTGTGCATAAGAAATATGTAAAGGGAAAGAAGTGTGCATAAGAAATATGTAAAGGGAAAGAAGTGTGCATAAGAAATATGTAAAGGGAAAGAAGTGTGCATAAGAAATATGTAAAGGGAAAGAAGTGTGCATAAGAAATATGTAAAGGGAAAGAAGTGTGCATAAGAAATATGTAAAGGGAAAGAAGTGTGCATAAGAAATATGTAAAGGGAAAGAAGTGTGCATAAGAAATATCTAAAGGGAAAGAAGTGTGCATAAGAAATATGTAAAGGGAAAGAAGTGTGCATAAGAAATATGTAAAAGGAAAGAAGTGTGCATAAGAAATATGTAAAGGGAAAGAAGTGTGCATAAGAAATATGTAAAGGGAAAGAAGTGTGCATAAGAAATATGTAAAGGGAAAGAAGTGTGCATAAGAAATATGTAAAGGGAAAGAAGTGTGCATAAGAAATATGTAAAGGGAAAGAAGTGTGCATAAGAAATATGTAAAGGGAAAGAAGTGTGCATAAGAAATATGTAAAGGGAAAGAAGTGTGCATAAGAAATATGTAAAGGGAAAGAAGTGTGCATAAGAAATATGTAAAGGGAAAGAAGTGTGCATAAGAAATATGTAAAGGGAAAGAAGTGTGCATAAGAAATATGTAAAGGGAAAGAAGTGTGCATAAGAAATATGTAAAGGGAAAGAAGTGTGCATAAGAAATATGTAAAGGGAAAGAAGTGTGCATAAGAAATATGTAAAGGGAAAGAAGTGTGCATAAGAAATATGTAAAGGGAAAGAAGTGTGCATAAGAAATATGTAAAGGGAAAGAAGTGTGCATAAGAAATATGTAAAGGGAAAGAAGTGTGCATAAGAAATATGTAAAGGGAAAGAAGTGTGCATAAGAAATATGTAAAGGGAAAGAAGTGTGCATAAGAAATATGTAAAGGGAAAGAAGTGTGCATAAGAAATATGTAAAGGGAAAGAAGTGTGCATAAGAAATATGTAAAGGGAAGGAAGTGTGCATAAGAAATATGTAAAGGGAAAGAAGTGTGCATAAGAAATATGTAAAGGGAAAGAAGTGTGCATAAGAAATATGTAAAGGGAAAGAAGTGTGCATAAGAAATATGTAAAGGGAGAGAAGTGTGCATAAGAAATATGTAAAGGAAAAGAAGTGTGCATAAGAAATATGTAAAGGGAAAGAAGTGTGCATAAGAAATATGTAAAGGGAAAGAAGTGTGCATAAGAAATATGTAAAGGGAAAGAAGTGTGCATAAGAAATATGTAAAGGGAAAGAAGTGTGCATAAGAAATATGTAAAGGGAAAGAAGTGTGCATAAGAAATATGTAAAGGGAAAGAAGTGTGCATAATAAATATGTAAAGGGAAAGAAGTGTGCATAAGAAATATGTAAAGGGAAAGAAGTGTGCATAAGAAATATGTAAAAGGAAAGAAGTGTGCATAAGAAATATGTAAAGGGAAAGAAGTGTGCATACGAAATATGTAAAGGGAAAGAAGTGTGCATAAGAAATATGTAAAGGGAAGGAAGTGTGCATAAGAAATATGTAAAGGGAAAGAAGTGTGCATAAGAAATATGTAAAGGGAAAGAAGTGTGCATAAGAAATATGTAAAGGGAAAGAAGTGTGCATAAGAAATATGTAAAGGGAAAGAAGTGTGCATAAGAAATATGTAAAGGGAAAAAAGTGTGCATAAGAAATATGTAAAGGGAAAGAAGTGTGCATAAGAAATATGTAAAGGGAAAGAAGTGTGTATAAGAAATATGTAAAGGGAAGAAGTGTGCATAAGAAATATGTAAAGGGAAAGAAGTGTGCATAAGAAATATGTAAAGGGAAAGAAGTGTGCATAAGAAATATGTAAAGGGAAAGAAGTGTGCATAAGAAATATGTAAAGGGAAAGAATTGTGCATAAGAAATATGTAAAGGGAAAGAAGTGTGCATAAGAAATATGTAAAGGGAAAGAAGTGTGCATAAGAAATATGTAAAGGGAAAGAAGTGTGCATAAGAAATATGTAAAGGGAAAGAAGTGTGCATAAGAAATATGTAAAGGGAAAGAAGTGTGCATAAGAAATATGTAAAGGGAAAGAAGTGTGCATAAGAAATATGTAAAGGGAAAGAATTGTGCATAAGAAATATGTAAAGGGAAAGAAGTGTGCATAAGAAATATGTAAAGGGAAAGAAGTGTGCATAATAATACGTTTGAGGCAAATAAAGCTTCAAATAATTTATCCCCGCGGGACAGTTTGCAAGGCTTTGACGGAACTAGAGTTTGGTCAATTCAGGTCACTCCCCTTGTGGTCGGATTGATTTATGGATATGAACTAGTTCAGTCTTGGCTTGATACTATAACCTGAATTCGAGCACTCAGCCACCCACTTTCGTTTGAGCAGTCGACCTGTTTGCATGGTTGTAGAAATTTCGTCTTGCAAAAAATTTATTTAATGTTTTCTTGCCGATAAGTTCGCCAAATATTGGCGTAAATATGCCCCGTGCCAGGTCGAAGCGATGGGTTGCCTCTGGGCCGGTGGATGGAGCCAAGCGGCCGCAAGGACGGCCTCGATCGTTCGTCCTCTCGGCAGGATGCTGTGGCCAGTCGACGCGATGCGAGTTCAGTCGAGCCATGGAATGCACCGACGGTAGCGGGTACGGTATTGCATACCCGGCCGTTGGATACGGCAGGCCCTGTCAGCAGCGGCGGAGGCCCAATTGTTGCACCATCCACCATCGGTCGGTCCGGAGGTGACTCGTCCACGACTTTGGAGTCGGGTAAGTCTAGTGTGGCTATTAATGCTGAGGAATAAACCCCTCAACCAATTATTACCACTAGTGTTCAGTCTATTTGGCCATGCGTCACCAACTGTGACAATATTGCTAAATATAATTGCTGTTTGCGTAACCAACTGTGACAATATTGCTGAATATAATTGCTGTTTGCGTCACAGACTGTGACAATATTTCTGAATATAATTGCTGTTTGCGTCACTGACTGTGACAATGTTGCTGTTCCCCGACATAAGCTTCGGACGGGAACAAACTGTGATAATTGCGTAACATTAGTTGAGCAGTGGACATCTGCCTTTTTGGTTTTTGCGTTGATATACTGTCTTGTTGCGCCAACCTAGCCAGGCACGCCAATTGCTCAAATATTGCCGGCGGTCAACAATAACCGTGCAAGGATTTTAATCGCGGGAAATGCCTCCGGCCCAATTCCCCGTTGCTCCACCTGTCAGGTATTCGGCCACCCAGCAGCCCGCTGTCTAGACAATCGTCAGTCCAGCGGGCCAGGGCAAATACCAGTAAACCTAAGTAATATGTTACCATTCTTGCGCGTTTACACAGTAGCACTAAAGATGCGCAAATATTGCTGGAAGGCTTCGCCTTTGGCTTTCGACTTAGTTATTTAGGACCTAGCGTTAGTTCCACTGCTCGTTATTCTCTGTCTGCTCTTCAACACCCAGCTATGTTGCAATTAAAAAATTGATCGCGAGATCGAGTTGGGCCGCGTAGTCGGGCCGTTAGCTATGCGCCTATTCCTAATTTGCGTTGACAATCACTGCCGTCAATTACACAAGTTTTGATGAAGCTATAGCGATGGTATTCAATTTTGCTCAGGGTGCAGTTATGGCCAACTCTGATAATAAATCGGCTTTTCGATTACTCCCTGTTCACCCGGATGATTTCGATTTGCTATGGTTTTCCCCTAATGGCCAAATATATTTATGATACACGTATGCCGCGCCGATGGGGTGCACCATCTTATGTGTCACTTTTGAACGTTTTACTTAGCACTTTCATTGCGTACTGCACTCGTAAGGTGGCTAACTCCGAACACATTGTGCATTAGCTTGATGATTTCTAGTTTGTAAGTGCATTATGGTAATTGCAGATCTGTGTCACGAACTTTATCATTGCTAAATTTAATTGCTGTTTGCGTCACAAACTGTGACAATATTGCTGAATATAATTGCCGTTTGCGTCACCAACTGTGACAATATTGCTGAATATAATTGCCGTTTGCGTCACAAACTGTGACAATAGTGCTGAATATAATTGCTGTTTGCGTCACCAACTGTGACAATATTGCTAAATACAATTGCTGTTTGCGTCACCACATGTGACCATGCATGTATTGCTGAATTTAATTGCAGTTGCGTCACCAACTGTGACAATATTGCTGTATATAATCGCTGTTTGCGTCACCAACTGTGACAATATTGCTGAATATCATTGCTGTTTACGTCACCAACTGTGACAATATTGCTGAATATGATTGCTGTTTGCGTCACCAACTGTGACAATATTGCTGAATATGATTGCTGTTTGCGTCACAACCTGTGACAATGTTGCTGAATATAATTACTGTTTGCGTCACCAACTGTGACAATATTGCTGAATATGATTGCTGTTTGCGTCACAACCTGTGACAATATTGCTGAATATGATTGCTGTTTGCGTCACAACCTGTGACAATATTGCTGAATATGATTGCTCTTTGCGTCACAAACTGTGTCAATGTTGCTGAATATAATTGCTGTTTGCGTCACCAACTGTGACAAGATTGCTGAATATAATTGCTGTTTGCGTCACCAACTGTGACAATATTGCTGAATATCATTGCTGTTTGCGTCACAACCTGTGACAATATTGCTGAATATGATTGCTGTTTGCGTCACAACCTGTGATAATATTGCTGAATATGATTGCTGTTTGCGTCACAAACTGTGACAATGTTGCTGAATACAATTGCTGTTTGCGGCACCAAGGGTGACAATATTGCTGAATATGATTGCTGTTTGCGTCACAGCTCGTGACAATATTGCTGAATATGATTGCTGTTTGCGTCACAAACTGTGACAATGTTGCTGAATATAATTGCTGTTTGCGTCACCAACTGTGACAAGATTGCTGAATATAATTGCTGTTTGCGTCACCAACTGTGACAATATTGCTGAATATCATTGCTGTTTGCGTCACAACCTGTGACAATATTGCTGAATATGATTGCTGTTTGCGTCACAACCTGTGACAATATTGCTGAATATGATTGCTGTTTGCGTCACAAACTGTGACAATGTTGCTGAATACAATTGCTGTTTGCGTCACCAACTGTGACAAGATTGCTGAATATGATTGCTGTTTGCGTCACAACCTGTGACAATATTGCTGAATATGATTGCTGTTTGCGTCACAAACTGTGACAATATTGCTGAATGTAATTGCTGTTTGCGTCACCAGCTGTGACAATGTTGCTGAATATAATTACTGTTTGCGTCACCAACTGTGACAATATTGCTGAATATAATTGCTGTTTGCGTCACCAACTGTGACAAGATTGCTGAATATAATTTCTGTTTGCGTCACAAACTGTGACAATACTGCTGACTATAATTGCTGTTTGAGTCACCAACTGTGGCAATATTGCTGATTATCGCCCTTGCCCCTCGCACGCGTTTATTATATCAGCGGGCTTTGCGTCTTTTCCAATGGTTTAGTGCAAACCATGGGTTTGTTGCTGCTGGGTGCCCCTCCATGCAGCATCCAGTCTAGTTTTCGCATTCATTAGCCTACTTCCTATGCATCTAGTATTTCTTCGAAATTGCAATTGCTGAGTTCAGGGTCTTTTGCGAGACGCCCTTGCCCCTCGCACGCGTTTATTATATCAGCGGGCGTTGCGTCTTTTCCAATGGTTTAGTGCAAACCATGGGTTTGATGCTGCTATATAGGTGCCTCTCCCTGCAGCAGCAAGTTAAGTTTTGCATTCATTGCTTCCTATGTATCTGGTATTTCTTTGAAGAAATTGCAATTGCTGAGTTACCCCGATGTGGGTACAACCAAGTTTGAACGACCACAGTTCACAGCGGTACTTCGTCGTGCACTTGACTTTATAGGGCTTCATGGTGACAGATTTACAGCCCGTTCATTTTGCATTGGCGCGGCGACTGCTGTAATTTAACTACTAATGATGAGTATTAGCACTGATGGGTTCTTAATTTCTTTATCTTTCCCAAATTGCATGAGCTTTCATCCCTGACAAGCCGACTCTGGGGGTAATTGGCGACGAGTTACTTAATTGGTGCGCCCGAGTTAATTGGTGCGCCCGAGTTGCACGGTCGTCGCCCTGGGGGGAGAGGCTCCACCAGCTGGCCCGCATCAACTGGATTGGACGTCTGGGACTAACGATGGACCAGTACCCCGGTTTTCTGCTGGAGGCTTGGTCAGCTGCTGTCGAATTGCCGGACTTTGTAATCATTCAGGTCGGGACCAATGACCTGGTATCACGCTGATGGCTTCCACCTAACTTAGGCAGGTTGCTCTGCTATTCTGAGCAACCTTTGTCACGCCCCATTCATTCTGAGGCTATTTGGCGGCGGTCATGTTGCGATCCTCCGTTCGCAAAATGTCCGTTTGGCGGAAATTGCATTCCAATAGCGCAAATAGGCCTCAAAGATTGGCCAATAAAACCTTAATTTAAGAGGCTTCAGGGAATTTGCGGCAAAAGCACTTAACCCTCTTTCTTTGTCGGTTCCAAGATGAAATCGGAACACGGTAGTTGCAGTCCCTATATGTTTACCACATTCGCTGATTGATATTTTGATTATTGCATTTCTTACTTATTGCCGACGATAATAATAGCTTAAGGTATTGCTTGTGCTACTTGGCCACTATACGGTATTGATTAATGGTTATATATGATATGGTTTGCTTTGATAAAATGTCATAATATTGCTTGCTAATGAATATGGCATCGTATGTGCGGATGATGCTATTTGTATCTGAATTATTTGGATTATGGTAATTGCAGATCTGTGTCACAAACTGTGACATCATTGCTAAATTTAATTGCTGTTTGCGTCACAAACTGTGACAATATTGCTGAATATAAATTGCTGTTTGCGTCACCAACTGTGACAATATTGCTGAATGTAATTGCTGTTTGCGTCACAAACTGTGACAATATTGCTAAATATAAATTGCTGTTTGCGTCACCAACTGTGACAATATTGCTGTTCCCCGACATCAGCTTCGGACGGGAACAAACTGTGATAATTGTGTAATATAATATTGCTGTCCTGTGCTACCGCTTCGGGCTCGGACAAACTGTCTTTACATTGCTTGCATTGCTGTCCCGTGCTATCATAGCTTCAAGCTGGGACAGCGCTTACAACAATAAACGGCTGCTCAGACCTGACACGCAACAAATTAATTACGAGTGCTCGATCCTGTATGTCCAGTCTTGTCACATGTGGGGATAATACGTTTGAGGCAAATAAAGCTTCAAATAATTTATCCCCGCGGGACAGTTTGCAAGGCTTTGACGGAACTAGAGTTTGGTCAATTCAGGTCACTCCCCTTGTGGTCGGATTGATTTATGGATATGAACTAGTTCAGTCTTGGCTTGATACTATAACCTGAATTCGAGCACTCAGCCACCCACTTTCGTTTGAGCAGTCGACCTGTTTGCATGGTTGTAGAAATTTCGTCTTGCAAAAAATTTCCCTCCTCCACCCCTGTCATTGCCGCCTATTTTAATAAACTTTGTTTTGAGATTATACTTTTCTTTGCCAAATTCGTATTTAGCCTGCATCATGTTATGTTGCAATTTGCCGATTCTAGAGTGTTTGGTAGTGATCTTTATTTTGCTATACTCGGTTGCCATTGTTAGCGGAGCCAGAAAGGAATTTTCCCCTTATTTTCCCAATGTGGTTTTGAGGGGGTTTTCGCCTTTCTTAGAATCGGCAAGGTTACTAACTGCGGGCGGAAATTGCATTCCAATAGCGCAAATAGGCCTCAAAGATTGGCCAATAAAACCTTAATTTAAGAGGCTTCAGGGAATTTGCGGCAAAAGCACTTAACCCTCTTTCTTTGTCGGTTCCAAGATGAAATCGGAACACGGTAGTTGCAGTCCCTATATGTTTACCACATTCGCTGATTGATATTTTGATTATTGCATTTCTTACTTATTGCCGACGATAATAATAGCTTAAGGTATTGCTTGTGCTACTTGGCCACTATACGGTATTGATTAATGGTTATATATGATATGGTTTGCTTTGATAAAATGTCATAATATTGCTTGCTAATGAATATGGCATCGTATGTGCGGATGATGCTATTTGTATCTGAATTATTTGGATTATGGTAATTGCAGATCTGTGTCACAAACTGTGACATCATTGCTAAATTTAATTGCTGTTTGCGTCACAAACTGTGACAATATTGCTGAATATAAATTGCTGTTTGCGTCACCAACTGTGACAATATTGCTGAATGTAATTGCTGTTTGCGTCACAAACTGTGACAATATTGCTAAATATAAATTGCTGTTTGCGTCACCAACTGTGACAATATTGCTGTTCCCCGACATCAGCTTCGGACGGGAACAAACTGTGATAATTGTGTAATATAATATTGCTGTCCTGTGCTACCGCTTCGGGCTCGGACAAACTGTCTTTACATTGCTTGCATTGCTGTCCCGTGCTATCATAGCTTCAAGCTGGGACAGCGCTTACAACAATAAACGGCTGCTCAGACCTGACACGCAACAAATTAATTACGAGTGCTCGATCCTGTATGTCCAGTCTTGTCACATGTGGGGATAAATATGTAAAGGGAAAGAAGTGTGCATAAGAAATATGTAAAGGGAAAGAAGTGTGCATAAGAAATATGTAAAGGGAAAGAAGTGTGCATAAGAAATATGTAAAGGGAAAGAAGTGTGCATAAGAAATATGTAAAGGGAAAGAAGTGTGCATAAGAAATATGTAAAGGGAAAGAAGTGTGCATAAGAAATATGTAAAGGGAAAGAAGTGTGCATAAGAAATATGTAAAGGGAAAGAAGTGTGCATAAGAAATATGTAAAGGGAAATAATTGTGCATAAGAAATATGTAAAGAGAAAGAAGTGTGCATAAGAAATATGTAAAGGGAAAGAAGTGTGCATAAGAAATATGTAAAGGGAAAGAAGTGTGCATAAGAAATATGTAAAGGGAAAGAAGTGTGCATAAGAAATATGTAAAGGGAAAGAAGTGTGCATAAGAAATATCTAAAGGGAAAGAAGTGTGCATAAGAAATATGTAAAGGGAAAGAAGTGTGCATAAGAAATATGTAAAAGGAAAGAAGTGTGCATAAGAAATATGTAAAGGGAAAGAAGTGTGCATAAGAAATATGTAAAGGGAAAGAAGTGTGCATAAGAAATATGTAAAGGGAAAGAAGTGTGCATAAGAAATATGTAAAGGGAAAGAAGTGTGCATAAGAAATATGTAAAGGGAAAGAAGTGTGCATAAGAAATATGTAAAGGGAAAGAAGTGTGCATAAGAAATATGTAAAGGGAAAGAAGTGTGCATAAGAAATATGTAAAGGGAAAGAAGTGTGCATAAGAAATATGTAAAGGGAAAGAAGTGTGCATAAGAAATATGTAAAGGGAAAGAAGTGTGCATAAGAAATATGTAAAGGGAAAGAAGTGTGCATAAGAAATATGTAAAGGGAAAGAAGTGTGCATAAGAAATATGTAAAGGGAAAGAAGTGTGCATAAGAAATATGTAAAGGGAAAGAAGTGTGCATAAGAAATATGTAAAGGGAAAGAAGTGTGCATAAGAAATATGTAAAGGGAAAGAAGTGTGCATAAGAAATATGTAAAGGGAAAGAAGTGTGCATAAGAAATATGTAAAGGGAAAGAAGTGTGCATAAGAAATATGTAAAGGGAAAGAAGTGTGCATAAGAAATATGTAAAGGGAAAGAAGTGTGCATAAGAAATATGTAAAGGGAAAGAAGTGTGCATAAGAAATATGTAAAGGGAAGGAAGTGTGCATAAGAAATATGTAAAGGGAAAGAAGTGTGCATAAGAAATATGTAAAGGGAAAGAAGTGTGCATAAGAAATATGTAAAGGGAAAGAAGTGTGCATAAGAAATATGTAAAGGGAGAGAAGTGTGCATAAGAAATATGTAAAGGAAAAGAAGTGTGCATAAGAAATATGTAAAGGGAAAGAAGTGTGCATAAGAAATATGTAAAGGGAAAGAAGTGTGCATAAGAAATATGTAAAGGGAAAGAAGTGTGCATAAGAAATATGTAAAGGGAAAGAAGTGTGCATAAGAAATATGTAAAGGGAAAGAAGTGTGCATAAGAAATATGTAAAGGGAAAGAAGTGTGCATAATAAATATGTAAAGGGAAAGAAGTGTGCATAAGAAATATGTAAAGGGAAAGAAGTGTGCATAAGAAATATGTAAAAGGAAAGAAGTGTGCATAAGAAATATGTAAAGGGAAAGAAGTGTGCATACGAAATATGTAAAGGGAAAGAAGTGTGCATAAGAAATATGTAAAGGGAAGGAAGTGTGCATAAGAAATATGTAAAGGGAAAGAAGTGTGCATAAGAAATATGTAAAGGGAAAGAAGTGTGCATAAGAAATATGTAAAGGGAAAGAAGTGTGCATAAGAAATATGTAAAGGGAAAGAAGTGTGCATAAGAAATATGTAAAGGGAAAAAAGTGTGCATAAGAAATATGTAAAGGGAAAGAAGTGTGCATAAGAAATATGTAAAGGGAAAGAAGTGTGTATAAGAAATATGTAAAGGGAAAGAAGTGTGCATAAGAAATATGTAAAGGGAAAGAAGTGTGCATAAGAAATATGTAAAGGGAAAGAAGTGTGCATAAGAAATATGTAAAGGGAAAGAAGTGTGCATAAGAAATATGTAAAGGGAAAGAATTGTGCATAAGAAATATGTAAAGGGAAAGAAGTGTGCATAAGAAATATGTAAAGGGAAAGAAGTGTGCATAAGAAATATGTAAAGGGAAAGAAGTGTGCATAAGAAATATGTAAAGGGAAAGAAGTGTGCATAAGAAATATGTAAAGGGAAAGAAGTGTGCATAAGAAATATGTAAAGGGAAAGAAGTGTGCATAAGAAATATGTAAAGGGAAAGAATTGTGCATAAGAAATATGTAAAGGGAAAGAAGTGTGCATAAGAAATATGTAAAGGGAAAGAAGTGTGCATAATAAATATGTAAAGGGAAAGAAGTGTGCATAAGAAATATGTAAAGGGAAAGAAGTGTGCATAAGAAATATGTAAAGGGAAAGAAGTGTGCATAAGAAATATGTAAAGGGAAAGAAGTGTGCATAAGAAATATGTAAAGGGAAAGAAGTGTGCATAAGAAATATGTAAAGGGAAAGAAGTGTGCATAAGAAATATGTAAAGGGAAAGAAGTGTGCATAAGAAATATGTAAAGGGAAAGAAGTGTGCATAAGAAATATGTAAAGGGAAATAATTGTGCATAAGAAATATGTAAAGGGAAAGAAGTGTGCATAAGAAATATGTAAAGGGAAAGAAGTGTGCATAAGAAATATGTAAAGGGAAAGAAGTGTGCATAAGAAATATGTAAAGGGAAAGAAGTGTGCATAAGAAATATGTAAAGGGAAAGAAGTGTGCATAAGAAATATGTAAAGGGAAAGAAGTGTGCATAAGAAATATGTAAAGGGAAAGAAGTGTGCATAAGAAATATGTAAAGGGAAAGAAGTGTGCATAAGAAATATGTAAAGGGAAAGAAGTGTGCATAAGAAGTATGTAAAGGGAAGGAAGTGTGCATAAGAAATATGTAAAGGGAAAGAAGTGTGCATAAGAAATATGTAAAGGGAAAGAAGTGTGCATAAGAAATATGTAAAGGGAAAGAAGTGTGCATAAGAAATATGTAAAGGGAGAGAAGTGTGCATAAGAAATATGTAAAGGAAAAGAAGTGTGCATAAGAAATATGTAAAGGGAAAGAAGTGTGCATAAGAAATATGTAAAGGGAAAGAAGTGTGCATAAGAAATATGTAAAGGGAAAGAAGTGTGCATAAGAAATATGTAAAGGGAAAGAAGTGTGCATAAGAAATATGTAAAGGGAAAGAAGTGTGCATAAGAAATATGTAAAGGGAAAGAAGTGTGCATAAGAAATATGTAAAGGGAAAGAAGTGTGCATAAGAAATATGTAAAGGGAAAGAAGTGTGCATAAGAAATATGTAAAGGGAAAGAAGTGTGCATAAGAAATATGTAAAGGGAAAGAAGTGTGCATAAGAAATATGTAAAGGGAAAGAAGTGTGTATAAGAAATATGTAAAGGGAAAGAAGTGTGCATAAGAAATATGTAAAGGGAAAGAAGTGTGCATAAGAAATATGTAAAGGAAAAGAAGTGTGCATAAGAAATATGTAAAGGGAAAGAAGTGTGCATAAGAAATATGTAAAGGGAAAGAAGTGTGCATAAGAAATATGTAAAGGGAAAGAAGTGTGCATAAGAAATATGTAAAGGGAAAGAAGTGTGCATAAGAAATATGTAAAGGGAAAGAAGTGTGCATAAGAAATAAACACATGATGTGGGAACAAGCCCTCGAGTTAAATATGTAAAGGGAAAGAAGTGTGCATAATAAATATGTAAAGGGAAAGAAGTGTGCATAATAAATATGTAAAGGGAAAGAAGTGTGCATAAGAAATATGTAAAGGGAAAGAAGTGTGCATAAGAAATATGTAAAGGGAAAGAAGTGTGCATAAGAAATATGTAAAGGGAAAGAAGTGTGCATAAGAAATATGTAAAGGGAAAGAAGTGTGCATAAGAAATATGTAAAGGGAAAGAATTGTGCATAAGAAATATGTAAAGGGAAAGAAGTGTGCATAAGAAATATGTAAAGGGAAAGAAGTGTGCATAATAAATATGTAAAGGGAAAGAAGTGTGCATAAGAAATATGTAAAGGGAAAGAAGTGTGCATAAGAAATATGTAAAGGGAAAGAAGTGTGCATAAGAAATATGTAAAGGGAAAGAAGTGTGCATAAGAAATATGTAAAGGGAAAGAAGTGTGCATAAGAAATATGTAAAGGGAAAGAAGTGTGCATAAGAAATATGTAAAGGGAAATAAGTGTGCATAAGAAATATGTAAAGGGAAAGAAGTGTGCATAAGAAATATGTAAAGGGAAATAATTGTGCATAAGAAATATGTAAAGGGAAAGAAGTGTGCATAAGAAATATGTAAAGGGAAAGAAGTGTGCATAAGAAATATGTAAAGGGAAAGAAGTGTGCATAAGAAATATGTAAAGGGAAAGAAGTGTGCATAAGAAATATGTAAAGGGAAAGAAGTGTGCATAAGAAATATGTAAAGGGAAAGAAGTGTGCATAAGAAATATGTAAAGGGAAAGAAGTGTGCATAAGAAATATGTAAAGGGAAAGAAGTGTGCATAAGAAATATGTAAAGGGAAAGAAGTGTGCATAAGAAATATGTAAAGGGAAGGAAGTGTGCATAAGAAATATGTAAAGGGAAAGAAGTGTGCATAAGAAATATGTAAAGGGAAAGAAGTGTGCATAAGAAATATGTAAAGGGAAAGAAGTGTGCATAAGAAATATGTAAAGGGAGAGAAGTGTGCATAAGAAATATGTAAAGGAAAAGAAGTGTGCATAAGAAATATGTAAAGGGAAAGAAGTGTGCATAAGAAATATGTAAAGGGAAAGAAGTGTGCATAAGAAATATGTAAAGGGAAAGAAGTGTGCATAAGAAATATGTAAAGGGAAAGAAGTGTGCATAAGAAATATGTAAAGGGAAAGAAGTGTGCATAAGAAATATGTAAAGGGAAAGAAGTGTGCATAAGAAATATGTAAAGGGAAAGAAGTGTGCATAAGAAATATGTAAAGGGAAAGAAGTGTGCATAAGAAATATGTAAAGGGAAAGAAGTGTGCATAAGAAATATGTAAAGGGAAAGAAGTGTGCATAAGAAATATGTAAAGGGAAAGAAGTGTGTATAAGAAATATGTAAAGGGAAAGAAGTGTGCATAAGAAATATGTAAAGGGAAAGAAGTGTGCATAAGAAATATGTAAAGGAAAAGAAGTGTGCATAAGAAATATGTAAAGGGAAAGAAGTGTGCATAAGAAATATGTAAAGGGAAAGAAGTGTGCATAAGAAATATGTAAAGGGAAAGAAGTGTGCATAAGAAATATGTAAAGGGAAAGAAGTGTGCATAAGAAATATGTAAAGGGAAAGAAGTGTGCATAAGAAATAAACACATGATGTGGGAACAAGCCCTCGAGTTAAATATGTAAAGGGAAAGAAGTGTGCATAATAAATATGTAAAGGGAAAGAAGTGTGCATAATAAATATGTAAAGGGAAAGAAGTGTGCATAAGAAATATGTAAAGGGAAAGAAGTGTGCATAAGAAATATGTAAAGGGAAAGAAGTGTGCATAAGAAATATGTAAAGGGAAAGAAGTGTGCATAAGAAATATGTAAAGGGAAAGAAGTGTGCATAAGAAATATGTAAAGGGAAAGAAGTGTGCATAAGAAATATGTAAAGAGAAAGACGTGTGCATAATAAATATGTAAAGGGAAAGAAGTGTGCATAAGAAATATGTAAAGGGAAAGAAGTGTGCATAAGAAATATGTAAAGGGAAAGAAGTGTGCATAAGAAATATGTAAAGGGAAAGAAGTGTGCATAAGAAATATGTAAAGGGAAAGAAGTGTGCATAAGAAATTTGTAAAGGGAAAGAAGTGTGCATAAGAAATATGTAAAGGGAAAGAAGTGTGCATAAGAAATATGTAAAGGGAAAGAAGTGTGCATCAGAAATAAACACATGATGTGGGAACAAGCCCTCGAGTTAAATATGTAAAGGGAAAGAAGTGTGCATAAGAAATATGTAAAGGGAAAGAAGTGTGCATAAGAAATATGTAAAGGGAAAGAAGTGTGCATAAGAAATATGTAAAGGGAAAGAAGTGTGCATAAGAAATATGTAAAGGGAAAGAAGTGTGCATAAGAAATATGTAAAGGGAAAGAAGTGTGCATAAGAAATATGTAAAGGGAAAGAAGTGTGCATAAGAAATATGTAAAGGGAAAGAAGTGTGCATAAGAAATATGTAAAGGGAAAGAAGTGTGCATAAGAAATATGTAAAGGGAAAGAAGTGTGCATAAGAAATATGTAAAGGGAAAGAAGTGTGCATAAGAAATATGTAAAGGGAAAGAAGTGTGCATAAGAAATATGTAAAGGGAAAGAAGTGTGCATAAGAAATATGTAAAGGGAAAGAAGTGTGCATAAGAAATATGTAAAGGGAAAGAAGTGTGCATAAGAAATATGTAAAGGGAAAGAAGTGTGCATAAGAAATATGTAAAGGGAAAGAAGTGTGCATAAGAAATATGTAAAGGGAAAGAAGTGTGCATAAGAAATATGTAAAGGGAAAGAAGTGTGCATAAGAAATATGTAAAGGGAAAGAAGTGTGCATAAGAAATATGTAAAGGGAAAGAAGTGTGCATAAGAAATATGTAAAGGGAAAGAAGTGTGCATAAGAAATATGTAAAGGGAAAGAAGTGTGCATAAGAAATATGTAAAGGGAAATAAGTGTGCATAAGAAATATGTAAAGGGAAAGAAGTGTGCATAAGAAATATGTAAAGGGAAAGAAGTGTGCATAAGAAATATGTAAAGGGAAAGAAGTGTGCATAAGAAATATGTAAAGGGAAAGAAGTGTGCATAAGAAATATGTAAAGGGAAAGAAGTGTGCATAAGAAATATGTAAAGGGAAAGAAGTGTGCATAAGAAATATGTAAAGGGAAAGAAGTGTGCATAAGAAATATGTAAAGGGAAAGAAGTGTGCATAAGAAATATGTAAAGGGAAAGAAGTGTGCATAAGAAATATGTAAAGGGAAAGAAGTGTGCATAAGAAATATGTAAAGGGAAAGAAGTGTGCATAAGAAATATGTAAAGGGAAAGAAGTGTGCATAAGAAATATGTAAAGGGAAAGAAGTGTGCATAAGAAATATGTAAAGGGAAAGAAGTGTGCATAAGAAATATGTAAAGGGAAAGAAGTGTGCATAAGAAATATGTAAAGGGAAAGAAGTGTGCATAAGAAATATGTAAAGGGAAAGACGTGTGCATAAGAAATATGTAAAGGGAAAGAAGTGTGCATAAGAAATATGTAAAGGGAAAGAAGTGTGCATAAGAAATATGTAAAGGGAAAGAAGTGTGCATAAGAAATATGTAAAGGGAAAGAAGTGTGCATAAGAAATATGTAAAGGGAAAGAAGTGTGCATAAGAAATATGTAAAGGGAAAGAAGTGTGCATAAGAAATATGTAAAGGGAAAGAAGTGTGCATAAGAAATAAACACATGATGTGGGAACAAGCCCTCGAGTTAAATATGTAAAGGGAAAGAAGTGTGCATAAGAAATATGTAAAGGGAAAGAAGTGTGCATAAGAAATATGTAAAGGGAAAGAAGTGTGCATAAGAAATATGTAAAGGGAAAGAAGTGTGCATAAGAAATATGTAAAGGGAAAGAAGTGTGCATAAGAAATATGTAAAGGGAAAGAAGTGTGCATACGAAATATGTAAAGTGAAAGAAGTGTGCATAAGAAATATGTAAAGGGAAAGAAGTGTGCATAAGAAATATGTAAAGGGAAAGAAGTGTGCATAAGAAATATGTAAAAGGAAAGAAGTGTGCATAAGAAATATGTAAAGGGAAAGAAGTGTGCATAAGAAATATGTAAAGGGAAAGAAGTGTGCATAAGAAATATGTAAAGGGAAAGAAGTGTGCATAAGAAATATGTAAAGGGAAAGAAGTGTGCATAATAAATATGTAAAGGGAAAGAAGTGTGCATAAGAAATATGTAAAGGGAAAGAAGTGTGCATAAGAAATATGTAAAGGGAAAGAAGTGTGCATAAGAAATATGTAAAGGGAAAGAAGTGTGCATAAGAAATATGTAAAGGGAAAGAAGTGTGCATAAGAAATATGTAAAGGGAAAGAAGTGTGCATAAGAAATATGTAAAGGGAAAGAAGTGTGCATAAGAAATATGTAAAGGGAAAGAAGTGTGCATAAGAAATATGTAAAGGGAAAGAAGTGTGCATAAGAAATATGTAAAGGGAAAGAAGTGTGCATAAGAAATATGTAAAGGGAAAGAAGTGTGCATAAGAAATATGTAAAGGGAAAGAAGTGTGCATAAGAAATATGTAAAGGGAAAGAAGTGTGCATAAGAAATATGTAAAGGGAAAGAAGTGTGCATAAGAAATATGTAAAGGGAAAGAAGTGTGCATAAGAAATATGTAAAGGGAAAGAAGTGTGCATAAGAAATATGTAAAGGGAAAGAAGTGTGCATAAGAAATATGTAAAGGGAAAGAAGTGTGCATAAGAAATATGTAAAGGGAAAGAAGTGTGCATAAGAAATATGTAAAGGGAAAGAAGTGTGCATAAGAAATATGTAAAGGGAAAGAAGTGTGCATAAGAAATATGTAAAGGGAAGGAAGTGTGCATAGGAAATATGTAAAGGGAAAGAAGTGTGCATAAGAAATATGTAAAGGGAAAGAAGTGTGCATAAGAAATATGTAAAGGGAAAAAAGTGTGCATAAGAAATATGTAAAGGGAAAGAAGTGTGCATAAGAAATATGTAAAGGGAAAGAAGTGTGCATAAGAAATATGTAAAGGGAAAGAAGTGTGCATAAGAAATATGTAAAGGGAAAGAAGTGTGCATAAGAAATATGTAAAGGGAAAGAAGTGTGCATAAGAAATATGTAAAGGGAAAGAAGTGTGCATAAGAAATATGTAAAGGGAAAGAAGTGTGCATAAGAAATATGTAAAGGGAAAGAAGTGTGCATAAGAAATATGTAAAGGGAAAGAAGTGTGCATAAGAAATATGTAAAGGGAAAGAAGTGTGCATAAGAAATATGTAAAGGGAAAGAAGTGTGCATAAGAAATATGTAAAGGGAAAGAAGTGTGCATAAGAAATATGTAAAGGGAAATAAGTGTGCATAAGAAATATGTAAAGGGAAAGAAGTGTGCATAAGAAATATGTAAAGGGAAAGAAGTGTGCATAAGAAATATGTAAAGGGAAAGAAGTGTGCATAAGAAATATGTAAAGGGAAAGAAGTGTGCATAAGAAATATGTAAAGGGAAAGAAGTGTGCATAAGAAATATGTAAAGGGAAAGAAGTGTGCATAAGAAATATGTAAAGGGAAAGAAGTGTGCATAAGAAATATGTAAAGGGAAAGAAGTGTGCATAAGAAATATGTAAAGGGAAAGAAGTGTGCATAAGAAATATGTAAAGGGAAAGAAGTGTGCATAAGAAATATGTAAAGGGAAAGAAGTGTGCATAAGAAATATGTAAAGGGAAAGAAGTGTGCATAAGAAATATGTAAAGGGAAAGAAGTGTGCATAAGAAATATGTAAAGGGAAAGAAGTGTGCATAAGAAATATGTAAAGGGAAGGAAGTGTGCATAGGAAATATGTAAAGGGAAAGAAGTGTGCATAAGAAATATGTAAAGGGAAAGAAGTGTGCATAAAAAATATGTAAAGGGAAATAAGTGTGCATAAGAAATATGTAAAGGGAAAGAAGTGTGCATAAGAAATATGTAAAGGGAAAGAAGTGTGCATAAGAAATATGTAAAGGGAAAGAAGTGTGCATAAGAAATATGTAAAGGGAAAGAAGTGTGCAAGAGAAATATGTAAAGGGAAAGAAGTGTGCATAAGAAATATGTAAAGGGAAAGAAGTGTGCATAAGAAATATGTAAAGGGAAAGAAGTGTGCATAAGAAATATGTAAAGGGAAAGAAGTGTGCATAAGAAATATGTAAAGGGAAAAAAAGTGTGCATAAGAAATATGTAAAGGGAAAGAAGTGTGCATAAGAAATATGTAAAGGGAAAGAAGTGTGCATAAGAAATATGTAAAGGGAAAGAAGTGTGCATAAGAAATATGTAAAGGGAAAGAAGTGTGCATAAGAAATATGTAAAGGGAAAGAAGTGTGCATAAGAAATATGTAAAGGGAAAGAAGTGTGCATAAGAAATATGTAAAGGGAAAGAAGTGTGCATAAGAAATATGTAAAGGGAAAGAAGTGTGCAAGAGAAATATGTAAAGGGAAAGAAGTGTGCATAAGAAATATGTAAAGGGAAAGAAGTGTGCATAAGAAATATGTAAAGGGAAAGAAGTGTGCATAAGAAATATGTAAAGGGAAAGAAGTGTGCATAAGAAATATGTAAAGGGAAGGAAGTGTGCATAAGAAATATGTAAAGGGAAAGAAGTGTGCATAAGAAATATGTAAAGGGAAAGAAGTGTGCATAATAAATATGTAAAGGGAAAGAAGTGTGCATAAGAAATATGTAAAGGGAAAGAAGTGTGCATAAGAAATATGTAAAGGGAAAGAAGTGTGCATAAGAAATATGTAAAGGGAAAGAAGTGTGCATAAGAAATATGTAAAGGGAAAGAAGTGTGCATAAGAAATATGTAAAGGGAAAGAAGTGTGCATAAGAAATATGTAAAGGGAAAGAAGTGTGCATAAGAAATATGTAAAGGGAAGGAAGTGTGCATAAGAAATATGTAAAGGGAAAGAAGTGTGCATAAGAAATATGTAAAGGGAAAGAAGTGTGCATAAGAAATATGTAAAGGGAAGGAAGTGTGCATAGGAAATATGTAAAGGGAAAGAAGTGTGCATAAGAAATATGTAAAGGGAAAGAAGTGTGCATAAGAAATATGTAAAGGGAAAGAAGTGTGCATAAGAAATATGTAAAGGGAAAGAAGTGTGCATAAGAAATATGTAAAGGGAAAGAAGTGTGCATAAGAAATATGTAAAGGGAAAGAAGTGTGCATAAGAAATATGTAAAGGGAAAGAAGTGTGCATAAGAAATATGTAAAGGGAAAGAAGTGTGCATAAGAAATATGTAAAGGGAAAGAAGTGTGCATAAGAAATATGTAAAGGGAAAGAAGTGTGCATAAGAAATATGTAAAGGGAAAGAAGTGTGCATAAGAAATATGTAAAGGGAAAGAAGTGTGCATAAGAAATATGTAAAGGGAAAGAAGTGTGCATAAGAAATATGTAAAGGGAAAGAAGTGTGCATAAGAAATATGTAAAGGGAAAGAAGTGTGCATAAGAAATATGTAAAGGGAAGGAAGTGTGCATAGGAAATATGTAAAGGGAAAGAAGTGTGCATAAGAAATATGTAAAGGGAAAGAAGTGTGCATAAGAAATATGTAAAGGGAAAGAAGTGTGCATAAGAAATATGTAAAGGGAAAAAAGTGTGCATAAGAAATATGTAAAGGGAAAGAAGTGTGCATAAGAAATATGTAAAGGGAAAGAAGTGTGCATAAGAAATATGTAAAGGGAAAGAAGTGTGCATACGAAATATGTAAAGGGAAAGAAGTGTGCATAAGAAATATGTAAAGGGAAAGAAGTGTGCATAAGAAATATGTAAAGGGAAAGAAGTGTACATAAGAAATATGTAAAGGGAAAGAAGTGTGCATAAGAAATATGTAAAGGGAAGGAAGTGTGCATAAGAAATATGTAAAGGGAAAGAAGTGTGCATAAGAAATATGTAAAGGGAAAGAAGTGTGCAAAATAAATATGTAAAGGGAAAGAAGTGTGCATAAGAAATATGTAAAGGGAAAGAAGTGTGCATAAGAAATATGTAAAGGGAAAGAAGTGTGCATAAGAAATATGTAAAGGGAAAGAAGTGTGCATAAGAAATATGTAAAGGGAAAGAAGTGTGCATAAGAAATATGTAAAGGGAAAGAAGTGTGCATAAGAAATATGTAAAGGGAAAGAAGTGTGCATAAGAAATATGTAAAGGGAAAGAAGTGTGCATAAGAAATATGTAAAGGGAAAGAAGTGTGCATAAGAAATATGTAAAGGGAAAGAAGTGTGCATAAGAAATATGTAAAGGGAAAGAAGTGTGCATAAGAAATATGTAAAGGGAAAGAAGTGTGCATAAGAAATATGTAAAGGGAAAGAAGTGTGCATAAGAAGTATGTAAAGGGAAAGAAGTGTGCATAAGAAATATGTAAAGGGAAAGAAGTGTGCATAAGAAATATGTAAAGGGAAAGAAGTGTGCATAAGAAATATGTAAAGGGAAAGAAGTGTGCATAAGAAATATGTAAAGGGAAAGAAGTGTGCATAAGAAATATGTAAAGGGAAAGAAGTGTGCATAAGAAATATGTAAAGGGAAAGAAGTGTGCATAAGAAATATGTAAAGGGAAAGAAGTGTGCATAAGAAATATGTAAAGGGAAAGAAGTGTGCATAAGAAATATGTAAAAGGAAAGAAGTGTGCATAAGAAATATGTAAAGGGAAAGAAGTGTGCATAAGAAATATGTAAAGGGAAAGAAGTGTGCATAAGAAATATGTAAAGGGAAAGAAGTGTGCATAAGAAATATGTAAAGGGAAAGAAGTGTGCATAAGAAATAAACACATGATGTGGGAACAAGCCCTCGAGTTAAATATGTAAAGGGAAAGAAGTGTGCATAAGAAATATGTAAAGGGAAGGAAGTGTGCATAAGAAATATGTAAAGGGAAAGAAGTGTGCATAAGAAATATGTAAAGGGAAAGAAGTGTGCATAAGAAATATGTAAAGGGAAAGAAGTGTGCATAAGAAATATGTAAAGGGAAAGAAGTGTGCATAAGAAATATGTAAAGGGAAAGAAGTGTGCATAAGAAATATGTAAAGGGAAAGAAGTGTGCATAAGAAATATGTAAAGGGAAAGAAGTGTGCATAAGAAATATGTAAAGGGAAAGAAGTGTGCATAAGAAATATGTAAAGGGAAAGAAGTGTGCATAAGAAATATGTAAAGGGAAAGAAGTGTGCATAAGAAATATGTAAAGGGAAAGAAGTGTGCATAAGAAATATGTAAAGGGAAAGAAGTGTGCATAAGAAATATGTAAAGGGAAAGAAGTGTGCATAAGAAATATGTAAAGGGAAAGAAGTGTGCATAAGAAATATGTAAAGGGAAAGAAGTGTGCATAAGAAATATGTAAAGGGAAAGAAGTGTGCATAAGAAATATGTAAAGGGAAAGAAGTGTGCATAAGAAATATGTAAAGGGAAAGAAGTGTGCATATGAAATATGTAAAGGGAAAGAAGTGTGCATAAGAAATATGTAAAGGGAAAGAAGTGTGCATAAGAAATATGTAAAGGGAAAGAAGTGTGCATAATAAATATGTAAAGGAAAAGAAGTGTGCATAAGAAATATGTAAAGGAAAAGAAGTGTGCATAAGAAATAAACACATGATGTGGGAACAAGCCCTCGAGTTAAATATGTAAAGGGAAAGAAGTGTGCATAAGAAATATGTAAAGGGAAAGAAGTGTGCATAAGAAATATGTAAAGGGAAAGAAGTGTGCATAAGAAATATGTAAAGGGAAAGAAGTGTGCATAAGAAATATGTAAAGGGAAAGAAGTGTGCATAAGAAATATGTAAAGGGAAAGAAGTGTGCATAAGAAATATGTAAAGGGAAAGAAGTGTGCATAAGAAATATGTAAAGGGAAAGAAGTGTGCATAAGAAATATGTAAAGGGAAAGAAGTGTGCATAATAAATATGTAAAGGAAAAGAAGTGTGCATAAGAAATATGTAAAGGAAAAGAAGTGTGCATAAGAAATATGTAAAGGGAAAGAAGTGTGCATAAGAAATATGTAAAGGGAAAGAAGTGTGCATAAGAAATAAACACATGATGTGGGAACAAGCCCTCGAGTTAAATATGTAAAGGGAAAGAAGTGTGCATAAGAAATATGTAAAGGGAAAGAAGTGTGCATAAGAAATATGTAAAGGGAAAGAAGTGTGCATAAGAAATATGTAAAGGGAAAGAAGTGTGCATAAGAAATATGTAAAGGGAAAGAAGTGTGCATAAGAAATATGTAAAGGGAAAGAAGTGTGCATAAGAAATATTTAAAGGGAAAGAAGTGTGCATAAGAAATATGTAAAGGGAAAGAAGTGTGCATAAGAAATATGTAAAGGGAAAGAAGTGTGCATAAGAAATATGTAAAGGGAAAGAAGTGTGCATAAGAAATATGTAAAGGGAAAGAAGTGTGCATAAGAAATATGTAAAGGGAAAGAAGTGTGCATAAGAAATATGTAAAGGGAAAGAAGTGTGCATAAGAAATATGTAAAGGGAAAGAAGTGTGCATAAGAAATATGTAAAGGGAAAGAAGTGTGCATAAGAAATATGTAAAGGGAAAGAAGTGTGCATAAGAAATATGTAAAGGGAAAGAAGTGTGCATAAGAAATATGTAAAGGGAAAGAAGTGTGCATAAGAAATATGTAAAGGGAAAGAAGTGTGCATAAGAAATATGTAAAGGGAAAGAAGTGTGCATAAGAAATATGTAAAGGGAAAGAAGTGTGCATAAGAAATATGTAAAGGGAAAGAAGTGTGCATAAGAAATATGTAAAGGGAAAGAAGTGTGCATAAGAAATATGTAAAGGGAAAGAAGTGTGCATACGAAATATGTAAAGGGAAAGAAGTGTGCATAAGAAATATGTAAAGGGAAAGAAGTGTGCATAAGAAATAAACACATGATGTGGGAACAAGCCCTCGAGTTAAATATGTAAAGGGAAAGAAGTGTGCATAAGAAATATGTAAAGGGAAAGAAATGTGCATAAGAAATATGTAAAGGGAAAGAAGTGTGCATAAGAAATATGTAAAGGGAAAGAAGTGTGCATAAGAAATATGTAAAGGGAAAGAAGTGTGCATAATAAATATGTAAAGGGAAAGAAGTGTGCATAAGAAATATGTAAAGGGAAAGAAGTGTGCATAATAAATATGTAAAGGGAAAGAAGTGTGCATAAGAAATATGTAAAGGAAAAGAAGTGTGCATAAGAAATATGTAAAGGAAAAGAAGTGTGCATAAGAAATATGTAAAGGGAAAGAAGTGTGCATAAGAAATATGTAAAGGGAAAAAAGTGTGCATAAGAAATATGTAAAGGAAAAGAAGTGTGCATAAGAAATATGTAAAGGAAAAGAAGTGTGCATAAGAAATATGTAAAGGGAAAGAAGTGTGCATAAGAAATATGTAAAGGGAAAGAAGTGTGCATAAGAAATATGTAAAGGGAAAGAAGTGTGCATAAGAAATATGTAAAGGGAAAGAAGTGTGCATAAGAAATATGTAAAGGGAAAGAAGTGTGCATAAGAAATATGTAAAGGGAAAGAAGTGTGCATAAGAAATATGTAAAGGGAAAGAAGTGTGCATAAGAAATATGTAAAGGGAAAGAAGTGTGCATAAGAAATATGTAAAGGGAAAGAAGTGTGCATAAGAAATATGTAAAGGGAAAGAAGTGTGCATAAGAAATATGTAAAGGGAAAGAAGTGTGCATAAGAAATATGTAAAGGGAAAGAAGTGTGCATAAGAAATATGTAAAGGGAAAGAAGTGTGCATAAGAAATATGTAAAGGGAAAGAAGTGTGCATAAGAAATATGTAAAGGGAAAGAAGTGTGCATAAGAAATATGTAAAGGGAAAGAAGTGTGCATAAGAAATATGTAAAGGGAAAGAAGTGTGCATAAGAAATATGTAAAGGGAAAGAAGTGTGCATAAGAAATATGTAAAGGGAAAGAAGTGTGCATAAGAAATATGTAAAGGAAAAGAAGTGTGCATAAGAAATATGTAAAGGGAAAGAAGTGTGCATAAGAAATATGTAAAGGGAAAGAAGTGTGCATAAGAAATATGTAAAGGGAAAGAAGTGTGCATAAGAAATATGTAAAGGGAAAGAAGTGTGCATAAGAAATATGTAAAGGGAAAGAAGTGTGCATAAGAAATATGTAAAGGGAAAGAAGTGTGCATAAGAAATATGTAAAGGGAAAGAAGTGTGCATAAGAAATATGTAAAGGGAAAGAAGTGTGCATAAGAAATATGTAAAGGGAAAGAAGTGTGCATAAGAAATATGTAAAGGGAAAGAAGTGTACATAAGAAATATGTAAATGGAAAGAAGTGTGCATAAGAAATATGTAAAGGGAAAGAAGTGTGCATAAGAAATATGTAAAGGGAAAGAAGTGTGCATAAGAAATATGTAAAGGGAAAGAAGTGTGCATAAGAAATATGTAAAGGGAAAGAAGTGTGCATAAGAAATATGTAAAGGGAAAGAAGTGTGCATAAGAAATATGTAAAGGGAAAGAAGTGTGCATAAGAAATATGTAAAGGGAAAGAAGTGTGCATAAGAAATATGTAAAGGGAAAGAAGTGTGCATAAGAAATATGTAAAGGGAAAGAAGTGTGCATAAGAAATATGTAAAGGGAAAGAAGTGTGCATAAGAAATATGTAAAGGGAAAGAAGTGTGCATAAGAAATATGTAAAGGGAAAGAAGTGTGCATAAGAAATATGTAAAGGGAAAGAAGTGTGCATAAGAAATATGTAAAGGGAAAGAAGTGTGCATAAGAAATATGTAAAGGGAAAGAAGTGTGCATAAGAAATATGTAAAGGGAAAGAAGTGTGCATAAGAAATATGTAAAGGGAAAGAAGTGTGCATAAGAAATATGTAAAGGGAAAGAAGTGTGCATAAGAAATATGTAAAGGGAAAGAAGTGTGCATAAGAAATATGTAAAGGGAAAGAAGTGTGCATAAGAAATATGTAAAGGGAAAGAAGTGTGCATAAGAAATATGTAAAGGGAAAGAAGTGTGCATAAGAAATATGTAAAGGGAAAGAAGTGTGCATAAGAAATATGTAAAGGGAAAGAAGTGTGCATAAGAAATATGTAAAGGGAAAGAAGTGTGCATAAGAAATATGTAAAGGGAAAGACGTGTGCATAATAAATATGTAAAGGGAAAGAAGTGTGCATAAGAAATATGTAAAGGGAAAGAAGTGTGCATAAGAAATATGTAAAGGGAAAGAAGTGTGCATAAGAAATATGTAAAGGGAAAGAAGTGTGCATAAGAAATATGTAAAGGGAAAGAAGTGTGCATAAGAAATATGTAAAGGGAAAGAAGTGTGCATAAGAAATATGTAAAGGGAAAGAAGTGTGCATAAGAAATATGTAAAGGGAAAGAAGTGTGCATAAGAAATATGTAAAGGGAAAGAAGTGTGCATAAGAAATATGTAAAGGGAAAGAAGTGTGCATAAGAAATATGTAAAGGGAAAGAAGTGTGCATAAGAAATATGTAAAGGGAAAGAAGTGTGCATAAGAAATATGTAAAGGGAAAGAAGTGTGCATAAGAAATATGTAAAGGGAAAGAAGTGTGCATAAGAAATATGTAAAGGGAAAGAAGTGTGCATAAGAAATATGTAAAGGGAAAGAAGTGTGCATAAGAAATATGTAAAGGGAAAGAAGTGTGCATAAGAAATATGTAAAGGGAAAGAAGTGTGCATAAGAAATATGTAAAGGGAAAGAAGTGTGCATAAGAAATATGTAAAGGGAAAGAAGTGTGCATAAGAAATATGTAAAGGGAAAGAAGTGTGCATAAGAAATATGTAAAGGGAAAGAAGTGTGCATAAGAAATATGTAAAGGGAAAGAAGTGTGCATAAGAAATATGTAAAGGGAAAGAAGTGTGCATAAGAAATATGTAAAGGGAAAGAAGTGTGCATAAGAAATATGTAAAGGGAAAGAAGTGTGCATAAGAAATATGTAAAGGGAAAGAAGTGTGCATAAGAAATATGTAAAGGGAAAGAAGTGTGCATAAGAAATATGTAAAGGGAAAGAAGTGTGCATAAGAAATATGTAAAGGGAAAGAAGTGTGCATAAGAAATATGTAAAGGGAAAGAAGTGTGCATAAGAAATATGTAAAGGGAAAGAAGTGTGCATAAGAAATATGTAAAGGGAAAGAAGTGTGCATAAGAAATATGTAAAGGGAAAGAAGTGTGCATAAGAAATATGTAAAGGGAAAGAAGTGTGCATAAGAAATATGTAAAGGGAAAGAAGTGTGCATAAGAAATATGTAAAGGGAAAGAAGTGTGCATAAGAAATATGTAAAGGGAAATAAGTGTGCATAAGAAATATGTAAAGGGAAAGAAGTGTGCATACGAAATATGTAAAGGGAAAGAAGTGTGCATAAGAAATATGTAAAGGGAAAGAAGTGTGCATAAGAAATATGTAAAGGGAAAGAAGTGTGCATAAGAAATATGTAAAGGGAAAGAAGTGTGCATAAGAAATATGTAAAGAGAAAGAAGTGTGCATAAGAAATATGTAAAGGGAAAGAAGTGTGCATAAGAAATATGTAAAGGGAAAGAAGTGTGCATAAGAAATATGTAAAGGGAAAGAAGTGTGCATAAGAAATATGTAAAGGGAAAGAAGTGTGCATAAGAAATATGTAAAGGGAAAGAAGTGTGCATAAGAAATATGTAAAGGGAAAGAAGTGTGCATAAGAAATATGTAAAGGGAAAGAAGTGTGCATAAGAAATATGTAAAGGGAAAGAAGTGTGCATAAGAAATATGTAAAGGGAAAGAAGTGTGCATAAGAAATATGTAAAGGGAAAGAAGTGTGCATAAGAAATATGTAAAGGGAAAGAAGTGTGCATAAGAAATATGTAAAGGGAAAGAAGTGTGCATAAGAAATATGTAAAGGGAAAGAAGTGTGCATAAGAAATATGTAAAGGGAAAGAAGTGTGCATAAGAAATATGTAAAGGAAAAGAAGTGTGCATAAGAAATATGTAAAGGAAAAGAAGTGTGCATAAGAAATATGTAAAGGGAAAGAAGTGTGCATAAGAAATATGTAAAGGGAAAGAAGTGTGCATAAGAAATATGTAAAGGGAAAGAAGTGTGCATAAGAAATATGTAAAGGGAAAGAAGTGTGCATAAGAATTATGTAAAGGGAAAGAAGTGTGCATAAGAAATATGTAAAGGGAAAGAAGTGTGCATAAGAAATATGTAAAGGGAAAGAAGTGTGCATAAGAAATATGTAAAGGGAAAGAAGTGTGCATAAGAAATATGTAAAGGGAAAGAAGTGTGCATAAGAAATATGTAAAGGGAAAGAAGTGTGCATAAGAAATATGTAAAGGGAAAGAAGTGTGCATAAGAAATATGTAAAGGGAAAGAAGTGTGCATAAGAAATATGTAAAGGGAAAGAAGTGTGCATAAGAAATATGTAAAGGGAAAGAAGTGTGCATAAGAAATATGTAAAGGGAAAGAAGTGTGCATAAGAAATATGTAAAGGGAAAGAGGTGTGCATAAGAAATATGTAAAGGGAAAGAAGTGTGCATAAGAAATATGTAAAGGGAAAGAAGTGTGCATAAGAAATATGTAAAGGGAAAGAAGTGTGCATAAGAAATATGTAAAGGGAAAGAAGTGTGCATAAGAATTATGTAAAGGGAAAGAAGTGTGCATAAGAAATATGTAAAGGGAAAGAAGTGTGCATAAGAAATATGTAAAGGGAAAGAAGTGTGCATAAGAAATATGTAAAGGGAAAGAAGTGTGCATAAGAAATATGTAAAGGGAAAGAAGTGTGCATAAGAAATATGTAAAGGGAAAGAAGTGTGCATAAGAAATATGTAAAGGGAAAGAAGTGTGCATAAGAAATATGTAAAGGGAAAGAAGTGTGCATAAGAAATATGTAAAGGGAAAGAAGTGTGCATAAGAAATATGTAAAGGGAAAGAAGTGTGCATAAGAAATATGTAAAGGGAAAGAAGTGTGCATAAGAAATATGTAAAGGGAAAGAGGTGTGCATAAGAAATATGTAAAGGGAAAGAAGTGTGCATAAGAAATATGTAAAGGGAAAGAAGTGTGCATAAGAAATATGTAAAGGGAAAGAAGTGTGCATAAGAAATATGTAAAGGGAAAGAAGTGTGCATAAGAAATATGTAAAGGGAAAGAAGTGTGCATAAGAAATATGTAAAGGGAAATAAGTGTGCATAAGAAATATGTAAAGGGAAAGAAGTGTGCATACGAAATATGTAAAGGGAAAGAAGTGTGCATAAGAAATATGTAAAGGGAAAGAAGTGTGCATAAGAAATATGTAAAGGGAAAGAAGTGTGCATAAGAAATATGTAAAGGGAAAGAAGTGTGCATAAGAAATATGTAAAGAGAAAGAAGTGTGCATAAGAAATATGTAAAGGGAAAGAAGTGTGCATAAGAAATATGTAAAGGGAAAGAAGTGTGCATAAGAAATATGTAAAGGGAAAGAAGTGTGCATAAGAAATATGTAAAGGGAAAGAAGTGTGCATAAGAAATATGTAAAGGGAAAGAAGTGTGCATAAGAAATATGTAAAGGGAAAGAAGTGTGCATAAGAAATATGTAAAGGGAAAGAAGTGTGCATAAGAAATATGTAAAGGGAAAGAAGTGTGCATAAGAAATATGTAAAGGGAAAGAAGTGTGCATAAGAAATATGTAAAGGGAAAGAAGTGTGCATAAGAAATATGTAAAGGGAAAGAAGTGTGCATAAGAAATATGTAAAGGGAAAGAAGTGTGCATAAGAAATATGTAAAGGGAAAGAAGTGTGCATAAGAAATATGTAAAGGGAAAGAAGTGTGCATAAGAAATATGTAAAGGAAAAGAAGTGTGCATAAGAAATATGTAAAGGAAAAGAAGTGTGCATAAGAAATATGTAAAGGGAAAGAAGTGTGCATAAGAAATATGTAAAGGGAAAGAAGTGTGCATAAGAAATATGTAAAGGGAAAGAAGTGTGCATAAGAAATATGTAAAGGGAAAGAAGTGTGCATAAGAATTATGTAAAGGGAAAGAAGTGTGCATAAGAAATATGTAAAGGGAAAGAAGTGTGCATAAGAAATATGTAAAGGGAAAGAAGTGTGCATAAGAAATATGTAAAGGGAAAGAAGTGTGCATAAGAAATATGTAAAGGGAAAGAAGTGTGCATAAGAAATATGTAAAGGGAAAGAAGTATGCATAAGAAATATGTAAAGGGAAAGAAGTGTGCATAAGAAATATGTAAAGGGAAATAAGTGTGCATAATAAATATGTAAAGGGAAAGAAGTGTGCATAAGAAATATGTAAAGGGAAAGAAGTGTGCATAAGAAATATGTAAAGGGAAAGAAGTGTGCATAAGAAATATGTAAAGGGAAAGAAGTGTGCATAAGAAATATGTAAAGGGAAAGAAGTGTGCATAAGAAATATGTAAAGGGAAAGAAGTGTGCATAAGAAATATGTAAAGGGAAAGAAGTGTGCATAAGAAATATGTAAAGAGAAAGAAGTGTGCATAAGAAATATGTAAAGGGAAAGAAGTGTGCATAAGAAATATGTAAAGGGAAAGAAGTGTGCATAAGAAATATGTAAAGGGAAAGAAGTGTGCATAAGAAATATGTAAGGGGAAAGAAGTGTGCATAAGAAATATGTAAAGGGAAAGAAGTGTGCATAAGAAATATGTAAAGGGAAAGAAGTGTGCATAAGAAATATGTAAGGGGAAAGAAGTGTGCATAAGAAATATGTAAAGGGAAAGAAGTGTGCATAAGAAATATGTAAAGGGAAAGAAGTGTGCATAAGAAATATGTAAAGGGAAAGAAGTGTGCATAAGAAATATGTAAAGGGAAAGAAGTGTGCATAAGAAATATGTAAAGGGAAAGAAGTGTGCATAAGAAATATGTAAAGGGAAAGAAGTGTGCATACGAAATATGTAAAGGGAAAGAAGTGTGCATAAGAAATATGTAAAGGGAAAGAAGTGTGCATAAGAAATATGTAAAGGGAAAGAAGTGTGCATAAGAAATATGTAAAGGGAAAGAAGTGTGCATAAGAAATATGTAAAGGGAAAGAAGTGTGCATAAGAAATATGTAAAGGGAAAGAAGTGTGCATAAGAAATATGTAAAGGGAAAGAAGTGTGCATAAGAAATATGTAAAGGGAAAGAAGTGTGCATAAGAAATATGTAAAGGGAAAGAAGTGTGCATAAGAAATATGTAAAGGGAAAGAAGTGTGCATAATAAATAAACACATGATGTCGGGACAAGCCCTCGAGTTAAATATGTAAAGGGAAAGAAGTGTGCATAAGAAATAAACACATGATGTGGGAACAAGCCCTCGAGTTAAATATGTAAAGGGAAAGAAGTGTGCATAAGAAATAAACACATGATGAGGGAACAAGCCCTCGAGTTAAATATGTAAAGGGAAAGAAGTGTGCATAAGAAATAAACACATGATGTGGGAACAAGCCCTCGAGTTAAATATGTAAAGGGAAAGAAGTGTGCATAAGAAATAAACACATGATGTGGGAACAAGCCCTCGAGTTAAATATGTAAAGGGAAAGAAGTGTGCATAAGAAATAAACACATGATGTGGGAACAAGCCCTCGAGTTAAATATGTAAAGGGAAAGAAGTGTGCATAAGAAATAAACACATGATGTGGGAACAAGCCCTCGAGTTAAATATGTAAAGGGAAAGAAGTGTGCATAAGAAATATGTAAAGGGAAAGAACTGTGCATAAGAAATATGTAAAGGGAAATAAGTGTGCATAAGAAATATGTAAAGGGAAAGACGTGTGCATAAGAAATATGTAAAGGGAAAGAAGTGTGCATAAGAAATATGTAAAGGGAAAGAAGTGTGCATAAGAAATATGTAAAGGGAAAGAAGTGTGCATAAGAAATAAACACATGATGTGGGAACAAGCCCTCGAGTTAAATATGTAAAGGGAAAGAAGTGTGCATAAGAAATATGTAAAGGGAAAGAAGTGTGCACAAGAAATATGTAAAGGGAAAGAAGTGTGCATAAGAAATATGTAAAGGGAAAGAAGTGTGCATAAGAAATATGTAAAGGGAAAGAAGTGTGCATAAGAAATATGTAAAGGGAAAGAAGTGTGCATAAGAAATATGTTAAGGGAAAGAAGTGTGCATAAGAAATATGTAAAGGGAAAGAAGTGTGCATAAGAAATATGTAAAGGGAAAGAAGTGTGCATAAGAAATATGTAAAGGGAAAGAAGTGTGCATAAGAAATATGTAAAGGGAAAGAAGTGTGCATAAGAAATATGTAAAGGGAAAGAAGTGTGCATAAGAAATATGTAAAGGGAAAGAAGTGTGCATAAGAAATATGTAAAGGGAAAGAAGTGTGCATAAGAAATAAACACATGATGTGGAAACAAGCCCTCGAGTTAAATATGTAAAGGGAAAGAAGTGTGCATAAGAAATATGTAAAGGGAAAGAAATGTGCATAAGAAATATGTAAAGGGAAAGAAGTGTGCATAAGAAATATGTAAAGGGAAAGAAGTGTGCATAAGAAATATGTAAAGGGAAAGAAGTGTGCATAAGAAATATGTAAAGGGAAAGAAGTGTGCATAAGAAATATGTAAAGGGAAAGAAGTGTGCATAATAAATATGTAAAGGGAAAGAAGTGTGCATAAGAAATATGTAAAGGAAAAGAAGTGTGCATAAGAAATATGTAAAGGAAAAGAAGTGTGCATAAGAAATATGTAAAGGGAAAGAAGTGTGCATAAGAAATATGTAAAGGGACAAAAGTGTGCATAAGAAATATGTAAAGGAAAAGAAGTGTGCATAAGAAATATGTAAAGGAAAAGAAGTGTGCATAAGAAATATGTAAAGGGAAAGAAGTGTGCATAAGAAATATGTAAAGGGAAAGAAGTGTGCATAAGAAATATGTAAAGGGTAAGAAGTGTGCATAAGAAATATGTAAAGGGAAAGAAGTGTGCATAAGAAATATGTAAAGGGAAAGAAGTGTGCATAAGAAATATGTAAAGGGAAAGAAGTGTGCATAAGAAATATGTAAAGGGAAAGAAGTGTGCATAAGAAATATGTAAAGGGAAAGAAGTGTGCATAAGAAATATGTAAAGGGAAAGAAGTGTGCATAAGAAATATGTAAAGGGAAAGAAGTGTGCATAAGAAATATGTAAAGGGAAAGAAGTGTGCATAAGAAATATGTAAAGGGAAATAAGTGTGCATAAGAAATATGTAAAGGGAAAGAAGTGTGCATACGAAATATGTAAAGGGAAAGAAGTGTGCATAAGAAATATGTAAAGGAAAAGAAGTGTGCATAAGAAATATGTAAAGGGAAAGAAGTGTGCATAAGAAATATGTAAAGGGAAAGAAGTGTGCATAAGAAATATGTAAAGAGAAAGAAGTGTGCATAAGAAATATGTAAAGGGAAAGAAGTGTGCATAAGAAATATGTAAAGGGAAAGAAGTGTGCATAAGAAATAGGTAAAGGGAAAGAAGTGTGCATAAGAAATATGTAAAGGGAAAGAAGTGTGCATAAGAAATATGTAAAGGGAAAGAAGTGTGCATAAGAAATATGTAAAGGGAAAGAAGTGTGCATAAGAAATATGTAAAGGGAAAGAAGTGTGCATAAGAAATATGTAAAGGGAAAGAAGTGTGCATAAGAAATATGTAAAGGGAAAGAAGTGTGCATAAGAAATATGTAAAGGGAAAGAAGTGTGCATAAGAAATATGTAAAGGAAAAGAAGTGTGCATAAGAAATATGTAAAGGAAAAGAAGTGTGCATAAGAAATATGTAAAGGGAAAGAAGTGTGCATAAGAAATATGTAAAGGGAAAGAAGTGTGCATAAGAAATATGTAAAGGGAAAGAAGTGTGCATAAGAAATATGTAAAGGGAAAGAAGTGTGCATAAGAATTATGTAAAGGGAAAGAAGTGTGCATAAGAAATATGTAAAGGGAAAGAAGTGTGCATAAGAAATATGTAAAGGGAAAGAAGTGTGCATAAGAAATATGTAAAGGGAAAGAAGTGTGCATAAGAAATATGTAAAGGGAAAGAAGTGTGCATAAGAAATATGTAAAGGGAAAGAAGTGTGCATAAGAAATATGTAAAGGGAAAGAAGTGTGCATAAGAAATATGTAAAGGGAAAGAAGTGTGCATAAGAAATATGTAAAGGGAAAGAAGTGTGCATAAGAAATATGTAAAGGGAAAGAAGTGTGCATAAGAAATATGTAAAGGGAAAGAAGTGTGCATAAGAAATATGTAAAGGGAAAGAGGTGTGCATAAGAAATATGTAAAGGGAAAGAAGTGTGCATAAGAAATATGTAAAGGGAAAGAAGTGTGCATAAGAAATATGTAAAGGGAAAGAAGTGTGCATAAGAAATATGTAAAGGGAAAGAAGTGTGCATAAGAAATATGTAAAGGGAAAGAAGTGTGCATAAGAAATATGTAAAGGGAAAGAAGTGTGCATAAGAAATATGTAAAGGGAAAGAAGTGTGCATAAGAAATATGTAAAGGGAAAGAAGTGTGCATAAGAAATATGTAAAGGGAAAGAAGTGTGCATAAGAAATATGTAAAGGGAAAGAAGTGTGCATAAGAAATATGTAAAGGGAAAGAAGTGTGCATAAGAAATATGTAAAGGGAAAGAAGTGTGCATAAGAAATATGTAAAGGGAAAGAAGTGTGCATAAGAAATATGTAAAGGGAAAGAAGTGTGCATAAGAAATATGTAAAGGGAAAGAAGTGTGCATAAGAAATATGTAAAGGAAAAGAAGTGTGCATAAGAAATATGTAAAGGGAAAGAAGTGTGCATAAGAAATATGTAAAGGGAAAGAAGTGTGCATAAGAAATATGTAAAGGAAAAGAAGTGTGCATAAGAAATATGTAAAGGGAAAGAAGTGTGCATAAGAAATATGTAAAGGGAAAGAAGTGTGCATAAGAAATATGTAAAGGGAAAGAAGTGTGCATAAGAAATATGTAAAGGGAAAGAAGTGTGCATAAGAAATATGTAAAGGGAAAGAAGTGTGCATAAGAAATATGTAAAGGGAAAGAAGTGTGCATAAGAAATATGTAAAGGGAAAGAAGTGTGCATAAGAAATATGTAAAGGGAAAGAAGTGTGCATAAGAAATATGTAAAGGGAAAGAAGTGTGCATAAGAAATATGTAAAGGGAAAGAAGTGTGCATAAGAAATATGTAAAGGGAAAGAAGTGTGCATAAGAAATATGTAAAGGGAAAGAAGTGTGCATAAGAAATATGTAAAGGGAAAGAAGTGTGCATAAGAAATATGTAAAGGGAAAGAAGTGTGCATAAGAAATATGTAAAGGGAAAGAAGTGTGCATAAGAAATATGTAAAGGGAAAGAAGTGTGCATAAGAAATATGTAAAGGGAAAGAAGTGTGCATAAGAAATATGTAAAGGGAAAGAAGTGTGCATAAGAAATATGTAAAGGGAAAGAAGTGTGCATAAGAAATATGTAAAGGGAAAGAAGTGTGCATAATAAATAAACACATGATGTCGGGACAAGCCCTCGAGTTAAATATGTAAAGGGAAAGAAGTGTGCATAAGAAATAAACACATGATGTGGGAACAAGCCCTCGAGTTAAATATGTAAAGGGAAAGAAGTGTGCATAAGAAATAAACACATGATGAGGGAACAAGCCCTCGAGTTAAATATGTAAAGGGAAAGAAGTGTGCATAAGAAATAAACACATGATGTGGGAACAAGCCCTCGAGTTAAATATGTAAAGGGAAAGAAGTGTGCATAAGAAATAAACACATGATGTGGGAACAAGCCCTCGAGTTAAATATGTAAAGGGAAAGAAGTGTGCATAAGAAATAAACACATGATGTGGGAACAAGCCCTCGAGTTAAATATGTAAAGGGAAAGAAGTGTGCATAAGAAATAAACACATGATGTGGGAACAAGCCCTCGAGTTAAATATGTAAAGGGAAAGAAGTGTGCATAAGAAATATGTAAAGGGAAAGAACTGTGCATAAGAAATATGTAAAGGGAAAGAAGTGTGCATAATAAATATGTAAAGGGAAAGACGTGTGCATAAGAAATATGTAAAGGGAAAGAAGTGTGCATAAGAAATATGTAAAGGGAAAGAAGTGTGCATAAGAAATATGTAAAGGGAAAGAAGTGTGCATAAGAAATAAACACATGATGTGGGAACAAGCCCTCGAGTTAAATATGTAAAGGGAAAGAAGTGTGCATAAGAAATATGTAAAGAGAAAGAAGTGTGCATAAGAAATATGTAAAGGGAAAGAAGTGTGCATAAGAAATATGTAAAGGGAAAGAAGTGTGCATAAGAAATATGTAAAGGGAAAGAAGTGTGCATAAGAAATATGTAAGGGGAAAGAAGTGTGCATAAGAAATATGTAAAGGGAAAGAAGTGTGCATAAGAAATATGTAAAGGGAAAGAAGTGTGCATAAGAAATATGTAAAGGGAAAGAAGTGTGCATAAGAAATATGTAAAGGGAAAGAAGTGTGCATAAGAAATATGTAAAGGGAAAGAAGTGTGCATAAGAAATATGTAAAGGGAAAGAAGTGTGCATAAGAAATATGTAAAGGGAAAGAAGTGTGCATAAGAAATATGTAAAGGGAAAGAAGTGTGCATAAGAAATATGTAAAGGGAAAGAAGTGTGCATACGAAATATGTAAAGGGAAAGAAGTGTGCATAAGAAATATGTAAAGGGAAAGAAGTGTGCATAAGAAATATGTAAAGGGAAAGAAGTGTGCATAAGAAATATGTAAAGGGAAAGAAGTGTGCATAAGAAATATGTAAAGGGAAAGAAGTGTGCATAAGAAATATGTAAAGGGAAAGAAGTGTGCATAAGAAATATGTAAAGGGAAAGAAGTGTGCATAAGAAATATGTAAAGGGAAAGAAGTGTGCATAAGAAATATGTAAAGGGAAAGAAGTGTGCATAAGAAATATGTAAAGGGAAAGAAGTGTGCATAAGAAATATGTAAAGGGAAAGAAGTGTGCATAATAAATAAACACATGATGTCGGGACAAGCCCTCGAGTTAAATATGTAAAGGGAAAGAAGTGTGCATAAGAAATAAACACATGATGTGGGAACAAGCCCTCGAGTTAAATATGTAAAGGGAAAGAAGTGTGCATAAGAAATAAACACATGATGAGGGAACAAGCCCTCGAGTTAAATATGTAAAGGGAAAGAAGTGTGCATAAGAAATAAACACATGATGTGGGAACAAGCCCTCGAGTTAAATATGTAAAGGGAAAGAAGTGTGCATAAGAAATAAACACATGATGTGGGAACAAGCCCTCGAGTTAAATATGTAAAGGGAAAGAAGTGTGCATAAGAAATAAACACATGATGTGGGAACAAGCCCTCGAGTTAAATATGTAAAGGGAAAGAAGTGTGCATAAGAAATAAACACATGATGTGGGAACAAGCCCTCGAGTTAAATATGTAAAGGGAAAGAAGTGTGCATAAGAAATATGTAAAGGGAAAGAACTGTGCATAAGAAATATGTAAAGGGAAATAAGTGTGCATAAGAAATATGTAAAGGGAAAGACGTGTGCATAAGAAATATGTAAAGGGAAAGAAGTGTGCATAAGAAATATGTAAAGGGAAAGAAGTGTGCATAAGAAATATGTAAAGGGAAAGAAGTGTGCATAAGAAATAAACACATGATGTGGGAACAAGCCCTCGAGTTAAATATGTAAAGGGAAAGAAGTGTGCATGAGAAATATGTAAAGGGAAAGAAGTGTGCACAAGAAATATGTAAAGGGAAAGAAGTGTGCATAAGAAATATGTAAAGGGAAAGAAGTGTGCATAAGAAATATGTAAAGGGAAAGAAGTGTGCATAAGAAATATGTAAAGGGAAAGAAGTGTGCATAAGAAATATGTAAAGGGAAAGAAGTGTGCATAAGAAATATGTAAAGGGAAAGAAGTGTGCATAAGAAATATGTAAAGGGAAAGAAGTGTGCATAAGAAATATGTAAAGGGAAAGAAGTGTGCATAAGAAATATGTAAAGGGAAAGAAGTGTGCATAAGAAATATGTAAAGGGAAAGAAGTGTGCATAAGAAATATGTAAAGGGAAAGAAGTGTGCATAATAAATAAACACATGATGTCGGGACAAGCCCTCGAGTTAAATATGTAAAGGGAAAGAAGTGTGCATAAGAAATAAACACATGATGTGGGAACAAGCCCTCGAGTTAAATATGTAAAGGGAAAGAAGTGTGCATAAGAAATAAACACATGATGAGGGAACAAGCCCTCGAGTTAAATATGTAAAGGGAAAGAAGTGTGCATAAGAAATAAACACATGATGTGGGAACAAGCCCTCGAGTTAAATATGTAAAGGGAAAGAAGTGTGCATAAGAAATAAACACATGATGTGGGAACAAGCCCTCGAGTTAAATATGTAAAGGGAAAGAAGTGTGCATAAGAAATAAACACATGATGTGGGAACAAGCCCTCGAGTTAAATATGTAAAGGGAAAGAAGTGTGCATAAGAAATAAACACATGATGTGGGAACAAGCCCTCGAGTTAAATATGTAAAGGGAAAGAAGTGTGCATAAGAAATATGTAAAGGGAAAGAACTGTGCATAAGAAATATGTAAAGGGAAAGAAGTGTGCATAATAAATATGTAAAGGGAAAGACGTGTGCATAAGAAATATGTAAAGGGAAAGAAGTGTGCATAAGAAATATGTAAAGGGAAAGAAGTGTGCATAAGAAATATGTAAAGGGAAAGAAGTGTGCATAATAAATAAACACATGATGTGGGAACAAGCCCTCGAGTTAAATATGTAAAGGGAAAGAAGTGTGCATAAGAAATATGTAAAGGGAAAGAAGTGTGCACAAGAAATATGTAAAGGGAAAGAAGTGTGCATAAGAAATATGTAAAGGGAAAGAAGTGTGCATAAGAAATATGTAAAGGGAAAGAAGTGTGCATAAGAAATATGTAAAGGGAAAGAAGTGTGCATAAGAAATATGTAAAGGGAAAGAAGTGTGCATAAGAAATATGTAAAGGGAAAGAAGTGTGCATAAGAAATATGTAAAGGGAAAGAAGTGTGCATAAGAAATATGTAAAGGAAAGAAGTGTGCATAAGAAATATGTAAAGGGAAAGAAGTGTGCATAAGAAATATCTAAAGGGAAAGAAGTGTGCATAAGAAATATGTAAAGGGAAAGAAGTGTGCATAAGAAATATGTAAAGGGAAAGAAGTGTGCATAAGAAATATGTAAAGGGAAAGAAGTGTGCATAAGAAATATGTAAAGGGAAAGAAGTGTGCATAAGAAATAAACACATGATGTGGGAACAAGCCCTCGAGTTAAATATGTAAAGGGAAAGAAGTGTGCATAAGAAATATGTAAAGGGAAAGAAGTGTGCACAAGAAATATGTAAAGGGAAAGAAGTGTGCATAAGAAATATGTAAAGGGAAAGAAGTGTGCATAAGAAATATGTAAAGGGAAAGAAGTGTGCATAAGAAATATGTAAAGGGAAAGAAGTGTGCATAAGAAATATGTAAAGGGAAAGAAGTGTGCATAAGAAATATGTAAAGGGAAAGAAGTGTGCATAAGAAATATGTAAAGGGAAAGAAGTGTGCATAAGAAATATGTAAAGGGAAAGAAGTGTGCATAAGAAATATGTAAAGGGAAAGAAGTGTGCATAAGAAATATGTAAAGGGAAAGAAGTGTGCATAAGAAATATGTAAAGGGAAAGAAGTGTGCATAAGAAATATGTAAAGGGAAAGAAGTGTGCATAAGAAATATGTAAAGGGAAAGAAGTGTGCATAAGACATATGTAAAGGGAAAGAATTGTGCATAAGAAATATGTAAAGGGAAAGAAGTGTGCATAAGAAATATGTAAAGGGAAAGAAGTGTGCATAAGAAATATGTAAAGGGAAAGAAGTGTGCATAATAAATAAACACATGATGTCGGGACAAGCCCTCGAGTTAAATATGTAAAGGGAAAGAAGTGTGCATAAGAAATAAACACATGATGAGGGAACAAGCCCTCGAGTTAAATATGTAAAGGGAAAGAAGTGTGCATACGAAATAAACACATGATGTGGGAACAAGCCCTCGAGTTAAATATGTAAAGGGAAAGAAGTGTGCTTAAGAAATAAACACATGATGTGGGAACAAGCCCTCGAGTTAAATATGTAAAGGGAAAGAAGTGTGCATAAGAAATATGTAAAGGGAAAGAAGTGTGCATACGAAATATGTAAAGGGAAAGAAGTGTGCATAAGAAATATGTAAAGGGAAAGACGTGTGCATAAGAAATATGTAAAGGGAAAGAAGTGTGCATAAGAAATATGTAAAGGGAAAGAAGTGTGCATAAGAAATATGTAAAGGGAAAGAAGTGTGCATAAGAAATAAACACATGATGTGGGAACAAGCCCTCGAGTTAAATATGTAAAGGGAAAGAAGTGTGCATAAGAAATATGTACAGGGAAAGAAGTGTGCACAAGAAATATGTAAAGGGAAAGAAGTGTGCATAAGAAATATGTAAAGGGAAAGAAGTGTGCATAATAAATAAACACATGATGTGGGAACAAGCCCTCGAGTTAAATATGTAAAGGGAAAGAAGTGTGCATAAGAAATATGTAAAGGGAAAGAAGTGTGCACAAGAAATATGTAAAGGGAAAGAAGTGTGCATAAGAAATATGTAAAGGGAAAGAAGTGTGCATAAGAAATATGTAAAGGGAAAGAAGTGTGCATAAGAAATATGTAAAGGGAAAGAAGTGTGCATAAGAAATATGTAAAGGGAAAGAAGTGTGCATAAGAAATATGTAAAGGGAAAGAAGTGTGCATAAGAAATATGTAAAGGGAAAGAAGTGTGCATAAGAAATATGTAAAGGGAAAGAAGTGTGCATAAGAAATATGTAAAGGGAAAGAAGTGTGCATAATAAATAAACACATGATGTGGGAACAAGCCCTCGAGTTAAATATGTAAAGGGAAAGAAGTGTGCATAAGAAATATGTAAAGGGAAAGAAGTGTGCACAAGAAATATGTAAAGGGAAAGAAGTGTGCATAAGAAATATGTAAAGGGAAAGAAGTGTGCATAAGAAATATGTAAAGGGAAAGAAGTGTGCATAAGAAATATGTAAAGGGAAAGAAGTGTGCATAAGAAATATGTAAAGGGAAAGAAGTGTGCATAAGAAATATGTAAAGGGAAAGAAGTGTGCATAAGAAATATGTAAAGGGAAAGAAGTGTGCATAAGAAATATGTAAAGGGAAAGAAGTGTGCATAAGAAATATGTAAAGGGAAAGAAGTGTGCATAAGAAATATCTAAAGGGAAAGAAGTGTGCATAAGAAATATGTAAAGGGAAAGAAGTGTGCATAAGAAATATGTAAAGGGAAAGAAGTGTGCATAAGAAATATGTAAAGGGAAAGAAGTGTGCATAAGAAATATGTAAAGGGAAAGAAGTGTGCATAAGAAATAAACACATGATGTGGGAACAAGCCCTCGAGTTAAATATGTAAAGGGAAAGAAGTGTGCATAAGAAATATGTAAAGGGAAAGAAGTGTGCACAAGAAATATGTAAAGGGAAAGAAGTGTGCATAAGAAATATGTAAAGGGAAAGAAGTGTGCATAAGAAATATGTAAAGGGAAAGAAGTGTGCATAAGAAATATGTAAAGGGAAAGAAGTGTGCATAAGAAATATGTAAAGGGAAAGAAGTGTGCATAAGAAATATGTAAAGGGAAAGAAGTGTGCATAAGAAATATGTAAAGGGAAAGAAGTGTGCATAAGAAATATGTAAAGGGAAAGAAGTGTGCATAAGAAATATGTAAAGGGAAAGAAGTGTGCATAAGAAATATGTAAAGGGAAAGAAGTGTGCATAAGAAATATGTAAAGGGAAAGAAGTGTGCATAAGAAATATGTAAAGGGAAAGAAGTGTGCATAAGAAATATGTAAAGGGAAAGAAGTGTGCATAAGACATATGTAAAGGGAAAGAATTGTGCATAAGAAATATGTAAAGGGAAAGAAGTGTGCATAAGAAATATGTAAAGGGAAAGAAGTGTGCATAAGAAATATGTAAAGGGAAAGAAGTGTGCATAATAAATAAACACATGATGTCGGGACAAGCCCTCGAGTTAAATATGTAAAGGGAAAGAAGTGTGCATAAGAAATAAACACATGATGAGGGAACAAGCCCTCGAGTTAAATATGTAAAGGGAAAGAAGTGTGCATACGAAATAAACACATGATGTGGGAACAAGCCCTCGAGTTAAATATGTAAAGGGAAAGAAGTGTGCTTAAGAAATAAACACATGATGTGGGAACAAGCCCTCGAGTTAAATATGTAAAGGGAAAGAAGTGTGCATAAGAAATATGTAAAGGGAAAGAAGTGTGCATACGAAATATGTAAAGGGAAAGAAGTGTGCATAAGAAATATGTAAAGGGAAAGACGTGTGCATAAGAAATATGTAAAGGGAAAGAAGTGTGCATAAGAAATATGTAAAGGGAAAGAAGTGTGCATAAGAAATATGTAAAGGGAAAGAAGTGTGCATAAGAAATAAACACATGATGTGGGAACAAGCCCTCGAGTTAAATATGTAAAGGGAAAGAAGTGTGCATAAGAAATATGTACAGGGAAAGAAGTGTGCACAAGAAATATGTAAAGGGAAAGAAGTGTGCATAAGAAATATGTAAAGGGAAAGAAGTGTGCATAATAAATAAACACATGATGTGGGAACAAGCCCTCGAGTTAAATATGTAAAGGGAAAGAAGTGTGCATAAGGAATATGTAAAGGGAAAGAAGTGTGCACAAGAAATATGTAAAGGGAAAGAAGTGTGCATAAGAAATATGTAAAGGGAAAGAAGTGTGCATAAGAAATATGTAAAGGGAAAGAAGTGTGCATAAGAAATATGTAAAGGGAAAGAAGTGTGCATAAGAAATATGTAAAGGGAAAGAAGTGTGCATAAGAAATATGTAAAGGGAAAGAAGTGTGCATAAGAAATATGTAAAGGGAAAGAAGTGTGCATAAGAAATATGTAAAGGGAAAGAAGTGTGCATAAGAAATATGTAAAGGGAAAGAAGTGTGCATAAGAAATATGTAAAGGGAAAGAAGTGTGCATAAGAAATATGTAAAGGGAAAGAAGTGTGCATAAGAAATATGTAAAGGGAAAGAAGTGTGCATAAGAAATATGTAAAGGGAAAGAAGTGTGCATAAGAAATATGTAAAGGGAAAGAAGTGTGCATAAGAAATAAACACATGATGTGGGAACAAGCCCTCGAGTTAAATATGTAAAGGGAAAGAAGTGTGCATAAGAAATATGTAAAGGGAAAGAAGTGTGCACAAGAAATATGTAAAGGGAAAGAAGTGTGCATAAGAAATATGTAAAGGGAAAGAAGTGTGCATAAGAAATATGTAAAGGGAAAGAAGTGTGCATAAGAAATATGTAAAGGGAAAGAAGTGTGCATAAGAAATATGTAAAGGGAAAGAAGTGTGCATAAGAAATATGTAAAGGGAAAGAAGTGTGCATAAGAAATATGTAAAGGGAAAGAAGTGTGCATAAGAAATATGTAAAGGGAAAGAAGTGTGCATAAGAAATATGTAAAGGGAAAGAAGTGTGCATAAGAAATATGTAAAGGGAAAGAAGTGTGCATAAGAAATATGTAAAGGGAAAGAAGTGTGCATAAGAAATATGTAAAGGGAAAGAAGTGTGCATAAGAAATATGTAAAGGGAAAGAAGTGTGCATAAGACATATGTAAAGGGAAAGAATTGTGCATAAGAAATATGTAAAGGGAAAGAAGTGTGCATAAGAAATATGTAAACGGAAAGAAGTGTGCATAAGAAATATGTAAAGGGAAAGAAGTGTGCATAATAAATAAACACATGATGTCGGGACAAGCCCTCGAGTTAAATATGTAAAGGGAAAGAAGTGTGCATAAGAAATAAACACATGATGAGGGAACAAGCCCTCGAGTTAAATATGTAAAGGGAAAGAAGTGTGCATACGAAATAAACACATGATGTGGGAACAAGCCCTCGAGTTAAATATGTAAAGGGAAAGAAATGTGCTTAAGAAATAAACACATGATGTGGGAACAAGCCCTCGAGTTAAATATGTAAAGGGAAAGAAGTGTGCATAAGAAATATGTAAAGGGAAAGAAGTGTGCATACGAAATATGTAAAGGGAAAGAAGTGTGCATAAGAAATATGTAAAGGGAAAGACGTGTGCATAAGAAATATGTAAAGGGAAAGAAGTGTGCATAAGAAATATGTAAAGGGAAAGAAGTGTGCATAAGAAATATGTAAAGGGAAAGAAGTGTGCATAAGAAATAAACACATGATGTGGGAACAAGCCCTCGAGTTAAATATGTAAAGGGAAAGAAGTGTGCATAAGAAATATGTACAGGGAAAGAAGTGTGCACAAGAAATATGTAAAGGGAAAGAAGTGTGCATAAGAAATATGTAAAGGGAAAGAAGTGTGCATAAGAAATATGTAAAGGGAAAGAAGTGTGCATAAGAAATATGTAAAGGGAAAGAAGTGTGCATAAGAAATATGTAAAGGGAAAGAAGTGTGCATAAGAAATATGTAAAGGGAAAGAAGTGTGCATAAGAAATATGTAAAGGGAAAGTAGTGTGCATAAGAAATATGTAAAGGGAAAGAAGTGTGCATAAGAAATATGTAAAGGGAAAGAAGTGTGCATAAGAAATATGTAAAGGGAAAGAAGTGTGCATAAGAAATATGTAAAGGGAAAGAAGTGTGCATAAGAAATATGTAAAGGGAAAGAAGTGTGCATAAGAAATATGTAAAGGGAAAGAAGTGTGCATAAGAAATATGTAAAGGGAAAGAAGTGTGCATAAGAAATATGTAAAGGGAAAGAAGTGTGCATAAGAAATATGTAAAGGGAAAGAAGTGTGCATAAGAAATATGTAAAGGGAAAGAAGTGTGCATAAGAAATATGTAAAGGGAAAGAAGTGTGCATAAGAACTATGTAAAGGGAAAGAAGTGTGCATAAGAAATATGTAAAGGGAAAGAAGTGTGCATAAGAAATATGTAAAGGGAAAGAAGTGTGCATAAGAAATATGTAAAGGGAAAGAAGTGTGCATAAGAAATAAACACATGATGTGGGAACAAGCCCTCGAGTTAAATATGTAAAGGGAAAGAAGTGTGCATAAGAAATATGTAAAGGGAAAGAAGTGTGCATAAGAAATATGTAAAGGGAAAGAAGTGTGCATAAGAAATATGTAAAGGGAAAGAAGTGTGCATAAGAAATATGTAAAGGGAAAGAAGTGTGCATAAGAAATATGTAAAGGGAAAGAAGTGTGCATAAGAAATATGTAAAGGGAAAGAAGTGTGCATAAGAAATATGTAAAGGGAAAGAAGTGTGCATAAGAAATATGTAAAGGGAAAGAAGTGTGCATAAGAAATATGTAAAGGGAAAGAAGTGTGCATAAGAAATATGTAAAGGGAAAGAAGTGTGCATAAGAAATATGTAAAGGGAAAGAAGTGTGCATAAGAAATATGTAAAGGGAAAGAAGTGTGCATAAGAAATATGTAAAGGGAAAGAAGTGTGCATAAGAAATATGTAAAGGGAAAGAAGTGTGCATAAGAAATATGTAAAGGGAAAGAAGTGTGCATAAGAAATATGTAAAGGGAAAGAAGTGTGCATAAGAAATATGTAAAGGGAAAGAAGTGTGCATAAGAAATATGTAAAGGGAAAGAAGTGTGCATAAGAAATATGTAAAGGGAAAGAAGTGTGCATAAGAAATATGTAAAGGGAAAGAAGTGTGCATAAGAAATATGTAAAGGGAAAGAAGTGTGCATAAGAAATATGTAAAGGGAAAGAAGTGTGCATAAGAAATATGTAAAGGGAAAGAAGTGTGCATAAGAAATATGTAAAGGGAAAGAAGTGTGCATAAGAAATATGTAAAGGGAAAGAAGTGTGCATAAGAAATATGTAAAGGGAAAGAAGTGTGCATAAGAAATATGTAAAGGGAAAGAAGTGTGCATAAGAAATATGTAAAGGGAAAGAAGTGTGCATAAGAAATATGTAAAGGGAAAGAAGTGTGCATAAGAAATATGTAAAGGGAAAGAAGTGTGCATAAGAAATATGTAAAGGGAAAGAAGTGTGCATAAGAAATATGTAAAGGGAAAGAAGTGTGCATAAGAAATATGTAAAGGGAAAGAAGTGTGCATAAGAAATATGTAAAGGGAAAGAAGTGTGCATAAGAAATATGTAAAGGGAAAGAAGTGTGCATAAGAAATATGTAAAGGGAAAGAAGTGTGCATAAGAAATATGTAAAGGGAAAGAAGTGTGCATAAGAAATATGTAAAGGGAAATAAGTGTGCATAAAAAATATGTAAAGGGAAAGAAGTGTGCATACGAAATATGTAAAGGGAAAGAAGTGTGCATAAGAAATATGTAAAGGGAAAAAAGTGTGCATAATAAATATGTAAAGGGAAAGAAGTGTGCATAAGAAATATGTAAAGGGAAAGAAGTGTGCATAAGAAATATGTAAAGGGAAAGAAGTGTGCATAAGAAATATGTAAAGAGAAAGAAGTGTGCATAAGAAATATGTAAAGGGAAAGAAGTGTGCATAAGAAATATGTAAAGGGAAAGAAGTGTGCATAAGAAATATGTAAAGGGAAAGAAGTGTGCATAAGAAATATGTAAGGGGAAAGAAGTGTGCATAAGAAATATGTAAAGGGAAAGAAGTGTGCATAAGAAATATGTAAAGGGAAAGAAGTGTGCATAAGAAATATGTAAAGGGAAAGAAGTGTGCATAAGAAATATGTAAAGGGAAAGAAGTGTGCATAAGAAATATGTAAAGGGAAAGAAGTGTGCATAAGAAATATGTAAAGGGAAAGAAGTGTGCATAAGAAATATGTAAAGGGAAAGAAGTGTGCATAAGAAATATGTAAAGGGAAAGAAGTGTGCATAAGAAATATGTAAAGGGAAAGAAGTGTGCATAAGAAATATGTAAAGGGAAAGAAGTGTGCATAAGAAATATGTAAAGGGAAAGAAGTGTGCATAAGAAATATGTAAAGGGAAAGAAGTGTGCATAAGAAATATGTAAAGGGAAAGAAGTGTGCATAAGAAATATGTAAAGGGAAAGAAGTGTGCATAAGAAATATGTAAAGGGAAAGAAGTGTGCATAAGAAATATGTAAAGGGAGAGAAGTGTGCATAAGAAATATGTAAAGGGAAAGAAGTGTGCATAAGAAATATGTAAAGGGAAAGAAATGTGCATAAGAAATATGTAAAGGGAAAGAAGTGTGCATAAGAAATATGTAAAGGGAAAGAAGTGTGCATAAGAAATATGTAAAGGAAAAGAAGTGTGCATAAGAAATATGTAAAGGGAAAGAAGTGTGCATAATAAATAAACACATGATGTCGGGACAAGCCCTCGAGTTAAATATGTAAAGGGAAAGAAGTGTGCATAAGAAATAAACACATGATGTGGGAACAAGCCCTCGAGTTAAATATGTAAAGGGAAAGAAGTGTGCATGAGAAATAAACACATGATGAGGGAACAAGCCCTCGAGTTAAATATGTAAAGGGAAAGAAGTGTGCATAAGAAATAAACACATGATGTGGGAACAAGCCCTCGAGTTAAATATGTAAAGGGAAAGAAGTGTGCATAAGAAATAAACACATGATGTGGGAACAAGCCCTCGAGTTAAATATGTAAAGGGAAAGAAGTGTGCATAAGAAATAAACACATGATGTGGGAACAAGCCCTCGAGTTAAATATGTAAAGGGAAAGAAGTGTGCATAAGAAATAAACACATGATGTGGGAACAAGCCCTCGAGTTAAATATGTAAAGGGAAAGAAGTGTGCATAAGAAATAAACACATGATGTGGGAACAAGCCCTCGAGTTAAATATGTAAAGGGAAAGAAGTGTGCATAAGAAATATGTAAAGGGAAAGAACTGTGCATACAAAATATGTAAAGGGAAAGAAGTGTGCATAAGAAATATGTAAAGGGAAAGAAGTGTGCATAAGAAATATGTAAAGGGAAAGAAGTGTGCATAAGAAATATGTAAAGGGAAAGAAGTGTGCATAAGAAATATGTAAAGGGAAAGAAGTGTGCATAAGAAATATGTAAAGGGAAAGAAGTGTGCATAAGAAATATGTAAAGGGAAAGAAGTGTGCATAAGAAATATGTAAAGGGAAAGAAGTGTGCATAAGAAATATGTAAAGGAAAAGAAGTGTGCATAAGAAATATGTAAAGGGAAAGAAGTGTGCATAATAAATAAACACATGATGTCGGGACAAGCCCTCGAGTTAAATATGTAAAGGGAAAGAAGTGTGCATAAGAAATAAACACATGATGTGGGAACAAGCCCTCGAGTTAAATATGTAAAGGGAAAGAAGTGTGCATGAGAAATAAACACATGATGAGGGAACAAGCCCTCGAGTTAAATATGTAAAGGGAAAGAAGTGTGCATAAGAAATAAACACATGATGTGGGAACAAGCCCTCGAGTTAAATATGTAAAGGGAAAGAAGTGTGCATAAGAAATAAACACATGATGTGGGAACAAGCCCTCGAGTTAAATATGTAAAGGGAAAGAAGTGTGCATAAGAAATAAACACATGATGTGGGAACAAGCCCTCGAGTTAAATATGTAAAGGGAAAAAAGTGTGCATAAGAAATAAACACATGATGTGGGAACAAGCCCTCGAGTTAAATATGTAAAGGGAAAGAAGTGTGCATAAGAAATATGTAAAGGGAAAGAACTGTGCATACAAAATATGTAAAGGGAAAGAAGTGTGCATAAGAAATATGTAAAGGGAAAGACGTGTGCATAAGAAATATGTAAAGGGAAAGAAGTGTGCATAAGAAATATGTAAAGGGAAAGAAGTGTGCATAAGAAATATGTAAAGGGAAAGAAGTGTGCATAAGAAATAAACACATGATGTGGGAACAAGCCCTCGAGTTAAATATGTAAAGGGAAAGAAGTGTGCATAAGAAATATGTAAAGGGAAAGAAGTGTGCACAAGAAATATGTAAAGGGAAAGAAGTGTGCATAAGAAATATGTAAAGGGAAAGAAGTGTGCATAAGAAATATGTAAAGGGAAAGAAGTGTGCATAAGACATATGTAAAGGGAAAGAATTGTGCATAAGAAATATGTAAAGGGAAAGAAGTGTGCATAATAAATAAACACATGATGTCGGGACAAGCCCTCGAGTTAAATATGTAAAGGGAAAGAAGTGTGCATAAGAAATAAACACATGATGAGGGAACAAGCCCTCGAGTTAAATATGTAAAGGGAAAGAAGTGTGCATAAGAAATAAACACATGATGTGGGAACAAGCCCTCGAGTTAAATATGTAAAGGGAAAGAAGTGTGCATAAGAAATAAACACATGATGTGGGAACAAGCCCTCGAGTTAAATATGTAAAGGGAAAGAAGTGTGCATAAGAAATATGTAAAGGGAAAGAAGTGTGCATAAGAAATATGTAAAGGGAAAGAAGTGTGCATAAGAAATATGTAAAGGGAAAGACGTGTGCATAAGAAATATGTAAAGGGAAAGAAGTGTGCATAAGAAATATGTAAAGGGAAAGAAGTGTGCATAAGAAATATGTAAAGGGAAAGAAGTGTGCATAAGAAATAAACACATGATGTGGGAACAAGCCCTCGAGTTAAATATGTAAAGGGAAAGAAGTGTGCATAAGAAATATGTAAAGGGAAAGAAGTGTGCACAAGAAATATGTAAAGGGAAAGAAGTGTGCATAAGAAATATGTAAAGGGAAAGAAGTGTGCATAAGAAATATGTAAAGGGAAAGAAGTGTGCATAAGAAATATGTAAAGGGAAAGAAGTGTGCATAAGAAATATGTAAAGGGAAAGAAGTGTGCATAAGAAATATGTAAAGGGAAAGAAGTGTGCATAAGAAATATGTAAAGGGAAAGTAGTGTGCATAAGAAATATGTAAAGGGAAAGAAGTGTGCATAAGAAATTTGTAAAGGGAAAGAAGTGTGCATAAGAAATATGTAAAGGGAAAGAAGTGTGCATAAGAAATATGTAAAGGGAAAGAAGTGTGCATAAGAAATATGTAAAGGGAAAGAAGTGTGCATAAGAAATATGTAAAGGGAAAGAAGTGTGCATAAGAAATATGTAAAGGGAAAGAAGTGTGCATAAGAAATATGTAAAGGGAAAGAAGTGTGCATAAGAAATATGTAAAGGGAAAGAAGTGTGCATAAGAAATATGTAAAGGGAAAGAAGTGTGCATAAGAAATATGTAAAGGGAAAGAAGTGTGCATAAGAAATATGTAAAGGGAAAGAAGTGTGCATAAGAAATATGTAAAGGGAAAGAAGTGTGCATAAGAAATATGTAAAGGGAAAGAAGTGTGCATAAGAAATATGTAAAGGGAAAGAAGTGTGCATAAGAAATATGTAAAGGGAAAGAAGTGTGCATAAGAAATATGTAAAGGGAAAGAAGTGTGCATAAGAAATATGTAAAGGGAAAGAAGTGTGCATAAGAAATATGTAAAGGGAAAGAAGTGTGCATAAGAAATATGTAAAGGGAAAGAAGTGTGCATAAGAAATATGTAAAGGGAAAGAAGTGTGCATAAGAAATATGTAAAGGGAAAGAAGTGTGCATAAGAAATATGTATAGGGAAAGAAGTGTGCATAAGAAATATGTAAAGGGAAAGAAGTGTGCATAAGAAATATGTAAAGGGAAAGAAGTGTGCATAAGAAATATGTAAAGGGAAAGAATTGTGCATAAGAAATATGTAAAGGGAAAGAAGTGTGCATAAGAAATATGTAAAGGGAAAGAAGTGTGCATAAGAAATATGTAAAGGGAAAGAAGTGTGCATAAGAAATATGTAAAGGGAAAGAAGTGTGCATAAGAAATATGTAAAGGGAAAGAAGTGTGCATAAGAAATATGTAAAGGGAAAGAAGTGTGCATAAGAAATATGTAAAGGGAAAGAAGTGTGCATAAGAAATATGTAAAGGGAAAGAAGTGTGCATAAGAAATATGTAAAGGGAAAGAAGTGTGCATAAGAAATATGTAAAGGGAAAGAAGTGTGCATAAGAAATATGTAAAGGGAAAGAAGTGTGCATAAGAAATATGTAAAGGGAAAGAAGTGTGCATAAGAAATATGTAAAGGGAAAGAAGTGTGCATAAGAAATATGTAAAGGGAAAGAAGTGTGCATAATAAATAAACACATGATGTCGGGACAAGCCCTCGAGTTAAATATGTAAAGGGAAAGAAGTGTGCATAAGAAATAAACACATGATGTGGGAACAAGCCCTCGAGTTAAATATGTAAAGGGAAAGAAGTGTGCATGAGAAATAAACACATGATGAGGGAACAAGCCCTCGAGTTAAATATGTAAAGGGAAAGAAGTGTGCATAAGAAATAAACACATGATGTGGGAACAAGCCCTCGAGTTAAATATGTAAAGGGAAAGAAGTGTGCATAAGAAATAAACACATGATGTGGGAACAAGCCCTCGAGTTAAATATGTAAAGGGAAAGAAGTGTGCATAAGAAATAAACACATGATGTGGGAACAAGCCCTCGAGTTAAATATGTAAAGGGAAAGAAGTGTGCATAAGAAATAAACACATGATGTGGGAACAAGCCCTCGAGTTAAATATGTAAAGGGAAAGAAGTGTGCATAAGAAATATGTAAAGGGAAAGAACTGTGCATACAAAATATGTAAAGGGAAAGAAGTGTGCATAAGAAATATGTAAAGGGAAAGACGTGTGCATAAGAAATATGTAAAGGGAAAGAAGTGTGCATAAGAAATATGTAAAGGGAAAGAAGTGTGCATAAGAAATATGTAAAGGGAAAGAAGTGTGCATAAGAAATAAACACATGATGTGGGAACAAGCCCTCGAGTTAAATATGTAAAGGGAAAGAAGTGTGCATAAGAAATATGTAAAGGGAAAGAAGTGTGCACAAGAAATATGTAAAGGGAAAGAAGTGTGCATAAGAAATATGTAAAGGGAAAGAAGTGTGCATAAGAAATATGTAAAGGGAAAGAAGTGTGCATAAGACATATGTAAAGGGAAAGAATTGTGCATAAGAAATATGTAAAGGGAAAGAAGTGTGCATAATAAATAAACACATGATGTCGGGACAAGCCCTCGAGTTAAATATGTAAAGGGAAAGAAGTGTGCATAAGAAATAAACACATGATGAGGGAACAAGCCCTCGAGTTAAATATGTAAAGGGAAAGAAGTGTGCATAAGAAATAAACACATGATGTGGGAACAAGCCCTCGAGTTAAATATGTAAAGGGAAAGAAGTGTGCATAAGAAATAAACACATGATGTGGGAACAAGCCCTCGAGTTAAATATGTAAAGGGAAAGAAGTGTGCATAAGAAATAAACACATGATGTGGGAACAAGCCCTCGAGTTAAATATGTAAAGGGAAAGAAGTGTGCATAAGAAATAAACACATGATGTGGGAACAAGCCCTCGAGTTAAATATGTAAAGGGAAAGAAGTGTGCATAAGAAATAAACACATGATGTGGGAACAAGCCCTCGAGTTAAATATGTAAAGGGAAAGAAGTGTGCATAAGAAATATGTAAAGGGAAAGAACTGTGCATACAAAATATGTAAAGGGAAAGAAGTGTGCATAAGAAATATGTAAAGGGAAAGACGTGTGCATAAGAAATATGTAAAGGGAAAGAAGTGTGCATAAGAAATATGTAAAGGGAAAGAAGTGTGCATAAGAAATATGTAAAGGGAAAGAAGTGTGCATAAGAAATAAACACATGATGTGGGAACAAGCCCTCGAGTTAAATATGTAAAGGGAAAGAAGTGTGCATAAGAAATATGTAAAGGGAAAGAAGTGTGCACAAGAAATATGTAAAGGGAAAGAAGTGTGCATAAGAAATATGTAAAGGGAAAGAAGTGTGCATAAGAAATATGTAAAGGGAAAGAAGTGTGCATAAGACATATGTAAAGGGAAAGAATTGTGCATAAGAAATATGTAAAGGGAAAGAAGTGTGCATAATAAATAAACACATGATGTCGGGACAAGCCCTCGAGTTAAATATGTAAAGGGAAAGAAGTGTGCATAAGAAATAAACACATGATGAGGGAACAAGCCCTCGAGTTAAATATGTAAAGGGAAAGAAGTGTGCATAAGAAATAAACACATGATGTGGGAACAAGCCCTCGAGTTAAATATGTAAAGGGAAAGAAGTGTGCATAAGAAATAAACACATGATGTGGGAACAAGCCCTCGAGTTAAATATGTAAAGGGAAAGAAGTGTGCATAAGAAATATGTAAAGGGAAAGAAGTGTGCACAAGAAATATGTAAAGGGAAAGAAGTGTGCATAAGAAATATGTAAAGAGAAAGAAGTGTGCATAAGAAATATGTAAAGGGAAAGAAGTGTGCATAAGAAATATGTAAAGGGAAAGAAGTGTGCATAAGAAATATGTAAAGGGAAAGAAGTGTGCATAAGAAATATGTAAAGGGAAAGAAGTGTGCATAAGAAATATGTAAAGGGAAAGTAGTGTGCATAAGAAATATGTAAAGGGAAAGAAGTGTGCATAAGAAATATGTAAAGGGAAAGAAGTGTGCATAAGAAATATGTAAAGGGAAAGAAGTGTGCATAAGAAATATGTAAAGGGAAAGAAGTGTGCATAAGAAATATGTAAAGGGAAAGAAGTGTGCATAAGAAATATGTAAAGGGAAAGAAGTGTGCATAAGAAATATGTAAAGGGAAAGAAGTGTGCATAAGAAATATGTAAAGGGAAAGAAGTGTGCATAAGAAATATGTAAAGGGAAAGAAGTGTGCATAAGAAATATGTAAAGGGAAAGAAGTGTGCATAAGAAATATGTAAAGGGAAAGAAGTGTGCATAAGAAATATGTAAAGGGAAAGAAGTGTGCATAAGAAATATGTAAAGGGAAAGAAGTGTGCATAAGAAATATGTAAAGGGAAAGAAGTGTGCATAAGAAATATGTAAAGGGAAAGAAGTGTGCATAAGAAATATGTAAAGGGAAAGAAGTGTGCATAAGAAATATGTAAAGGGAAAGAAGTGTGCATAAGAAATATGTAAAGGGAAAGAAGTGTGCATAAGAAATATGTAAAGGGAAAGAAGTGTGCATAAGAAATATGTAAAGGGAAAGAAGTGTGCATAAGAAATATGTAAAGGGAAAGAAGTGTGCATAAGAAATATGTAAAGGGAAAGAAGTGTGCATAAGAAATATGTAAAGGGAAAGAAGTGTGCATAAGAAATATGTAAAGGGAAAGAAGTGTGCATAAGAAATATGTAAAGGGAAAGAAGTGTGCATAAGAAATATGTAAAGGGAAAGAAGTGTGCATAAGAAATATGTAAAGGGAAAGAAGTGTGCATAAGAAATATGTAAAGGGAAATAAGTGTGCATAAAAAATATGTAAAGGGAAAGAAGTGTGCATACGAAATATGTAAAGGGAAAGAAGTGTGCATAAGAAATATGTAAAGGGAAAGAAGTGTGCATAATAAATATGTAAAGGGAAAGAAGTGTGCATAAGAAATATGTAAAGGGAAAGAAGTGTGCATAAGAAATATGTAAAGGGAAAGAAGTGTGCATAAGAAATATGTAAAGAGAAAGAAGTGTGCATAAGAAATATGTAAAGGGAAAGAAGTGTGCATAAGAAATATGTAAAGGGAAAGAAGTGTGCATAAGAAATATGTAAAGGGAAAGAAGTGTGCATAAGAAATATGTAAGGGGAAAGAAGTGTGCATAAGAAATATGTAAAGGGAAAGAAGTGTGCATAAGAAATATGTAAAGGGAAAGAAGTGTGCATAAGAAATATGTAAAGGGAAAGAAGTGTGCATAAGAAATATGTAAAGGGAAAGAAGTGTGCATAAGAAATATGTAAAGGGAAAGAAGTGTGCATAAGAAATATGTAAAGGGAAAGAAGTGTGCATAAGAAATATGTAAAGGGAAAGAAGTGTGCATAAGAAATATGTAAAGGGAAAGAAGTGTGCATAAGAAATATGTAAAGGGAAAGAAGTGTGCATAAGAAATATGTAAAGGGAAAGAAGTGTGCATAAGAAATATGTAAAGGGAAAGAAGTGTGCATAAGAAATATGTAAAGGGAAAGAAGTGTGCATAAGAAATATGTAAAGGGAAAGAAGTGTGCATAAGAAATATGTAAAGGGAAAGAAGTGTGCATAAGAAATATGTAAAGGGAAAGAAGTGTGCATAAGAAATATGTAAAGGGAAAGAAGTGTGCATAAGAAATATGTAAAGGGAAAGAAGTGTGCATAAGAAATATGTAAAGGGAAAGAAGTGTGCATAAGAAATATGTAAAGGGAAAGAAGTGTGCATAAGAAATATGTAAAGGGAAAGAAGTGTGCATAAGAAATATGTAAAGGGAAAGAAGTGTGCATAAGAAATATGTAAAGGGAAAGAAGTGTGCATAAGAAATATGTAAAGGGAAAGAAGTGTGCATAATAAATAAACACATGATGTCGGGACAAGCCCTCGAGTTAAATATGTAAAGGGAAAGAAGTGTGCATAAGAAATAAACACATGATGTGGGAACAAGCCCTCGAGTTAAATATGTAAAGGGAAAGAAGTGTGCATGAGAAATAAACACATGATGAGGGAACAAGCCCTCGAGTTAAATATGTAAAGGGAAAGAAGTGTGCATAAGAAATAAACACATGATGTGGGAACAAGCCCTCGAGTTAAATATGTAAAGGGAAAGAAGTGTGCATAAGAAATAAACACATGATGTGGGAACAAGCCCTCGAGTTAAATATGTAAAGGGAAAGAAGTGTGCAAAAGAAATAAACACATGATGTGGGAACAAGCCCTCGAGTTAAATATGTAAAGGGAAAGAAGTGTGCATAAGAAATATGTAAAGGGAAAGAACTGTGCATACAAAATATGTAAAGGGAAAGAAGTGTGCATAAGAAATATGTAAAGGGAAAGACGTGTGCATAAGAAATATGTAAAGGGAAAGAAGTGTGCATAAGAAATATGTAAAGGGAAAGAAGTGTGCATAAGAAATATGTAAAGGGAAAGAAGTGTGCATAAGAAATAAACACATGATGTGGGAACAAGCCCTCGAGTTAAATATGTAAAGGGAAAGAAGTGTGCATAAGAAATATGTAAAGGGAAAGAAGTGTGCACAAGAAATATGTAAAGGGAAAGAAGTGTGCATAAGACATATGTAAAGGGAAAGAATTGTGCATAAGAAATATGTAAAGGGAAAGAAGTGTGCATAATAAATAAACACATGATGTCGGGACAAGCCCTCGAGTTAAATATGTAAAGGGAAAGAAGTGTGCATAAGAAATAAACACATGATGAGGGAACAAGCCCTCGAGTTAAATATGTAAAGGGAAAGAAGTGTGCATAAGAAATAAACACATGATGTGGGAACAAGCCCTCGAGTTAAATATGTAAAGGGAAAGAAGTGTGCATAAGAAATAAACACATGATGTGGGAACAAGCCCTCGAGTTAAATATGTAAAGGGAAAGAAGTGTGCATAAGAAATATGTAAAGGGAAAGAAGTGTGCATAAGAAATAAACACATGATGTGGGAACAAGCCCTCGAGTTAAATATGTAAAGGGAAAGAAGTGTGCATAAGAAATATGTAAAGGGAAAGAAGTGTGCACAAGAAATATGTAAAGGGAAAGAAGTGTGCATAAGAAATATGTAAAGGGAAAGAAGTGTGCATAAGAAATATGTAAAGGGAAAGAAGTGTGCATAAGAAATATGTAAAGGGAAAGAAGTGTGCATAAGAAATATGTAAAGGGAAAGAAGTGTGCATAAGAAATATGTAAAGGGAAAGAAGTGTGCATAAGAAATATGTAAAGGGAAAGTAGTGTGCATAAGAAATATGTAAAGGGAAAGAAGTGTGCATAAGAAATATGTAAAGGGAAAGAAGTGTGCATAAGAAATATGTAAAGGGAAAGAAGTGTGCATAAGAAATATGTAAAGGGAAAGAAGTGTGCATAAGAAATATGTAAAGGGAAAGAAGTGTGCATAAGAAATATGTAAAGGGAAAGAAGTGTGCATAAGAAATATGTAAAGGGAAAGAAGTGTGCATAAGAAATATGTAAAGGGAAAGAAGTGTGCATAAGAAATATGTAAAGGGAAAGAAGTGTGCATAAGAAATATGTAAAGGGAAAGAAGTGTGCATAAGAAATATGTAAAGGGAAAGAAGTGTGCATAAGAAATAAACACATGATGTGAGAACAAGCCCTCGAGTTAAATATGTAAAGGGAAAGAAGTGTGCATAAGAAATATGTAAAGGGAAAGAAGTGTGCATAAGAAATGTGTAAAGGGAAAGAAGTGTGCATAAGAAATATGTAAAGGGAAAGAAGTGTGCATAAGAAATATGTAAAGGGAAAGAAGTGTGCATAAGAAATATGTAAAGGGAAAGAAGTGTGCATAAGAAATATGTAAAGGGAAAGAAGTGTGCATAAGAAATATGTAAAGGGAAAGAAGTGTGCATAAGAAATATGTAAAGGGAAAGAAGTGTGCATAAGAAATATGTAAAGGGAAAGAAGTGTGCATAAGAAATATGTAAAGGGAAAGAAGTGTGCATAATAAATATGTAAAGGGAAAGAAGTGTGCATAATAAATATGTAAAGGGAAAGAAGTGTGCATAAGAAATATGTAAAGGGAAAGAAGTGTGCATAAGAAATATGTAAAGGGAAAGAAGTGTGCATAAGAAATATGTAAAGGGAAAGAAGTGTGCATAAGAAATATGTAAAGGGAAAGAAGTGTGCATAAGAAATATGTAAAGGGAAAGAAGTGTGCATAAGAAATATGTAAAGGGAAAGAAGTGTGCATAAGAAATATGTAAAGGGAAAGAAGTGTGCATAAGAAATATGTAAAGGGAAATAAGTGTGCATAAGAAATATGTAAAGGGAAAGAAGTGTGCATAAGAAATATGTAAAGGGAAAGAAGTGTGCATAAGAAATAAACACTTGATGTGGGAACAAGCCCTCGAGTTAAATATGTAAAGGGAAAGAAGTGTGCATAAGAAATATGTAAAGGGAAAGAAGTGTGCATAAGAAATATGTAAAGGGAAAGAAGTGTGCATAAGAAATATGTAAAGGGAAAGAAGTGTGCATAAGAAATATGTAAAGGGAAAGAAGTGTGCATAAGAAATATGTAAAGGGAAAGAAGTGTGCATAAGAAATATGTAAAGGGAAAGAAGTGTGCATAAGAAATATGTAAGGGGAAAGAAGTGTGCATAAGAAATATGTAAAGGGAAAGAAGTGTGCATAAGAAATATGTAAAGGGAAAGAAGTGTGCATAAGAAATATGTAAAGGGAAAGAAGTGTGCATAAGAAATATGTAAAGGGAAAGAAGTGTGCATAAGAAATATGTAAAGGGAAAGAAGTGTGCATAAGAAATATGTAAAGGGAAAGAAGTGTGCATAAGACATATGTAAAGGGAAAGAATTGTGCATAAGAAATATGTAAAGGGAAAGAAGTGTGCATAAGAAATATGTAAAGGGAAAGAAGTGTGCATAAGAAATATGTAAAGGGAAAGAAGTGTGCATAATAAATAAACACATGATGTCGGGACAAGCCCTCGAGTTAAATATGTAAAGGGAAAGAAGTGTGCATCAGAAATAAACACATGATGAGGGAACAAGCCCTCGAGTTAAATATGTAAAGGGAAAGAAGTGTGCATAAGAAATAAACACATGATGTGGGAACAAGCCCTCGAGTTAAATATGTAAAGGGAAAGAAGTGTGCATAAGAAATAAACACATGATGTGGGAACAAGCCCTCGAGTTAAATATGTAAAGGGAAAGAAGTGTGCATAAGAAATATGTAAAGGGAAAGAAGTGTGCATAAGAAATAAACACATGATGTGGGAACAAGCCCTCGAGTTAAATATGTAAAGGGAAAGAAGTGTGCATAAGAAATATGTAAAGGGAAAGAAGTGTGCACAAGAAATATGTAAAGGGAAAGAAGTGTGCATAAGAAATATGTAAAGGGAAAGAAGTGTGCATAAGAAATATGTAAAGGGAAAGAAGTGTGCATAAGAAATATGTAAAGGGAAAGAAGTGTGCATAAGAAATATGTAAAGGGAAAGAAGTGTGCATAAGAAATATGTAAAGGGAAAGAAGTGTGCATAAGAAATATGTAAAGGGAAAGTAGTGTGCATAAGAAATATGTAAAGGGAAAGAAGTGTGCATAAGAAATATGTAAAGGGAAAGAAGTGTGCATAAGAAATATGTAAAGGGAAAGAAGTGTGCATAAGAAATATGTAAAGGGAAAGAAGTGTGCATAATAAATATGTAAAGGGAAAGAAGTGTGCATAAGAAATATGTAAAGAGAAAGAAGTGTGCATAAGAAATATGTAAAGGGAAAGAAGTGTGCATAAGAAATATGTAAAGGGAAAGAAGTGTGCATAAGAAATATGTAAAGGGAAAGAAGTGTGCATAAGAAATATGTAAAGGGAAAGAAGTGTGCATAAGAAATATGTAAAGGGAAAGAAGTGTGCATAAGAAATAAACACATGATGTGAGAACAAGCCCTCGAGTTAAATATGTAAAGGGAAAGAAGTGTGCATAAGAAATATGTAAAGGGAAAGAAGTGTGCATAAGAAATGTGTAAAGGGAAAGAAGTGTGCATAAGAAATATGTAAAGGGAAAGAAGTGTGCATAAGAAATATGTAAAGGGAAAGAAGTGTGCATAAGAAATATGTAAAGGGAAAGAAGTGTGCATAAGAAATATGTAAAGGGAAAGAAGTGTGCATAAGAAATATGTAAAGGGAAAGAAGTGTGCATAAGAAATATGTAAAGGGAAAGAAGTGTGCATAAGAAATATGTAAAGGGAAAGAAGTGTGCATAAGAAATATGTAAAGGGAAAGAAGTGTGCATAATAAATATGTAAAGGGAAAGAAGTGTGCATAATAAATATGTAAAGGGAAAGAAGTGTGCATAAGAAATATGTAAAGGGAAAGAAGTGTGCATAAGAAATATGTAAAGGGAAAGAAGTGTGCATAAGAAATATGTAAAGGGAAAGAAGTGTGCATAAGAAATATGTAAAGGGAAAGAAGTGTGCATAAGAAATATGTAAAGGGAAAGAAGTGTGCATAAGAAATATGTAAAGGGAAAGAAGTGTGCATAAGAAATATGTAAAGGGAAAGAAGTGTGCATAAGAAATATGTAAAGGGAAATAAGTGTGCATAAGAAATATGTAAAGGGAAAGAAGTGTGCATAAGAAATATGTAAAGGGAAAGAAGTGTGCATAAGAAATAAACACATGATGTGGGAACAAGCCCTCGAGTTAAATATGTAAAGGGAAAGAAGTGTGCATAAGAAATATGTAAAGGGAAAGAAGTGTGCATAAGAAATATGTAAAGGGAAAGAAGTGTGCATAAGAAATATGTAAAGGGAAAGACGTGTGCATAAGAAATATGTAAAGGGAAAGAAGTGTGCATAAGAAATATGTAAAGGGAAAGAAGTGTGCATAAGAAATATGTAAAGGGAAAGAAGTGTGCATAAGAAATAAACACATGATGTGGGAACAAGCCCTCGAGTTAAATATGTAAAGGGAAAGAAGTGTGCATAAGAAATATGTAAAGGGAAAGAAGTGTGCACAAGAAATATGTAAAGGGAAAGAAGTGTGCATAAGAAATATGTAAAGGGAAAGAAGTGTGCATAAGAAATATGTAAAGGGAAAGAAGTGTGCATAAGAAATATGTAAAGGGAAAGAAGTGTGCATAAGAAATATGTAAAGGGAAAGAAGTGTGCATAAGAAATATGTAAAGGGAAAGAAGTGTGCATAAGAAATATGTAAAGGGAAAGTAGTGTGCATAAGAAATATGTAAAGGGAAAGAAGTGTGCATAAGAAATATGTAAAGGGAAAGAAGTGTGCATAAGAAATATGTAAAGGGAAAGAAGTGTGCATAAGAAATATGTAAAGGGAAAGAAGTGTGCATAAGAAATATGTAAAGGGAAAGAAGTGTGCATAAGAAATATGTAAAGGGAAAGAAGTGTGCATAAGAAATATGTAAAGGGAAAGAAGTGTGCATAAGAAATATGTAAAGGGAAAGAAGTGTGCATAAGAAATATGTAAAGGGAAAGAAGTGTGCATAAGAAATATGTAAAGGGAAAGAAGTGTGCATAAGAAATATGTAAAGGGAAAGAAGTGTGCATAAGAAATATGTAAAGGGAAAGAAGTGTGCATAAGAAATATGTAAAGGGAAAGAAGTGTGCATAAGAAATATGTAAAGGGAAAGAAGTGTGCATAAGAAATATGTAAAGGGAAAGAAGTGTGCATAAGAAATAAACACATGATGTGGGAACAAGCCCTCGAGTTAAATATGTAAAGGGAAAGAAGTGTGCATAAGAAATAAACACATGATGTGGGAACAAGCCCTCGAGTTAAATATGTAAAGGGAAAGAAGTGTGCATAAGAAATATGTAAAGGGAAAGAAGTGTGCATAAGAAATAAACACATGATGTGGGAACAAGCCCTCGAGTTAAATATGTAAAGGGAAAGAAGTGTGCATAAGAAATATGTAAAGGGAAAGAAGTGTGCACAAGAAATATGTAAAGGGAAAGAAGTGTGCATAAGAAATATGTAAAGGGAAAGAAGTGTGCATAAGAAATATGTAAAGGGAAAGAAGTGTGCATAAGAAATATGTAAAGGGAAAGAAGTGTGCATAAGAAATATGTAAAGGGAAAGAAGTGTGCATAAGAAATATGTAAAGGGAAAGAAGTGTGCATAAGAAATATGTAAAGGGAAAGTAGTGTGCATAAGAAATATGTAAAGGGAAAGAAGTGTGCATAAGAAATATGTAAAGGGAAAGAAGTGTGCATAAGAAATATGTAAAGGGAAAGAAGTGTGCATAAGAAATATGTAAAGGGAAAGAAGTGTGCATAAGAAATATGTAAAGGGAAAGAAGTGTGCATAAGAAATATGTAAAGAGAAAGAAGTGTGCATAAGAAATATGTAAAGGGAAAGAAGTGTGCATAAGAAATATGTAAAGGGAAAGAAGTGTGCATAAGAAATATGTAAAGGGAAAGAAGTGTGCATAAGAAATATGTAAAGGGAAAGAAGTGTGCATAAGAAATATGTAAAGGGAAAGAAGTGTGCATAAGAAATAAACACATGATGTGAGAACAAGCCCTCGAGTTAAATATGTAAAGGGAAAGAAGTGTGCATAAGAAATATGTAAAGGGAAAGAAGTGTGCATAAGAAATGTGTAAAGGGAAAGAAGTGTGCATAAGAAATATGTAAAGGGAAAGAAGTGTGCATAAGAAATATGTAAAGGGAAAGAAGTGTGCATAAGAAATATGTAAAGGGAAAGAAGTGTGCATAAGAAATATGTAAAGGGAAAGAAGTGTGCATAAGAAATATGTAAAGGGAAAGAAGTGTGCATAAGAAATATGTAAAGGGAAAGAAGTGTGCATAAGAAATATGTAAAGGGAAAGAAGTGTGCATAAGAAATATGTAAAGGGAAAGAAGTGTGCATAATAAATATGTAAAGGGAAAGAAGTGTGCATAATAAATATGTAAAGGGAAAGAAGTGTGCATAAGAAATATGTAAAGGGAAAGAAGTGTGCATAAGAAATATGTAAAGGGAAAGAAGTGTGCATAAGAAATATGTAAAGGGAAAGAAGTGTGCATAAGAAATATGTAAAGGGAAAGAAGTGTGCATAAGAAATATGTAAAGGGAAAGAAGTGTGCATAAGAAATATGTAAAGGGAAAGAAGTGTGCATAAGAAATATGTAAAGGGAAAGAAGTGTGCATAAGAAATATGTAAAGGGAAATAAGTGTGCATAAGAAATATGTAAAGGGAAAGAAGTGTGCATAAGAAATATGTAAAGGGAAAGAAGTGTGCATAAGAAATAAACACATGATGTGGGAACAAGCCCTCGAGTTAAATATGTAAAGGGAAAGAAGTGTGCATAAGAAATATGTAAAGGGAAAGAAGTGTGCATAAGAAATATGTAAAGGGAAAGAAGTGTGCATAAGAAATATGTAAAGGGAAAGACGTGTGCATAAGAAATATGTAAAGGGAAAGAAGTGTGCATAAGAAATATGTAAAGGGAAAGAAGTGTGCATAAGAAATATGTAAAGGGAAAGAAGTGTGCATAAGAAATAAACACATGATGTGGGAACAAGCCCTCGAGTTAAATATGTAAAGGGAAAGAAGTGTGCATAAGAAATATGTAAAGGGAAAGAAGTGTGCACAAGAAATATGTAAAGGGAAAGAAGTGTGCATAAGAAATATGTAAAGGGAAAGAAGTGTGCATAAGAAATATGTAAAGGGAAAGAAGTGTGCATAAGAAATATGTAAAGGGAAAGAAGTGTGCATAAGAAATATGTAAAGGGAAAGAAGTGTGCATAAGAAATATGTAAAGGGAAAGAAGTGTGCATAAGAAATATGTAAAGGGAAAGTAGTGTGCATAAGAAATATGTAAAGGGAAAGAAGTGTGCATAAGAAATATGTAAAGGGAAAGAAGTGTGCATAAGAAATATGTAAAGGGAAAGAAGTGTGCATAAGAAATATGTAAAGGGAAAGAAGTGTGCATAAGAAATATGTAAAGGGAAAGAAGTGTGCATAAGAAATATGTAAAGGGAAAGAAGTGTGCATAAGAAATATGTAAAGGGAAAGAAGTGTGCATAAGAAATATGTAAAGGGAAAGAAGTGTGCATAAGAAATATGTAAAGGGAAAGAAGTGTGCATAAGAAATATGTAAAGGGAAAGAAGTGTGCATAAGAAATATGTAAAGGGAAAGAAGTGTGCATAAGAAATATGTAAAGGGAAAGAAGTGTGCATAAGAAATATGTAAAGGGAAAGAAGTGTGCATAAGAAATATGTAAAGGGAAAGAAGTGTGCATAAGAAATATGTAAAGGGAAAGAAGTGTGCATAAGAAATAAACACATGATGTGGGAACAAGCCCTCGAGTTAAATATGTAAAGGGAAAGAAGTGTGCATAAGAAATATGTAAAGGGAAAGAAGTGTGCATAAGAAATTTGTAAAGGGAAAGAAGTGTGCATAAGAAATATGTAAAGGGAAAGAAGTGTGCATAAGAAATATGTAAAGGGAAAGAAGTGTGCATAAGAAATATGTAAAGGGAAAGAAGTGTGGATAAGAAATATGTAAAGGGAAAGAAGTGTGCATAAGAAATATGTAAAGGGAAAGAAGTGTGCATAAGAAATATGTAAAGGGAAAGAAGTGTGCATAAGAAATATGTAAAGGGAAAGAAGTGTGCATAAGAAATATGTAAAGAGAAAGAAGTGTGCATAAGAAATATGTAAAGGGAAAGAAGTGTGCATAAGAAATATGTAAAGGGAAAGAAGTGTGCATAAGAAATATGTAAAGGGAAAGAAGTGTGCATAAGAAATATGTAAAGGGAAAGAAGTGTGCATAAGAAATATGTAAAGGGAAAGAAGTGTGCATAAGAAATATGTAAAGGGAAAGAAGTGTGCATAAGAAATATGTAAAGGGAAAGAAGTGTGCATAAGAAATATGTAAAGGGAAAGAAGTGTGCATAAGAAATATGTAAAGGGAAAGAAGTGTGCATAAGAAATATGTAAAGGGAAAGAAGTGTGCATAAGAAATATGTAAAGGGAAAGAAGTGTGCATAAGAAATATGTAAAGGGAAAGAAGTGTGCATAAGAAATATGTAAAGGGAAAGAAGTGTGCATAAGAAATATGTAAAGGGAAAGAAGTGTGCATAAGAAATATGTAAAGGGAAAGAAGTGTGCATAAGAAATATGTAAAGGGAAAGAAGTGTGCATAAGAAATATGTAAAGGGAAAGAAGTGTGCATAAGAAATATGTAAAGGGAAAGAAGTGTGCATAAGAAATATGTAAAGGGAAAGAAGTGTGCATAAGAAATATGTAAAGGGAAAGAAGTGTGCATAAGAAATATGTAAAGGGAAATAAGTGTGCATAAAAAATATGTAAAGGGAAAGAAGTGTGCATACGAAATATGTAAAGGGAAAGAAGTGTGCATAAGAAATATGTAAAGGGAAAGAAGTGTGCATAATAAATATGTAAAGGGAAAGAAGTGTGCATAAGAAATATGTAAAGGGAAAGAAGTGTGCATAAGAAATATGTAAAGGGAAAGAAGTGTGCATAAGAAATATGTAAAGAGAAAGAAGTGTGCATAAGAAATATGTAAAGGGAAAGAAGTGTGCATAAGAAATATGTAAAGGGAAAGAAGTGTGCATAAGAAATATGTAAAGGGAAAGAAGTGTGCATAAGAAATATGTAAGGGGAAAGAAGTGTGCATAAGAAATATGTAAAGGGAAAGAAGTGTGCATAAGAAATATGTAAAGGGAAAGAAGTGTGCATAAGAAATATGTAAAGGGAAAGAAGTGTGCATAAGAAATATGTAAAGGGAAAGAAGTGTGCATAAGAAATATGTAAAGGGAAAGAAGTGTGCATAAGAAATATGTAAAGGGAAAGAAGTGTGCATAAGAAATATGTAAAGGGAAAGAAGTGTGCATAAGAAATATGTAAAGGGAAAGAAGTGTGCATAAGAAATATGTAAAGGGAAAGAAGTGTGCATAAGAAATATGTAAAGGGAAAGAAGTGTGCATAAGAAATATGTAAAGGGAAAGAAGTGTGCATAAGAAATATGTAAAGGGAAAGAAGTGTGCATAAGAAATATGTAAAGGGAAAGAAGTGTGCATAAGAAATATGTAAAGGGAAAGAAGTGTGCATAAGAAATATGTAAAGGGAAAGAAGTGTGCATAAGAAATATGTAAAGGGAAAGAAGTGTGCATAAGAAATATGTAAAGGGAAAGAAGTGTGCATAAGAAATATGTAAAGGGAAAGAAGTGTGCATAAAAAATATGTAAAGGGAAAGAAGTGTGCATAAGAAATATGTAAAGGGAAAGAAGTGTGCATAAGAAATATGTAAAGGGAAAGAAGTGTGCATAAGAAATATGTAAAGGGAAAGAAGTGTGCATAATAAATAAACACATGATGTCGGGACAAGCCCTCGAGTTAAATATGTAAAGGGAAAGAAGTGTGCATAAGAAATAAACACATGATGTGGGAACAAGCCCTCGAGTTAAATATGTAAAGGGAAAGAAGTGTGCATAAGAAATAAACACATGATGAGGGAACAAGCCCTCGAGTTAAATATGTAAAGGGAAAGAAGTGTGCATAAGAAATAAACACATGATGTGGGAACAAGCCCTCGAGTTAAATATGTAAAGGGAAAGAAGTGTGCATAAGAAATAAACACATGATGTGGGAACAAGCCCTCGAGTTAAATATGTAAAGGGAAAGAAGTGTGCATAAGAAATAAACACATGATGTGGGAACAAGCCCTCGAGTTAAATATGTAAAGGGAAAGAAGTGTGCATAAGAAATAAACACATGATGTGGGAACAAGCCCTCGAGTTAAATATGTAAAGGGAAAGAAGTGTGCATAAGAAATATGTAAAGGGAAAGAACTGTGCATACAAAATATGTAAAGGGAAAGAAGTGTGCATAAGAAATATGTAAAGGGAAAGACGTGTGCATAAGAAATATGTAAAGGGAAAGAAGTGTGCATAAGAAATATGTAAAGGGAAAGAAGTGTGCATAAGAAATATGTAAAGGGAAAGAAGTGTGCATAAGAAATAAACACATGATGTGGGAACAAGCCCTCGAGTTAAATATGTAAAGGGAAAGAAGTGTGCATAAGAAATATGTAAAGGGAAAGAAGTGTGCACAAGAAATATGTAAAGGGAAAGAAGTGTGCATAAGAAATATGTAAAGGGAAAGAAGTGTGCATAAGAAATATGTAAAGGGAAAGAAGTGTGCATAAGAAATATGTAAAGGGAAAGAAGTGTGCATAAGAAATATGTAAAGGGAAAGAAGTGTGCATAAGAAATATGTAAAGGGAAAGAAGTGTGCATAATAAATAAACACATGATGTCGGGACAAGCCCTCGAGTTAAATATGTAAAGGGAAAGAAGTGTGCATAAGAAATAAACACATGATGAGGGAACAAGCCCTCGAGTTAAATATGTAAAGGGAAAGAAGTGTGCATAAGAAATAAACACATGATGTGGGAACAAGCCCTCGAGTTAAATATGTAAAGGGAAAGAAGTGTGCATAAGAAATAAACACATGATGTGGGAACAAGCCCTCGAGTTAAATATGTAAAGGGAAAGAAGTGTGCATAAGAAATATGTAAAGGGAAAGAAGTGTGCATAAGAAATATGTAAAGGGAAAGAAGTGTGCATAAGAAATATGTAAAGGGAAAGACGTGTGCATAAGAAATATGTAAAGGGAAAGAAGTGTGCATAAGAAATATGTAAAGGGAAAGAAGTGTGCATAAGAAATATGCAAAGGGAAAGAAGTGTGCATAAGAAATAAACACATGATGTGGGAACAAGCCCTCGAGTTAAATATGTAAAGGGAAAGAAGTGTGCATAAAAAATATGTAAAGGGAAAGAAGTGTGCACAAGAAATATGTAAAAGGAAAGAAGTGTGCATAAGAAATATGTAAAGGGAAAGAAGTGTGCATAAGAAATATGTAAAGGGAAAGAAGTGTGCATAAGAAATATGTAAAGGGAAAGAAGTGTGCATAAGAAATATGTAAAGGGAAAGAAGTGTGCATAAGAAATATGTAAAGGGAAAGAAGTGTGCATAAGAAATATGTAAAGGGAAAGTAGTGTGCATAAGAAATATGTAAAGGGAAAGAAGTGTGCATAAGAAATATGTAAAGGGAAAGAAGTGTTCATAAGAAATATGTAAAGGGAAAGAAGTGTGCATAAGAAATATGTAAAGGGAAAGAAGTGTGCATAAGAAATATGTAAAGGGAAAGAAGTGTGCATAAGAAATATGTAAAGGGAAAGAAGTGTGCATAAGAAATATGTAAAGGGAAAGAAGTGTGCATAAGAAATATGTAAAGGGAAAGAAGTGTGCATAAGAAATATGTAAAGGGAAAGAAGTGTGCATAAGAAATATGTAAAGGGAAAGAAGTGTGCATAAGAAATATGTAAAGGGAAAGAAGTGTGCATAAGAAATATGTAAAGGGAAAGAAGTGTGCATAAGAAATATGTAAAGGGAAAGAAGTGTGCATAAGAAATATGTAAAGGGAAAGAAGTGTGCATAAGAAATAAACACATGATGTGGGAACAAGCCCTCGAGTTAAATATGTAAAGGGAAAGAAGTGTGCATAAGAAATATGTAAAGGGAAAGAAGTGTGCATAAGAATTATGTAAAGGGAAAGAAGTGTGCATAAGAAATATGTAAAGGGAAAGAAGTGTGCATAAGAAATATGTAAAGGGAAAGAAGTGTGTATAAGAAATATGTAAAGGGAAAGAAGTGTGCATAAGAAATATGTAAAGGGAAAGAAGTGTGCATAAGAAATATGTAAAGGGAAAGAAGTGTGCATAAGAAATATGTAAAGGGAAAGAAGTGTGCATAAGAAATATGTAAAGGGAAAGAAGTGTGCATAAGAAATATGTAAAGGGAAAGAAGTGTGCATAAGAAATATGTAAAGGGAAAGAAGTGTGCATAAGAAATATGTAAAGGGAAAGAAGTGTGCATAAGAAATATGTAAAGGGAAAGAAGTGTGCATAAGAAATATGTAAAGGGAAAGAAGTGTGCATAAGAAATATGTAAAGGGAAAGAAGTGTGCATAAGAAATATGTAAAGGGAAAGAAGTGTGCATAAGAAATATGTAAAGGGAAAGAAGTGTGCATAAGAAATATGTAAAGGGAAAGAAGTGTGCATAAGAAATATGTAAAGGGAAAGAAGTGTGCATAAGAAATATGTAAAGGGAAAGAAGTGTGCATAAGAAATATGTAAAGGGAAAGAAGTGTGCATAAGAAATATGTAAGGGGAAAGAAGTGTGCATAAGAAATATGTAAAGGGAAAGAAGTGTGCATAAGAAATATGTAAAGGGAAAGAAGTGTGCATAAGAAATATGTAAAGGGAAAGAAGTGTGCATAAGAAATATGTAAAGGGAAAGAAGTGTGCATAAGAAATATGTAAAGGGAAAGAAGTGTGCATAAGAAATATGTAAAGGGAAAGAAGTGTGCATAAGACATATGTAAAGGGAAAGAATTGTGCATAAGAAATATGTAAAGGGAAAGAAGTGTGCATAAGAAATATGTAAAGGGAAAGAAGTGTGCATAAGAAATATGTAAAGGGAAAGAAGTGTGCATAATAAATAAACACATGATGTCGGGACAAGCCCTCGAGTTAAATATGTAAAGGGAAAGAAGTGTGCATAAGAAATAAAAACATGATGAGGGAACAAGCCCTCGAGTTAAATATGTAAAGGGAAAGAAGTGTGCATAAGAAATAAACACATGATGTGGGAACAAGCCCTCGAGTTAAATATGTAAAGGGAAAGAAGTGTGCATAAGAAATAAACACATGATGTGGGAACAAGCCCTCGAGTTAAATATGTAAAGGGAAAGAAGTGTGCATAAGAAATATGTAAAGGGAAAGAAGTGTGCATAAGAAATATGTAAAGGGAAAGAAGTGTGCATAAGAAATATGTAAAGGGAAAGACGTGTGCATAAGAAATATGTAAAGGGAAAGAAGTGTGCATAAGAAATATGTAAAGGGAAAGAAGTGTGCATAAGAAATATGTAAAGGGAAAGAAGTGTGCACAAGAAATATGTAAAGGGAAAGAAGTGTGCATAAGAAATATGTAAAGGGAAAGAAGTGTGCATAAGAAATATGTAAAGGGAAAGAAGTGTGCATAAGAAATATGTAAAGGGAAAGAAGTGTGCATAAGAAATATGTAAAGGGAAAGAAGTGTGCATAAGAAATATGTAAAGGGAAAGAAGTGTGCATAAGAAATATGTAAAGGGAAAGAAGTGTGCATAAGAAATATGTAAAGGGAAAGAAGTGTGCATAAGAAATATGTAAAGGGAAAGAAGTGTGCATAAGAAATATGTAAAGGGAAAGAAGTGTGCATAAGAAATATGTAAAGGGAAAGAAGTGTGCATAAGAAATATGTAAAGGGAAAGAAGTGTGCATACGAAATATGTAAAGGGAAAGAAGTGTGCATAAGAAATATGTAAAGGGAAAGAAGTGTGCATAAGAAATATGTAAAGGGAAAGAAGTGTGCATAAGAAATATGTAAAGGGAAAGAAGTGTGCATAAGAAATATGTAAAGGGAAAGAAGTGTGCATAAGAAATATGTAAAGAGAAAGAAGTGTGCATAAGAAATATGTAAAGGGAAAGAAGTGTGCATAAGAAATATGTAAAGGGAAAGAAGTGTGCATAAGAAATATGTAAAGGGAAAGAAGTGTGCATAAGAAATATGTAAGGGGAAAGAAGTGTGCATAAGAAATATGTAAAGGGAAAGAAGTGTGCATAAGAAATATGTAAAGGGAAAGAAGTGTGCATAAGAAATATGTAAAGGGAAAGAAGTGTGCATAAGAAATATGTAAAGGGAAAGAAGTGTGCATAAGAAATATGTAAAGGGAAAGAAGTGTGCATAAGAAATATGTAAAGGGAAAGAAGTGTGCATAAGACATATGTAAAGGGAAAGAATTGTGCATAAGAAATATGTAAAGGGAAAGAAGTGTGCATAAGAAATATGTAAAGGGAAAGAAGTGTGCATAAGAAATATGTAAAGGGAAAGAAGTGTGCATAATAAATAAACACATGATGTCGGGACAAGCCCTCGAGTTAAATATGTAAAGGGAAAGAAGTGTGCATAAGAAATAAACACATGATGAGGGAACAAGCCCTCGAGTTAAATATGTAAAGGGAAAGAAGTGTGCATAAGAAATAAACACATGATGTGGGAACAAGCCCTCGAGTTAAATATGTAAAGGGAAAGAAGTGTGCATAAGAAATAAACACATGATGTGGGAACAAGCCCTCGAGTTAAATATGTAAAGGGAAAGAAGTGTGCATAAGAAATATGTAAAGGGAAAGAAGTGTGCATAAGAAATATGTAAAGGGAAAGAAGTGTGCATAAGAAATATGTAAAGGGAAAGACGTGTGCATAAGAAATATGTAAAGGGAAAGAAGTGTGCATAAGAAATATGTAAAGGGAAAGAAGTGTGCATAAGAAATATGTAAAGGGAAAGAAGTGTGCATAAGAAATAAACACATGATGTGGGAACAAGCCCTCGAGTTAAATATGTAAAGGGAAAGAAGTGTGCATAAGAAATATGTAAAGGGAAAGAAGTGTGCACAAGAAATATGTAAAGGGAAAGAAGTGTGCATAAGAAATATGTAAAGGGAAAGAAGTGTGCATAAGAAATATGTAAAGGGAAAGAAGTGTGCATAAGAAATATGTAAAGGGAAAGAAGTGTGCATAAGAAATATGTAAAGGGAAAGAAGTGTGCATAAGAAATATGTAAAGGGAAAGAAGTGTGCATAAGAAATATGTAAAGGGAAAGAAGTGTGCATAAGAAATATGTAAAGGGAAAGAAGTGTGCATAAGAAATATGCAAAGAGAAAGAAGTGTGCATAAGAAATATGTAAAGGGAAAGAAGTGTGCATAAGAAATATGTAAAGGGAAAGAAGTGTGCATAAGAAATATGTAAAGGGAAAGAAGTGTGCATAAGAAATATGTAAAGGGAAAGAAGTGTGCATAAGAAATATGTAAAGGGAAAGAAGTGTGCATAAGAAATATGTAAAGGGAAAGAAGTGTGCATAAGAAATATGTAAAGGGAAAGAAGTGTGCATAAGAAATATGTAAAGGGAAAGAAGTGTGCATAATAAATAAACACATGATGTCGGGACAAGCCCTCGAGTTAAATATGTAAAGGGAAAGAAGTGTGCATAAGAAATAAACACATGATGTGGGAACAAGCCCTCGAGTTAAATATGTAAAGGGAAAGAAGTGTGCATAAGAAATAAACACATGATGAGGGAACAAGCCCTCGAGTTAAATATGTAAAGGGAAAGAAGTGTGCATAAGAAATAAACACATGATGTGGGAACAAGCCCTCGAGTTAAATATGTAAAGGGAAAGAAGTGTGCATAAGAAATAAACACATGATGTGGGAACAAGCCCTCGAGTTAAATATGTAAAGGGAAAGAAGTGTGCATAAGAAATATGTAAAGGGAAAGAAGTGTGCATAAGAAATATGTAAAGGGAAAGAAGTGTGCATAAGAAATATGTAAAGGGAATGACGTGTGCATACGAAATATGTAAAGGGAAAGAAGTGTGCATAAGAAATATGTAAAGGGAAAGAAGTGTGCATAAGAAATATGTAAAGGGAAAGAAGTGTGCATAAGAAATATGTAAAGGGAAAGAAGTGTGCATAAGAAATATGTAAAGGGAAAGAAGTGTGCATAAGAAATATGTAAAGGGAAAGAAGTGTGCATAAGAAATATGTAAAGGGAAAGAAGTGTGCATAAGAAATATGTAAAGGGAAAGAAGTGTGCATAAGAAATATGTAAAGGGAAAGAAGTGTGCATAAGAAATATGTAAAGGGAAAGAAGTGTGCATAAGAAATATGTAAAGGGAAAGAAGTGTGCATAAGAAATATGTAAAGGGAAAGAAGTGTGCATAAGAAATATGTAAAGGGAAAGAAGTGTGCATAAGAAATAAACACATGATGTGGGAACAAGCCCTCGAGTTAAATATGTAAAGGGAAAGAAGTGTGCATAAGAAATATGTAAAGGGAAAGAAGTGTGCATAAGAAATATGTAAAGGGAAAGAAGTGTGCATAAGAAATATGTAAAGGGAAAAAAGTGTGCATAAGAAATATGTAAAGGGAAAGAAGTGTGCATAAGAAATATGTAAAGGGAAAGTAGTGTGCATAAGAAATATGTAAAGGGAAAGAAGTGTGCATAAGAAATATGTAAAGGGAAAGAAGTGTGCATAAGAAATATGTAAAGGGAAAGAAGTGTGCATAAGAAATATGTAAAGGGAAAGAAGTGTGCATAAGAAATATGTAAAGGGAAAGAAGTGTGCATAAGAAATATGTAAAGGGAAAGAAGTGTGCATAAGAAATATGTAAAGGGAAAGAAGTGTGCATAAGAAATATGTAAAGGGAAAGAAGTGTGCATAAGAAATATGTAAAGGGAAAGAAGTGTGCATAAGAAATATGTAAAGGGAAAGAAGTGTGCATAAGAAATATGTAAAGGGAAAGAAGTGTGCATAAGAAATATGTAAAGGGAAAGAAGTGTGCATAAGAAATATGTAAAGGGAAAGAAGTGTGCATAAGAAATATGTAAAGGGAAAGAAGTGTGCATAAGAAATATGTAAAGGGAAAGAAGTGTGCATAAGAAATATGTAAAGGGAAAGAAGTGTGCATAAGAAATATGTAAAGGGAAAGAAGTGTGCATAAGAAATATGTAAAGGGAAAGAAGTGTGCATAAGAAATATGTAAAGGGAAAGAAGTGTGCATAAGAAATAAACACATGATGTCGGGACAAGCCCTCGAGTTAAATATGTAAAGGGAAAGAAGTGTGCATAAGAAATAAACACATGATGTGGGAACAAGCCCTCGAGTTAAATATGTAAAGGGAAAGAAGTGTGCATAAGAAATAAACACATGATGAGGGAACAAGCCCTCGAGTTAAATATGTAAAGGGAAAGAAGTGTGCATAAGAAATAAACACATGATGTGGGAACAAGCCCTCGAGTTAAATATGTAAAGGGAAAGAAGTGTGCATAAGAAATAAACACATGATGTGGGAACAAGCCCTCGAGTTAAATATGTAAAGGGAAAGAAGTGTGCATAAGAAATATGTAAAGGGAAAGAAGTGTGCATAAGAAATATGTAAAGGGAAAGAAGTGTGCATAAGAAAGATGTAAAGGGAAAGACGTGTGCATACGAAATATGTAAAGGGAAAGAAGTGTGCATAAGAAATATGTAAAGGGACAGAAGTGTGCATAAGAAATATGTAAAGGGAAAGAAGTGTGCATAAGAAATATGTAAAGGGAAAGAAGTGTGCATAAGAAATATGTAAAGGGAAAGAAGTGTGCATAAGAAATATGTAAAGGGAAAGAAGTGTGCATAAGAAATATGTAAAGGGAAAGAAGTGTGCATAAGAAATATGTAAAGGGAAAGAAGTGTGAATAAGAAATATGTAAAGGGAAAGAAGTGTGCATAAGAAATATGTAAAGGGAAAGAAGTGTGAATAAGAAATATGTAAAGGGAAAGAAGTGTGCATAAGAAATATGTAAAGGGAAAGAAGTGTGCATAAGAAATATGTAAAGGGAAAGAAGTGTGCATAAGAAATATGTAAAGGGAAAGAAGTGTGCATAAGAAATAAACACATGATGTGGGAACAAGCCCTCGAGTTAAATATGTAAAGGGAAAGAAGTGTGCATAAGAAATATGTAAAGGGAAAGAAGTGTGCATAAGAAATATGTAAAGGGAAAGAAGTGTGCATAAGAAATATGTAAAGGGAAAGAAGTGTGCATAAGAAATATGTAAAGGGAAAGAAGTGTGCATAATAAATATGTAAAGGGAAAGAAGTGTGCATAAGAAATATGTAAAGGGAAAGAAGTGTGCATAAGAAATATGTAAAGGGAAAGAAGTGTGCATAAGAAATATGTAAAGGGAAAGAAGTGTGCATAAGAAATATGTAAAGGGAAAGAAGTGTGCATAAGAAATATGTAAAGGGAAAGAAGTGTGCATAAGAAATATGTAAAGGGAAAGAAGTGTGCATAAGAAATATGTAAAGGGAAAGAAGTGTGCATAAGAAATATGTAAAGGGAAAGAAGTGTGCATAAGAAATATGTAAGGGGAAAGAAGTGTGCATAAGAAATATGTAAAGGGAAAGAAGTGTGCATAAGAAATATGTAAAGGGAAAGAAGTGTGCATAAGAAATATGTAAAGGGAAAGAAGTGTGCATAAGAAATATGTAAAGGGAAAGAAGTGTGCATAAGAAATATGCAAAGAGAAAGAAGTGTGCATAAGAAATATGTAAAGGGAAAGAAGTGTGCATAAGAAATATGTAAAGGGAAAAAAGTGTGCATAAGAAATATGTAAAGGGAAAGAAGTGTGCATAAGAAATATGTAAAGGGAAAGAAGTGTGCATAAGAAATATGTAAAGGGAAAGAAGTGTGCATAAGAAATATGTAAAGGGAAAGAAGTGTGCATAAGAAATATGTAAAGGGAAAGAAGTGTGCATAAGAAATATGTAAAGGGAAAGAAGTGTGCATAATAAATAAACACATGATGTCGGGACAAGCCCTCGAGTTAAATATGTAAAGGGAAAGAAGTGTGCATAAGAAATAAACACATGATGTGGGAACAAGCCCTCGAGTTAAATATGTAAAGGGAAAGAAGTGTGCATAAGAAATAAACACATGATGAGGGAACAAGCCCTCGAGTTAAATATGTAAAGGGAAAGAAGTGTGCATAAGAAATAAACACATGATGTGGGAACAAGCCCTCGAGTTAAATATGTAAAGGGAAAGAAGTGTGCATAAGAAATAAACACATGATGTGGGAACAAGCCCTCGAGTTAAATATGTAAAGGGAAAGAAGTGTGCATAAGAAATATGTAAAGGGAAAGAAGTGTGCATAAGAAATATGTAAAGGGAAAGAAGTGTGCATAAGAAATATGTAAAGGGAAAGACGTGTGCATACGAAATATGTAAAGGGAAAGAAGTGTGCATAAGAAATATGTAAAGGGAAAGAAGTGTGCATAAGAAATATGTAAAGGGAAAGAAGTGTGCATAAGAAATATGTAAAGGGAAAGAAGTGTGCATAAGAAATATGTAAAGGGAAAGAAGTGTGCATAAGAAATATGTAAAGGGAAAGAAGTGTGCATAAGAAATATGTAAAGGGAAAGAAGTGTGCATAAGAAATATGTAAAGGGAAAGAAGTGTGCATAAGAAATATGTAAAGGGAAAGAAGTGTGCATAAGAAATATGTAAAGGGAAAGAAGTGTGCATAAGAAATATGTAAAGGGAAAGAAGTGTGCATAAGAAATATGTAAAGGGAAAGAAGTGTGCATAAGAAATATGTAAAGGGAAAGAAGTGTGCATACGAAATAAACACATGATGTGGGAACAAGCCCTCGAGTTAAATATGTAAAGGGAAAGAAGTGTGCATAAGAAATATGTAAAGGGAAAGAAGTGTGCATAAGAAATATGTAAAGGGAAAGAAGTGTGCATAAGAAATATGTAAAGGGAAAAAAGTGTGCATAAGAAATATGTAAAGGGAAAGAAGTGTGCATAAGAAATATGTAAAGGGAAAGTAGTGTGCATAAGAAATATGTAAAGGGAAAGAAGTGTGCATAAGAAATATGTAAAGGGAAAGAAGTGTGCATAAGAAATATGTAAAGGGAAAGAAGTGTGCATAAGAAATATGTAAAGGGAAAGAAGTGTGCATAAGAAATATGTAAAGGGAAAGAAGTGTGCATAAGAAATATGTAAAGGGAAAGAAGTGTGCATAAGAAATATGTAAAGGGAAAGAAGTGTGCATAAGAAATATGTAAAGGGAAAGAAGTGTGCATAAGAAATATGTAAAGGGAAAGAAGTGTGCATAAGAAATATGTAAAGGGAAAGAAGTGTGCATAAGAAATATGTAAAGGGAAAGAAGTGTGCATAAGAAATATGTAAAGGGAAAGAAGTGTGCATAAGAAATATGTAAAGGGAAAGAAGTGTGCATAAGAAATATGTAAAGGGAAAGAAGTGTGCATAAGAAATATGTAAAGGGAAAGAAGTGTGCATAAGAAATATGTAAAGGGAAAGAAGTGTGCATAAGAAATATGTAAAGGGAAAGAAGTGTGCATAAGAAATATGTAAAGGGAAAGAAGTGTGCATAAGAAATATGTAAAGGGAAAGAAGTGTGCATAAGAAATAAACACATGATGTCGGGACAAGCCCTCGAGTTAAATATGTAAAGGGAAAGAAGTGTGCATAAGAAATAAACACATGATGTGGGAACAAGCCCTCGAGTTAAATATGTAAAGGGAAAGAAGTGTGCATAAGAAATAAACACATGATGAGGGAACAAGCCCTCGAGTTAAATATGTAAAGGGAAAGAAGTGTGCATAAGAAATAAACACATGATGTGGGAACAAGCCCTCAAGTTAAATATGTAAAGGGAAAGAAGTGTGCATAAGAAATAAACACATGATGTGGGAACAAGCCCTCGAGTTAAATATGTAAAGGGAAAGAAGTGTGCATAAGAAATAAACACATGATGTGGGAACAAGCCCTCGAGTTAAATATGTAAAGGGAAAGAAGTGTGCATAAGAAATAAACACATGATGAGGGAACAAGCCCTCGAGTTAAATATGTAAAGGGAAAGAAGTGTGCATAAGAAATAAACACATGATGTGGGAACAAGCCCTCGAGTTAAATATGTAAAGGGAAAGAAGTGTGCATAAGAAATAAACACATGATGTGGGAACAAGCCCTCGAGTTAAATATGTAAAGGGAAAGAAGTGTGCATAAGAAATATGTAAAGGGAAAGAAGTGTGCATAAGAAATATGTAAAGGGAAAGAAGTGTGCATAAGAAATATGTAAAGGGAAAGACGTGTGCATACGAAATATGTAAAGGGAAAGAAGTGTGCATAAGAAATATGTAAAGGGAAAGAAGTGTGCATAAGAAATATGTAAAGGGAAAGAAGTGTGCATAAGAAATATGTAAAGGGAAAGAAGTGTGCATAAGAAATATGTAAAGGGAAAGAAGTGTGCATAAGAAATATGTAAAGGGAAAGAAGTGTGCATAAGAAATATGTAAAGGGAAAGAAGTGTGCATAAGAAATATGTAAAGGGAAAGAAGTGTGCATAAGAAATATGTAAAGGGAAAGAAGTGTGCATAAGAAATATGTAAAGGGAAAGAAGTGTGCATAAGAAATATGTAAAGGGAAAGAAGTGTGCATAAGAAATATGTAAAGGGAAAGAAGTGTGCATAAGAAATATGTAAAGGGAAAGAAGTGTGCATAAGAAATAAACACATGATGTGGGAACAAGCCCTCGAGTTAAATATGTAAAGGGAAAGAAGTGTGCATAAGAAATATGTAAAGGGAAAGAAGTGTGCATAAGAAATATGTAAAGGGAAAGAAGTGTGCATAAGAAATATGTAAAGGGAAAAAAGTGTGCATAAGAAATATGTAAAGGGAAAGAAGTGTGCATAAGAAATATGTAAAGGGAAAGTAGTGTGCATAAGAAATATGTAAAGGGAAAGAAGTGTGCATAAGAAATATGTAAAGGGAAAGAAGTGTGCATAAGAAATATGTAAAGGGAAAGAAGTGTGCATAAGAAATATGTAAAGGGAAAGAAGTGTGCATAAGAAATATGTAAAGGGAAAGAAGTGTGCATAAGAAATATGTAAAGGGAAAGAAGTGTGCATAAGAAATATGTAAAGGGAAAGAAGTGTGCATAAGAAATATGTAAAGGGAAAGAAGTGTGCATAAGAAATATGTAAAGGGAAAGAAGTGTGCATAAGAAATATGTAAAGGGAAAGAAGTGTGCATAAGAAATATGTAAAGGGAAAGAAGTGTGCATAAGAAATATGTAAAGGGAAAGAAGTGTGCATAAGAAATATGTAAAGGGAAAGAAGTGTGCATAAGAAATATGTAAAGGGAAAGAAGTGTGCATAAGAAATATGTAAAGGGAAAGAAGTGTGCATAAGAAATATGTAAAGGGAAAGAAGTGTGCATAAGAAATATGTAAAGGGAAAGAAGTGTGCATAAGAAATATGTAAAGGGAAAGAAGTGTGCATAAGAAATATGTAAAGGGAAAGAAGTGTGCATAAGAAATAAACACATGATGTCGGGACAAGCCCTCGAGTTAAATATGTAAAGGGAAAGAAGTGTGCATAAGAAATAAACACATGATGTGGGAACAAGCCCTCGAGTTCAATATGTAAAGGGAAAGAAGTGTGCATAAGAAATAAACACATGATGAGGGAACAAGCCCTCGAGTTAAATATGTAAAGGGAAAGAAGTGTGCATAAGAAATAAACACATGATGTGGGAACAAGCCCTCGAGTTAAATATGTAAAGGGAAAGAAGTGTGCATAAGAAATAAACACATGATGTGGGAACAAGCCCTCGAGTTAAATATGTAAAGGGAAAGAAGTGTGCATAAGAAATATGTAAAGGGAAAGAAGTGTGCATAAGAAATATGTAAAGGGAAAGAAGTGTGCATAAGAAATATGTAAAGGGAAAGACGTGTGCATACGAAATATGTAAAGGGAAAGAAGTGTGCATAAGAAATATGTAAAGGGACAGAAGTGTGCATAAGAAATATGTAAAGGGAAAGAAGTGTGCATAAGAAATATGTAAAGGGAAAGAAGTGTGCATAAGAAATATGTAAAGGGAAAGAAGTGTGCATAAGAAATATGTAAAGGGAAAGAAGTGTGCATAAGAAATATGTAAAGGGAAAGAAGTGTGCATAAGAAATATGTAAAGGGAAAGAAGTGTGCATAAGAAATATGTAAAGGGAAAGAAGTGTGCATAAGAAATATGTAAAGGGAAAGAAGTGTGAATAAGAAATATGTAAAGGGAAAGAAGTGTGCATAAGAAATATGTAAAGGGAAAGAAGTGTGCATAAGAAATATGTAAAGGGAAAGAAGTGTGCATAATAAATATGTAAAGGGAAAGAAGTGTGCATAAGAAATAAACACATGATGTGGGAACAAGCCCTCGAGTTAAATATGTAAAGGGAAAGAAGTGTGCATAAGAAATATGTAAAGGGAAAGAAGTGTGCATAAGAAATATGTAAAGGGAAAGAAGTGTGCATAAGAAATATGTAAAGGGAAAAAAGTGTGCATAAGAAATATGTAAAGGGAAAGAAGTGTGCATAAGAAATATGTAAAGGGAAAGAAGTGTGCATAAGAAATATGTAAAGGGAAAGAAGTGTGCATAAGAAATATGTAAAGGGAAAGAAGTGTGCATAAGAAATATGTAAAGGGAAAGAAGTGTGCATAAGAAATATGTAAAGGGAAAGAAGTGTGCATAAGAAATATGTAAAGGGAAAGAAGTGTGCATAAGAAATATGTAAAGGGAAAGAAGTGTGCATAAGAAATATGTAAAGGGAAAGAAGTGTGCATAAGAAATATGTAAAGGGAAAGAAGTGTGCATAAGAAATATGTAAAGGGAAAGAAGTGTGCATAAGAAATATGTAAAGGGAAAGAAGTGTGCATAAGAAATATGTAAAGGGAAAGAAGTGTGCATAAGAAATATGTAAAGGGAAAGAAGTGTGCATAAGAAATATGTTAAGGGAAAGAAGTGTGCATAAGAAATATGTAAAGGGAAAGAAGTGTGCATAAGAAATATGTAAAGGGAAAGAAGTGTGCATAAGAAATATGTAAAGGGAAAGAAGTGTGCATAAGAAATATGTAAAGGGAAAGAAGTGTGCATAAGAAATATGTAAAGGGAAAGAAGTGTGCATAAGAAATATGTAAAGGGAAGGAAGTGTGCATAAGAAATATGTAAAGGGAAAGAAGTGTGCATAAGAAATATGTAAAGGGAAAGAAGTGTGCATAAGAAATATGTAAAGGGAAAGAAGTGTGCATAAGAAATATGTAAAGGGAAAGAAGTGTGCATAAGAAATATGTAAAGGGAAAGAAGTGTGCATAAGAAATATGTAAAGGGAAATAAGTGTGCATAAGAAATATGTAAAGGGAAAGAAGTGTGCATACGAAATATGTAAAGGGAAAGAAGTGTGCATAAGAAATATGTAAAGGGAAAGAAGTGTGCATAAGAAATATGTAAAGGGAAAGAAGTGTGCATAAGAAATATGTAAAGGGAAAGAAGTGTGCATAAGAAATATGTAAAGGGAAAGAAGTGTGCATAAGAAATATGTAAAGAGAAAGAAGTGTGCATAAGAAATATGTAAAGGGAAAGAAGTGTGCATAAGAAATATGTAAAGGGAAAGAAGTGTGCATAAGAAATATGTAAAGGGAAAGAAGTGTGCATAAGAAATATGTAAGGGGAAAGAAGTGTGCATAAGGAATATGTAAAGGGAAAGAAGTGTGCATAAGAAATATGTAAAGGGAAAGAAGTGTGCATAAGAAATATGTAAAGGGAAAGAAGTGTGCATAAGAAATATGTAAAGGGAAAGAAGTGTGCATAAGAAATATGTAAAGGGAAAGAAGTGTGCATAAGAAATATGTAAAGGGAAAGAAGTGTGCATAAGAAATATGTAAAGGGAAAGAAGTGTGCATAAGAAATATGTAAAGGGAAAGAAGTGTGCATAAGAAATATGTAAAGGGAAAGAAGTGTGCATAAGAAATATGTAAAGGGAAAGAAGTGTGCATAAGAAATATGTAAAGGGAAAGAAGTGTGCATAAGAAATATGTAAAGGGAAAGAAGTGTGCATAAGAAATATGTAAAGGGAAGGAAGTGTGCATAATAAATAAACACATGATGTCGGGACAAGCCCTCGAGTTAAATATGTAAAGGGAAAGAAGTGTGCATAAGAAATAAACACATGATGTGGGAACAAGCCCTCGAGTTAAATATGTAAAGGGAAAGAAGTGTGCATAAGAAATAAACACATGATGAGGGAACAAGCCCTCGAGTTAAATATGTAAAGGGAAAGAAGTGTGCATAAGAAATAAACACATGATGTGGGAACAAGCCCTCGAGTTAAATATGTAAAGGGAAAGAAGTGTGCATAAGAAATAAACACATGATGTGGGAACAAGCCCTCGAGTTAAATATGTAAAGGGAAAGAAGTGTGCATAAGAAATATGTAAAGGGAAAGAAGTGTGCATAAGAAATATGTAAAGGGAAAGAAGTGTGCATAAGAAATATGTAAAGGGAAAGACGTGTGCATACGAAATATGTAAAGGGAAAGAAGTGTGCATACGAAATATGTAAAGGGAAAGAAGTGTGCATAAGAAATAAACACATGATGTGGGAACAAGCCCTCGAGTTAAATATGTAAAGGGAAAGAAGTGTGCATAAGAAATATGTAAAGGGAAAGAAGTGTGCACAAGAAATATGTAAAGGGAAAGAAGTGTGCATAAGAAATATGTAAAGGGAAAGAAGTGTGCATAAGAAATATGTAAAGGGAAAGAAGTGTGCATAAGAAATATGTAAAGGGAAAGAAGTGTGCATAAGAAATATGTAAAGGGAAAGAAGTGTGCATAAGAAATATGTAAAGGGAAAGACGTGTGCATACGAAATATGTAAAGGGAAAGAAGTGTGCATACGAAATATGTAAAGGGAAAGAAGTGTGCATAAGAAATAAACACATGATGTGGGAACAAGCCCTCGAGTTAAATATGTAAAGGGAAAGAAGTGTGCATAAGAAATATGTAAAGGGAAAGAAGTGTGCACAAGAAATATGTAAAGGGAAAGAAGTGTGCATAAGAAATATGTAAAGGGAAAGAAGTGTGCATAAGAAATATGTAAAGGGAAAGAAGTGTGCATAAGAAATATGTAAAGGGAAAGAAGTGTGCATAAGAAATATGTAAAGGGAAAGAAGTGTGCATAAGAAATATGTAAAGGGAAAGAAGTGTGCATAAGAAATATGTAAAGGGAAAGAAGTGTGCATAAGAAATAAACACATGATGTGGGAACAAGCCCTCGAGTTAAATATGTAAAGGGAAAGAAGTGTGCATAAGAAATATGTAAAGGGAAAGAAGTGTGCACAAGAAATATGTAAAGGGAAAGAAGTGTGCATAAGAAATATGTAAAGGGAAAGAAGTGTGCATAAGAAATATGTAAAGGGAAAGAAGTGTGCATAAGAAATATGTAAAGGGAAAGAAGTGTGCATAAGAAATATGTAAAGGGAAAGAAGTGTGCATAAGAAATATGTAAAGGGAAAGACGTGTGCATACGAAATATGTAAAGGGAAAGAAGTGTGCATACGAAATATGTAAAGGGAAAGAAGTGTGCATAAGAAATAAACACATGATGTGGGAACAAGCCCTCGAGTTAAATATGTAAAGGGAAAGAAGTGTGCATAAGAAATATGTAAAGGGAAAGAAGTGTGCACAAGAAATATGTAAAGGGAAAGAAGTGTGCATAAGAAATATGTAAAGGGAAAGAAGTGTGCATAAGAAATATGTAAAGGGAAAGAAGTGTGCATAAGAAATATGTAAAGGGAAAGAAGTGTGCATAAGAAATATGTAAAGGGAAAGAAGTGTGCATAAGAAATATGTAAAGGGAAAGAAGTGTGCATAAGAAATATGTAAAGGGAAAGAAGTGTGCATAAGAAATATGTAAAGGGAAAGAAGTGTGCATAAGAAATATGTAAAGGGAAAGAAGTGTGCATAAGAAATATGTAAAGGGAAAGAAGTGTGCATAAGAAATATGTAAAGGGAAAGAAGTGTGCATAAGAAATATGTAAAGGGAAAGAAGTGTGCATAAGAAATATGTAAAGGGAAAGAAGTGTGCATAAGAAATATGTAAAGAGAAAGAAGTGTGCATAAGAAATATGTAAAGGGAAAGAAGTGTGCATAAGAAATATGTAAAGGGAAAGAAGTGTGCATAAGAAATATGTAAAGGGAAAGAACTGTGCATAAGAAATATGTAAAGGGAAAGAAGTGTGCATAAGAAATATGTAAAGGGAAAGAAGTGTGCATAAGAAATATGTAAAGGGAAAGAAGTGTGCATAAGAAATATGTAAAGGGAAAGAAGTGTGCATAAGAAATATGTAAAGGGAAAGAAGTGTGCATAAGAAATATGTAAAGGGAAAGAAGTGTGCATAAGAAATAAACACATGATGTGGGAACAAGCCCTCGAGTTAAATATGTAAAGGGAAAGAAGTGTGCATAAGAAATATGTAAAGGGAAAGAAGTGTGCACAAGAAATATGTAAAGGGAAAGAAGTGTGCATAAGAAATATGTAAAGGGAAAGAAGTGTGCATAAGAAATATGTAAAGGGAAAGAAGTGTGCATAAGAAATATGTAAAGGGAAAGAAGTGTGCATAAGAAATATGTAAAGGGAAAGAAGTGTGCATAAGAAATATGTAAAGGGAAAGACGTGTGCATACGAAATATGTAAAGGGGAAGAAGTGTGCATACGAAATATGTAAAGGGAAAGAAGTGTGCATAAGAAATAAACACATGATGTGGGAACAAGCCCTCGAGTTAAATATGTAAAGGGAAAGAAGTGTGCATAAGAAATATGTAAAGGGAAAGAAGTGTGCACAAGAAATATGTAAAGGGAAAGAAGTGTGCATAAGAAATATGTAAAGGGAAAGAAGTGTGCATAAGAAATATGTAAAGGGAAAGAAGTGTGCATAAGAAATATGTAAAGGGAAAGAAGTGTGCATAAGAAATATGTAAAGGGAAAGAAGTGTGCATAAGAAATATGTAAAGGGAAAGAAGTGTGCATAAGAAATATGTAAAGGGAAAGAAGTGTGCATAAGAAATATGTAAAGGGAAAGAAGTGTGCATAAGAAATATGTAAAGGGAAAGAAGTGTGCATAAGAAATATGTAAAGGGAAAGAAGTGTGCATAAGAAATATGTAAAGGGAAAGAAGTGTGCATAAGAAATATGTAAAGGGAAAGAAGTGTGCATAAGAAATATGTAAAGGGAAAGAAGTGTGCATAAGACATATGTAAAGGGAAAGAATTGTGCATAAGAAATATGTAAAGGGAAAGAAGTGTGCATAAGAAATATGTAAAGGGAAAGAAGTGTGCATAAGAAATATGTAAAGGGAAAGAAGTGTGCATAAGAAATATGTAAAGAGAAAGAAGTGTGCATAAGAAATATGTAAAGGGAAAGAAGTGTGCATAAGAAATATGTAAAGGGAAAGAAGTGTGCATAAGAAATATGTAAAGGGAAAGAAGTGTGCATAAGAAATATGTAAGGGGAAAGAAGTGTGCATAAGGAATATGTAAAGGGAAAGAAGTGTGCATAAGAAATATGTAAAGGGAAAGAAGTGTGCATAAGAAATATGTAAAGGGAAAGAAGTGTGCATAAGAAATATGTAAAGGGAAAGAAGTGTGCATAAGAAATATGTAAAGGGAAAGAAGTGTGCATAAGAAATATGTAAAGGGAAAGAAGTGTGCATAAGAAATATGTAAAGAGAAAGAAGTGTGCATAAGAAATATGTAAAGGGAAAGAAGTGTGCATAAGAAATATGTAAAGGGAAAGAAGTGTGCATAAGAAATATGTAAAGGGAAAGAAGTGTGCATAAGAAATATGTAAAGGGAAAGAAGTGTGCATAAGAAATATGTAAAGGGAAAGAAGTGTGCATAAGAAATATGTAAAGGGAAAGAAGTGTGCATAAGAAATATGTAAAGGGAAAGAAGTGTGCATAAGAAATATGTAAAGGGAAAGAAGTGTGCATAAGAAATATGTAAAGGGAAAGAAGTGTGCATAAGAAATATGTAAAGGGAAAGAAGTGTGCATAAGAAATATGTAAAGGGAAAGAAGTGTGCATAAGAAATATGTAAAGGGAAAGAAGTGTGCATAAGAAATATGTAAAGGGAAAGAAGTGTGCATAAGAAATATGTAAAGGGAAAGAAGTGTGCATAAGAAATATGTAAAGGGAAAGAAGTGTGCATAAGAAATATGTAAAGGGAAAGAAGTGTGCATAAGAAATATGTAAAGAGAAAGAAGTGTGCATAAGAAATATGTAAAGGGAAAGAAGTGTGCATAAGAAATATGTAAAGGGAAAGAAGTGTGCATAAGAAATATGTAAAGGGAAAGAACTGTGCATAAGAAATATGTAAAGGGAAAGAAGTGTGCATAAGAAATATGTAAAGGGAAAGAAGTGTGCATAAGAAATATGTAAAGGGAAAGAAGTGTGCATAAGAAATATGTAAAGGGAAAGAAGTGTGCATAAGAAATATGTAAAGGGAAAGAAGTGTGCATAAGAAATATGTAAAGGGAAAGAAGTGTGCATAAGAAATAAACACATGATGTGGGAACAAGCCCTCGAGTTAAATATGTAAAGGGAAAGAAGTGTGCATAAGAAATATGTAAAGGGAAAGAAGTGTGCACAAGAAATATGTAAAGGGAAAGAAGTGTGCATAAGAAATATGTAAAGGGAAAGAAGTGTGCATAAGAAATATGTAAAGGGAAAGAAGTGTGCATAAGAAATATGTAAAGGGAAAGAAGTGTGCATAAGAAATATGTAAAGGGAAAGAAGTGTGCATAAGAAATATGTAAAGGGAAAGACGTGTGCATACGAAATATGTAAAGGGGAAGAAGTGTGCATACGAAATATGTAAAGGGAAAGAAGTGTGCATAAGAAATAAACACATGATGTGGGAACAAGCCCTCGAGTTAAATATGTAAAGGGAAAGAAGTGTGCATAAGAAATATGTAAAGGGAAAGAAGTGTGCACAAGAAATATGTAAAGGGAAAGAAGTGTGCATAAGAAATATGTAAAGGGAAAGAAGTGTGCATAAGAAATATGTAAAGGGAAAGAAGTGTGCATAAGAAATATGTAAAGGGAAAGAAGTGTGCATAAGAAATATGTAAAGGGAAAGAAGTGTGCATAAGAAATATGTAAAGGGAAAGAAGTGTGCATAAGAAATATGTAAAGGGAAAGAAGTGTGCATAAGAAATATGTAAAGGGAAAGAAGTGTGCATAAGAAATATGTAAAGGGAAAGAAGTGTGCATAAGAAATATGTAAAGGGAAAGAAGTGTGCATAAGAAATATGTAAAGGGAAAGAAGTGTGCATAAGAAATATGTAAAGGGAAAGAAGTGTGCATAAGAAATATGTAAAGGGAAAGAAGTGTGCATAAGACATATGTAAAGGGAAAGAATTGTGCATAAGAAATATGTAAAGGGAAAGAAGTGTGCATAAGAAATATGTAAAGGGAAAGAAGTGTGCATAAGAAATATGTAAAGGGAAAGAAGTGTGCATAAGAAATATGTAAAGAGAAAGAAGTGTGCATAAGAAATATGTAAAGGGAAAGAAGTGTGCATAAGAAATATGTAAAGGGAAAGAAGTGTGCATAAGAAATATGTAAAGGGAAAGAAGTGTGCATAAGAAATATGTAAGGGGAAAGAAGTGTGCATAAGGAATATGTAAAGGGAAAGAAGTGTGCATAAGAAATATGTAAAGGGAAAGAAGTGTGCATAAGAAATATGTAAAGGGAAAGAAGTGTGCATAAGAAATATGTAAAGGGAAAGAAGTGTGCATAAGAAATATGTAAAGGGAAAGAAGTGTGCATAAGAAATATGTAAAGGGAAAGAAGTGTGCATAAGAAATATGTAAAGAGAAAGAAGTGTGCATAAGAAATATGTAAAGGGAAAGAAGTGTGCATAAGAAATATGTAAAGGGAAAGAAGTGTGCATAAGAAATATGTAAAGGGAAAGAAGTGTGCATAAGAAATATGTAAAGGGAAAGAAGTGTGCATAAGAAATATGTAAAGGGAAAGAAGTGTGCATAAGAAATATGTAAAGGGAAGGAAGTGTGCATAATAAATAAACACATGATGTCGGGACAAGCCCTCGAGTTAAATATGTAAAGGGAAAGAAGTGTGCATAAGAAATAAACACATGATGTGGGAACAAGCCCTCGAGTTAAATATGTAAAGGGAAAGAAGTGTGCATAAGAAATAAACACATGATGAGGGAACAAGCCCTCGAGTTAAATATGTAAAGGGAAAGAAGTGTGCATAAGAAATAAACACATGATGTGGGAACAAGCCCTCGAGTTAAATATGTAAAGGGAAAGAAGTGTGCATAAGAAATAAACACATGATGTGGGAACAAGCCCTCGAGTTAAATATGTAAAGGGAAAGAAGTGTGCATAAGAAATATGTAAAGGGAAAGAAGTGTGCATAAGAAATATGTAAAGGGAAAGAAGTGTGCATAAGAAATATGTAAAGGGAAAGACGTGTGCATACGAAATATGTAAAGGGAAAGAAGTGTGCATAAGAAATATGTAAAGGGAAAGAAGTGTGCATAAGAAATATGTAAAGGGAAAGAAGTGTGCATAAGAAATATGTAAAGGGAAAGAAGTGTGCATAAGAAATATGTAAAGGGAAAGAAGTGTGCATAAGACATATGTAAAGGGAAAGAATTGTGCATAAGAAATATGTAAAGGGAAAGAAGTGTGCATAAGAAATATGTAAAGGGAAAGAAGTGTGCATAAGAAATATGTAAAGGGAAAGAAGTGTGCATAAGAAATATGTAAAGAGAAAGACGTGTGCATACGAAATATGTAAAGGGAAAGAAGTGTGCATAAGAAATATGTAAAGGGAAAGAAGTGTGCATAAGAAATATGTAAAGGGAAAGAAGTGTGCATAAGAAATATGTAAGGGGAAAGAAGTGTGCATAAGGAATATGTAAAGGGAAAGAAGTGTGCATAAGAAATATGTAAAGGGAAAGAAGTGTGCATAAGAAATATGTAAAGGGAAAGAAGTGTGCATAAGAAATATGTAAAGGGAAAGAAGTGTGCATAAGAAATATGTAAAGGGAAAGAAGTGTGCATAAGAAATATGTAAAGGGAAAGAAGTGTGCATAAGAAATATGTAAAGGGAAAGAAGTGTGCATAAGAAATATGTAAAGGGAAAGAAGTGTGCATAAGAAATATGTAAAGGGAAAGAAGTGTGCATAAGAAATATGTAAAGGGAAAGAAGTGTGCATAAGAAATATGTAAAGGGAAAGAAGTGTGCATAAGAAATATGTAAAGGGAAAGAAGTGTGCATAAGAAATATGTAAAGGGAAGGAAGTGTGCATAATAAATAAACACATGATGTCGGGACAAGCCCTCGAGTTAAATATGTAAAGGGAAAGAAGTGTGCATAAGAAATAAACACATGATGTGGGAACAAGCCCTCGAGTTAAATATGTAAAGGGAAAGAAGTGTGCATAAGAAATAAACACATGATGAGGGAACAAGCCCTCGAGTTAAATATGTAAAGGGAAAGAAGTGTGCATAAGAAATAAACACATGATGTGGGAACAAGCCCTCGAGTTAAATATGTAAAGGGAAAGAAGTGTGCATAAGAAATAAACACATGATGTGGGAACAAGCCCTCGAGTTAAATATGTAAAGGGAAAGAAGTGTGCATAAGAAATATGTAAAGGGAAAGAAGTGTGCATAAGAAATATGTAAAGGGAAAGAAGTGTGCATAAGAAATATGTAAAGGGAAAGACGTGTGCATACGAAATATGTAAAGGGAAAGAAGTGTGCATAAGAAATATGTAAAGGGAAAGAAGTGTGCATACGAAATATGTAAAGGGAAAGAAGTGTGCATAAGAAATAAACACATGATGTGGGAACAAGCCCTCGAGTTAAATATGTAAAGGGAAAGAAGTGTGCATAAGAAATATGTAAAGGGAAAGAAGTGTGCACAAGAAATATGTAAAGGGAAAGAAGTGTGCATAAGAAATATGTAAAGGGAAAGAAGTGTGCATAAGAAATATGTAAAGGGAAAGAAGTGTGCATAAGAAATATGTAAAGGGAAAGAAGTGTGCATAAGAAATATGTAAAGGGAAAGAAGTGTGCATAAGAAATATGTAAAGGGAAAGAAGTGTGCATAAGAAATATGTAAAGGGAAAGAAGTGTGCATAAGAAATATGTAAAGGGAAAGAAGTGTGCATAAGAAATATGTAAAGGGAAAGAAGTGTGCATAAGAAATATGTAAAGGGAAAGAAGTGTGCATAAGAAATATGTAAAGGGAAAGAAGTGTGCATAAGAAATATGTAAAGGGAAAGAAGTGTGCATAAGAAATATGTAAAGGGAAAGAAGTGTGCATAAGACATATGTAAAGGGAAAGAATTGTGCATAAGAAATATGTAAAGGGAAAGAAGTGTGCATAAGAAATATGTAAAGGGAAAGAAGTGTGCATAAGAAATATGTAAAGGGAAAGAAGTGTGCATAATAAATAAACACATGATGTCGGGACAAGCCCTCGAGTTAAATATGTAAAGGGAAAGAAGTGTGCATAAGAAATAAACACATGATGAGGGAACAAGCCCTCGAGTTAAATATGTAAAGGGAAAGAAGTGTGCATAAGAAATAAACACATGATGTGGGAACAAGCCCTCGAGTTAAATATGTAAAGGGAAAGAAGTGTGCATAAGAAATAAACACATGATGTGGGAACAAGCCCTCGAGTTAAATATGTAAAGGGAAAGAAGTGTGCATAAGAAATATGTAAAGGGAAAGAAGTGTGCATAAGAAATATGTAAAGGGAAAGAAGTGTGCATAAGAAATATGTAAAGGGAAAGACGTGTGCATAAGAAATATGTAAAGGGAAAGAAGTGTGCATAAGAAATATGTAAAGGGAAAGAAGTGTGCATAAGAAATATGTAAAGGGAAAGAAGTGTGCATAAGAAATAAACACATGATGTGGGAACAAGCCCTCGAGTTAAATATGTAAAGGGAAAGAAGTGTGCATAAGAAATATGTAAAGGGAAAGAAGTGTGCATAAGAAATATGTAAAGGGAAAGAAGTGTGCATAAGAAATAAACACATGATGTGGGAACAAGCCCTCGAGTTAAATATGTAAAGGGAAAGAAGTGTGCATAAGAAATATGTAAAGGGAAAGAAGTGTGCATAAGAAATATGTAAAGGGAAAGAAGTGTGCATAAGAAATATGTAAAGGGAAAGAAGTGTGCATAAGAAATATGTAAAGGGAAAGAAGTGTGCATAAGAAATATGTAAAGGGAAAGAAGTGTGCATAAGAAATATGTAAAGGGAAAGAAGTGTGCATAAGAAATATGTAAAGGGAAAGAAGTGTGCATAAGAAATATGTAAAGGGAAAGAAGTGTGCATAAGAAATATGTAAAGGGTAAGAAGTGTGCATAAGAAATATGTAAAGGGAAAGAAGTGTGCATAAGAAATATGTAAAGGGAAAGAAGTGTGCATAAGAAATATGTAAAGGGAAAGAAGTGTGCATAAGAAATATGTAAAGGGAAAGAAGTGTGCATACGAAATATGTAAAGGGAAAGAAGTGTGCATAAGAAATATGTAAAGGGAAAGAAGTGTGCATAAGAAATATGTAAAGGGAAAGAAGTGTGCATAAGAAATATGTAAAGGGAAAGAAGTGTGCATAAGAAATATGTAAAGGGAAAGAAGTGTGCATAAGAAATATGTAAAGGGAAAGAAGTGTGCATAAGAAATATGTAAAGGGAAAGAAGTGTGCATAAGAAATATGTAAAGGGAAAGAAGTGTGCATAAGAAATATGTAAAGGGAAAGAAGTGTGCATAAGAAATATGTAAAGGGAAAGAAGTGTGCATAAGAAATATGTAAAGGGAAAGAAGTGTGCATAAGAAATATGTAAAGGGAAAGAAGTGTGCATAAGAAATAAACACATGATGTGGGAACAAGCCCTCGAGTTAAATATGTAAAGGGAAAGAAGTGTGCATAAGAAATATGTAAAGGGAAAGAAGTGTGCATAAGAAATATGTAAAGGGAAAGAAGTGTGCATAAGAAATATGTAAAGGGAAAGACGTGTGCATACGAAATATGTAAAGGGAAAGAAGTGTGCATAAGAAATATGTAAAGGGAAAGAAGTGTGCATAAGAAATATGTAAAGGGAAAGAAGTGTGCATAAGAAATATGTAAAGGGAAAGAAGTGTGCATAAGAAATATGTAAAGGGAAAGAAGTGTGCATAAGAAATATGTAAACACGTATAATGTAAAATCGTATGCACACGTCTTTCCCTTTACATATTTCTTATGCACACATCTTTCCCTTTACATATTTCTTATGCACACTTATTTCCCTTTACATATTTCTTATGCACACTTCTTTCCCTTTACATATTTCTTATGCACACTTCTTTCCCCTTACATATTTCTTATGCACACTTCTTTCCCTTTACATATTTCTTATGCACACTTCTTTCCCTTTACATATTTCTTATGCACACTTCTTTCCCTTTACATATTTCTTATGCACACTTCTTTCTCTTTACATATTTCTTATGCACACTTCTTTCCCTTTACATATTTCTTATGCACACTTCTTTCCCTTTACATATTTCTTATGCACACTTCTTTCCCTTTACATATTTCTTATGCACACTTCTTTCCCTTTACATATTTCGTATGCACACTTCTTTCCCTTTACATATTTCTTATGCACACTTCTTTCCCTTTACATATTTCTTATGCACACTTCTTTCCCTTTACATATTTCTTATGCACACTTCTTTCCCTTTACATATTTCTTATGCACACTTCTTTCCCTTTACATATTTCTTATGCACACTTCTTTCCCTTTACATATTTCTTATGCACACTTCTTTCCCTTTACATATTTCTTATGCACACTTCTTTCCCTTTACATATTTCTTATGCACACTTCTTTCCCTTTACATATTTAACTCGAGGGCTTGTTCCCACATCATGTGTTTATTTCTTATGCACACTTCTTTCCCTTTACATATTTCTTATGCACACTTCTTTCCCTTTACATATTTCTTATGCACACTTCTTTCCCTTTACATATTTCTTATGCACACTTCTTTCCCTTTACATATTTCTTATGCACACTTCTTTCCCTTTACATATTTCTTATGCACACTTCTTTCCCTTTACATATTTCTTATGCACACTTCTTTCCCTTTACATATTTCTTATGCACACTTCTTTCCCTTTACATATTTCTTATGCACACTTCTTTCCCTTTACATATTTCTTATGCACACTTCTTTCCCTTTACATATTTAACTCGAGGGCTTGTTCCCTCCCACATCATGTGTTTATTTCTTATGCACACTTCTTTCCCTTTACATATTTCTTATGCACACTTCTTTCCCTTTACATATTTCTTATGCACACTTCTTTCCCTTTACATATTTCTTATGCACACTTCTTTCCCTTTACATATTTCTTATGCACACTTCTTTCCCTTTACATATTTCTTATGCACACTTCTTTCCCTTTACATATTCCGTATGCACACTTCTTTCCCTTTACATATTTCTTATGCACACTTCTTTCCCTTTACATATTTCTTATGCACACTTCTTTCCCTTTACAAATTTAACTCGAGGGCTTGTTCCCACATCATGTGTTTATTTCTTATGCACACTTCTTTCCCTTTACATATTTCTTATGCACACTTCTTTCCCTTTACATATTTCTTATGCACACTTCTTTCCCTTTACATATTTCTTATGCACACTTCTTTCCCTTTACATATTTCTTATGCACACTTCTTTCCCTTTACATATTTCTTATGCACACTTATTTCCCTTTACATATTTCTTATGCACACTTCTTTCCCTTTACATATTTCTTATGCACACTTCTTTCCCTTTACATATTTCTTATGCACACTTCTTTCCCTTTACATATTTCTTATGCACACTTCTTTCCCTTTACATATTTCTTATGCACACTTCTTTCCCTTTACATATTTCTTATGCACACTTCTTTCCCTTTACATATTTAACTCGAGGGCTTGTTCCCACATCATGTGTTTATTTCTTATGCACACTTCTTTCCCTTTACATATTTCTTATGCACACTTCTTTTCCTTTACATATTTCTTATGCACACTTCTTTCCCTTTACATATTTCTTATGCACACTTCTTTCCCTTTACATATTTCTTATGCACACTTCTTTCCCTTTACATATTTCTTATGCACACTTCTTTCCCTTTACATATTTCTTATGCACACTTCTTTCCCTTTACATATTTCTTATGCACACTTCTTTCCCTTTACATATTTCTTATGCACACTTCTTTCCCTTTACATATTTCTTATGCACACTTCTTTCCCTTTACATATTTCTTATGCACACTTCTTTCCCTTTACATATTTCTTATGCACACTTCTTTCCCTTTACATATTTCTTATGCACACTTCTTTCCCTTTACATATTTAACTCGAGGGCTTGTTCCCACATCATGTGTTTATTTCTTATGCACACTTCTTTCCCTTTACATATTTCTTATGCACACTTCTTTCCCTTTACATATTTCTTATGCACACTTCTTTCCCTTTACATATTTCTTATGCACACTTCTTTCCCTTTACATATTTCTTATGCACACTTCTTTCCCTTTACATATTTCTTATGCACACTTCTTTCCCTTTACATATTTCTTATGCACACTTCTTTCCCTTTACATATTTCTTATGCACACTTCTTTCCCTTTACATATTTCTTATGCACACTTCTTTCCCTTTACATATTTATTATGCACACTTCTTTCCCTTTACATATTTCTTATGCACACTTCTTTCCCTTTACATATTTCTTATGCACACTTCTTTCCCTTTACATATTTCTTATGCACACTTCTTTCCCTTTACATATTTCTTATGCACACTTTTTTCCCTTTACATATTTAACTCGAGGGCTTGTTCCCACATCATGTGTTTATTTCTTATGCACACTTCTTTCCCTTTACATATTTCTTATGCACACTTCTTTCCCTTTACATATTTCTTATGCACACTTCTTTCCCTTTACATATTTCTTATGCACACTTCTTTCCCTTTACATATTTCGTATGCACACTTCTTTCCCTTTACATATTTCTTATGCACACTTCTTTCCCTTTACATATTTCTTATGCACACTTCTTTCCCTTTACATATTTCTTATGCACACTTCTTTCCCTTTACATATTTCTTATGCACACTTCTTTCCCTTTACATATTTCTTATGCACACTTCTTTCCCTTTACATATTTCGTATGCACACTTCTTTCCCTTTACATATTTCTTATGCACACTTCTTTCCCTTTACATATTTAACTCGAGGGCTTGTTCCCACATCATGTGTTTATTTCTTATGCACACTTCTTTCCCTTTACATATTTCTTATGCACACTTCTTTCCCTTTACATATTTCTTATGCACACTTCTTTCCCTTTACATATTTCTTATGCACACTTCTTTCCCTTTACATATTTCTTATGCACACTTCTTTCCCTTTACATATTTCGTATGCACACTTCTTTCCCTTTACATATTTCTTATGCACACTTCTTTCCCTTTACATATTTCTTATGCACACTTCTTTCCCTTTACATATTTATTATGCACACTTCTTTCCCTTTACATATTTCTTATGCACACTTCTTTCCCTTTACATATTTCTTATGCACACTTCTTTCCCTTTACATATTTCTTATGCACACTTCTTTCCCTTTACATATTTCTTATGCACACTTCTTTCCCTTTACATATTTCTTATGCACACTTCTTTCCCTTTACATATTTATTATGCACACTTCTTTCCCTTTACATATTTCTTATGCACACTTCTTTCCCTTTACATATTTCTTATGCACACTTCTTTCCCTTTACATATTTCTTATGCACACTTCTTTCCCTTTACATATTTAACTCGAGGGCTTGTTCCCACATCATGTGTTTATTTCTTATGCACACTTCTTTCCCTTTACATATTTCTTATGCACACTTCTTTCCCTTTACATATTTCTTATGCACACTTCTTTCCCTTTACATATTTCTTATGCACACTTCTTTCCCTTTACATATTTCGTATGCACACTTCTTTCCCTTTACATATTTCTTATGCACACTTCTTTCCCTTTACATATTTCTTATGCACACTTCTTTCCCTTTACATATTTCTTATGCACACTTCTTTCCCTTTACATATTTCTTATGCACACTTCTTTCCCTTTACATATTTCTTATGCACACTTCTTTCCCTTTACATATTTCGTATGCACACTTCTTTCCCTTTACATATTTCTTATGCACACTTCTTTCCCTTTACATATTTAACTCGAGGGCTTTTTCCCACATCATGTGTTTATTTCTTATGCACACTTCTTTCCCTTTACATATTTCTTATGCACACTTCTTTCCCTTTACATATTTCTTATGCACACTTCTTTCCCTTTACATATTTCTTATGCACACTTCTTTCCCTTTACATATTTCTTATGCACACTTCTTTCCCTTTACATATTTCGTATGCACACTTCTTTCCCTTTACATATTTCTTATGCACACTTCTTTCCCTTTACATATTTCTTATGCACACTTCTTTCCCTTTACATATTTCTTATGCACACTTCTTTCCCTTTACATATTTCTTATGCACACTTCTTTCCCTTTACATATTTCTTATGCACACTTCTTTCCCTTTACATATTTCTTATGCACACTTCTTTCCCTTTACATATTTCTTAAGCACACTTCTTTCCCTTTACATATTTCTTATGCACACTTCTTTCCCTTTACATATTTAACTCGAGGGCTTGTTCCCACATCATGTGTTTATTTCTTATGCACACTTCTTTCCCTTTACATATTTCTTATGCACACTTCTTTCCCTTTACATATTTCTTATGCACACTTCTTTCCCTTTACATATTTCTTATGCACACTTCTTTCCCTTTACATATTTCTTATGCACACTTCTTTCCCTTTACATATTTCTTATGCACACTTCTTTCCCTTTACATATTTCTTATGCACACTTCTTTCCCTTTACATATTTCTTATGCACACTTCTTTCCCTTTACATATTTCTTATGCACACTTCTTTCCCTTTACATATTTCTTATGCACACTTATTTCCCTTTACATATTTAACTCGAGGGCTTGTTCCCTCCCACATCATGTGTTTATTTCTTATGCACACTTCTTTCCCTTTACATATTTCTTATGCACACTTCTTTCCCTTTACATATTTCTTATGCACACTTCTTTCCCTTTACATATTTCTTATGCACACTTCTTTCCCTTTACATATTTCTTATGCACACTTCTTTCCCTTTACATATTTCTTATGCACACTTCTTTCCCTTTACATATTTCGTATGCACACTTCTTTCCCTTTACATATTTCTTATGCACACTTCTTTCCCTTTACATATTTCTTATGCACACTTCTTTCCCTTTACAAATTTAACTCGAGGGCTTGTTCCCACATCATGTGTTTATTTCTTATGCACACTTCTTTCCCTTTACATATTTCTTATGCACACTTCTTTCCCTTTACATATTTCTTATGCACACTTCTTTCCCTTTACATATTTCTTATGCACACTTCTTTCCCTTTACATATTTCTTATGCACACTTCTTTCCCTTTACATATTTCTTATGCACACTTCTTTCCCTTTACATATTTCTTATGCACACTTCTTTCCCTTTACATATTTCTTATGCACACTTCTTTCCCTTTACATATTTCTTATGCACACTTCTTTCCCTTTACATATTTCTTATGCACACTTCTTTCCCTTTACATATTTCTTATGCACACTTCTTTCCCTTTACATATTTAACTCGAGGGCTTGTTCCCACATCATGTGTTTATTTCTTATGCACACTTCTTTCCCTTTACATATTTCTTATGCACACTTCTTTCCCTTTACATATTTAACTCGAGGGCTTGTTCCCACATCATGTGTTTATTTCTTATGCACACTTCTTTCCCTTTACATATTTCTTATGCACACTTCTTTCCCTTTACATATTTCTTATGCACACTTCTTTCCCTTTACATATTTCTTATGCACACTTCTTTCCCTTTACATATTTCTTATGCACACTTCTTTCCCTTTACATATTTCTTATGCACACTTCTTTCCCTTTACATATTTCTTATGCACACTTCTTTCCCTTTACATATTTCTTATGCACACTTCTTTCCCTTTACATATTTCTTATGCACACTTCTTTCCCTTTACATATTTCTTATGCACACTTCTTTCCCTTTACATATTTCTTATGCACACTTCTTTCCCTTTACATATTTAACTCGAGGGCTTGTTCCCACATCATGTGTTTATTTCTTATGCACACTTCTTTCCCTTTACATATTTCTTATGCACACTTCTTTCCCTTTACATATTTCTTATGCACACTTCTTTCCCTTTACATATTTCTTATGCACACTTCTTTCCCTTTACATATTTCTTATGCACACTTCTTTCCCTTTACATATTTCTTATGCACACTTCTTTCCCTTTACATATTTCTTATGCACACTTCTTTCCCTTTACATATTTCTTATGCACACTTCTTTCCCTTTACATATTTCTTATGCACACTTCTTTCCCTTTACATATTTCTTATGCACACTTCTTTCCCTTTACATATTTCTTATGCACACTTCTTTCCCTTTACATATTTCTTATGCACACTTCTTTCCCTTTACATATTTCTTATGCACACTTCTTTCCCTTTACATATTTCTTATGCACACTTCTTTCCCTTTACATATTTCTTATGCACACTTCTTTCCCTTTACATATTTCTTATGCACACTTCTTTCCCTTTACATATTTCTTATGCACACTTCTTTCCCTTTACATATTTCTGATGCACACTTCTTTCCCTTTACATATTTCTTATGCACACTTCTTTCCCTTTACATATTTCTTATGCACACTTCTTACCCTTTACATATTTCTTATGCACACTTCTTTCCCTTTACATATTTCTTATGCACACTTCTTTCCCTTTACATATTTCTTATGCACACTTCTTTCCCTTTACATATTTCTTATGCACACTTCTTTCCCTTTACATATTTCTTATGCACACTTCTTTCCCTTTACATATTTCTTATGCACACTTCTTTCCCTTTACATATTTCTTATGCACACTTCTTTCCCTTTACATATTTCTTATGCACACTTCTTTCCCTTTACATATTTCTTATGCACACTTCCTTCACTTTACATATTTCTTATGCACACTTCTTTCCCTTTACATATTTCTTATGCACACTTCTTTCCCTTTACATATTTCTTATGCACACTTCTTTCCCTTTACATATTTCTTATGCACACTTCTTTCCCTTTACATATTTCTTATGCACACTTCTTTCCCTTTACATATTTCTTATGCACACTTCTTTCTCTTTACATATTTCTTATGCACACTTCTTTCCCTTTACATATTTAACTCGAGGGCTTGTTCCCACATCATGTGTTTATTTCTTATGCACACTTCTTTCCCTTTACATATTTTGTATGCACACTTCTTTCCCTTTACATATTTCTTATGCACACTTCTTTCCCTTTACATATTTCTTATGCACACTTCTTTCCCTTTACATATTTCTTATGCACACTTCTTTCCCTTTACATATTTCTTATGCACACTTCTTTCCCTTTACATATTTCTTATGCACACTTCTTTCCCTTTACATATTTCTTATGCACACTTCTTTCCCTTTACATATTTCTTATGCACACTTCTTTCCCTTTACATATTTCTTATGCACACTTCTTTCCCTTTACATATTTCTTATGCACACTTCTTTCCCTTTACATATTTCTTATGCACACTTCTTTTCCTTTACATATTTCTTATGCACACTTCTTTCCCTTTACATATTTCTTATGCACACTTCTTTCCCTTTACATATTTCTTATGCACACTTCTTTCCCTTTACATATTTCTTATGCACACTTCTTTCCCTTTACATATTTCTTATGCACACTTCTTTCCCTTTACATATTTCTTATGCACACTTCTTTCCCTTTACATATTTCTTATGCACACTTCTTTCCCTTTACATATTTCTTATGCACACTTCTTTCCCTTTACATATTTCTTATGCACACTTCTTTCCCTTTACATATTTCTTATGCACACTTCTTTCCCTTTACATATTTCTTATGCACACTTCTTTCCCTTTACATATTTCTTATGCACACTTCTTTCCCTTTACATATTTCTTATGCACACTTCTTTCCCTTTACATATTTCTTATGCACACTTCTTTTCCTTTACATATTTATTATGCACACCTCTTTTCCTTTACATATTTCTTATGCACACTTCTTTCCCTTTACATATTTCTTATGCACACTTATTTCCCTTTACATATTTCTTATGCACACTTCTTTTCCTTTACATATTTCTTATGCACACTTCTTTTCCTTTACATATTTATTATGCACACTTCTTTCCCTTTACATATTTCTTATGCACACTTCTTTCCCTTTACATATTTCTTATGCACACTTCTTTCCCTTTACATATTTCTTATGCACACTTCTTTCCCTTTACATATTTCGTATGCACACTTCTTTCCCTTTACATATTTCTTATGCACACTTCTTTCCCTTTACATATTTCTTATGCACACTTCTTTCCCTTTACAAATTTAACTCGAGGGCTTGTTCCCACATCATGTGTTTATTTCTTATGCACACTTCTTTCCCTTTACATATTTCTTATGCACACTTCTTTCCCTTTACATATTTCTTATGCACACTTCTTTCCCTTTACATATTTCTTATGCACACTTCTTTCCCTTTACATATTTCTTATGCACACTTCTTTCCCTTTACATATTTCTTATGCACACTTCTTTCCCTTTACATATTTCTTATGCACACTTCTTTCCCTTTACATATTTCTTATGCACACTTCTTTCCCTTTACATATTTCTTATGCACACTTCTTTCCCTTTACATATTTCTTATGCACACTTCTTTCCCTTTACATATTTCTTATGCACACTTCTTTCCCTTTACATATTTAACTCGAGGGCTTGTTCCCACATCATGTGTTTATTTCTTATGCACACTTCTTTCCCTTTACATATTTCTTATGCACACTTCTTTCCCTTTACATATTTAACTCGAGGGCTTGTTCCCACATCATGTGTTTATTTCTTATGCACACTTCTTTCCCTTTACATATTTCTTATGCACACTTCTTTCCCTTTACATATTTCTTATGCACACTTCTTTCCCTTTACATATTTCTTATGCACACTTCTTTCCCTTTACATATTTCTTATGCACACTTCTTTCCCTTTACATATTTCTTATGCACACTTCTTTCCCTTTACATATTTCTTATGCACACTTCTTTCCCTTTACATATTTCTTATGCACACTTCTTTCCCTTTACATATTTCTTATGCACACTTCTTTCCCTTTACATATTTCTTATGCACACTTCTTTCCCTTTACATATTTCTTATGCACACTTCTTTCCCTTTACATATTTAACTCGAGGGCTTGTTCCCACATCATGTGTTTATTTCTTATGCACACTTCTTTCCCTTTACATATTTCTTATGCACACTTCTTTCCCTTTACATATTTCTTATGCACACTTCTTTCCCTTTACATATTTCTTATGCACACTTCTTTCCCTTTACATATTTCTTATGCACACTTCTTTCCCTTTACATATTTCTTATGCACACTTCTTTCCCTTTACATATTTCTTATGCACACTTCTTTCCCTTTACATATTTCTTATGCACACTTCTTTCCCTTTACATATTTCTTATGCACACTTCTTTCCCTTTACATATTTCTTATGCACACTTCTTTCCCTTTACATATTTCTTATGCACACTTCTTTCCCTTTACATATTTCTTATGCACACTTCTTTCCCTTTACATATTTCTTATGCACACTTCTTTCCCTTTACATATTTCTTATGCACACTTCTTTCCCTTTACATATTTCTTATGCACACTTCTTTCCCTTTACATATTTCTTATGCACACTTCTTTCCCTTTACATATTTCTTATGCACACTTCTTTCCCTTTACATATTTCTGATGCACACTTCTTTCCCTTTACATATTTCTTATGCACACTTCTTTCCCTTTACATATTTCTTATGCACACTTCTTACCCTTTACATATTTCTTATGCACACTTCTTTCCCTTTACATATTTCTTATGCACACTTCTTTCCCTTTACATATTTCTTATGCACACTTCTTTCCCTTTACATATTTCTTATGCACACTTCTTTCCCTTTACATATTTCTTATGCACACTTCTTTCCCTTTACATATTTCTTATGCACACTTCTTTCCCTTTACATATTTCTTATGCACACTTCTTTCCCTTTACATATTTCTTATGCACACTTCTTTCCCTTTACATATTTCTTATGCACACTTCCTTCACTTTACATATTTCTTATGCACACTTCTTTCCCTTTACATATTTCTTATGCACACTTCTTTCCCTTTACATATTTCTTATGCACACTTCTTTCCCTTTACATATTTCTTATGCACACTTCTTTCCCTTTACATATTTCTTATGCACACTTCTTTCCCTTTACATATTTCTTATGCACACTTCTTTCTCTTTACATATTTCTTATGCACACTTCTTTCCCTTTACATATTTAACTCGAGGGCTTGTTCCCACATCATGTGTTTATTTCTTATGCACACTTCTTTCCCTTTACATATTTTGTATGCACACTTCTTTCCCTTTACATATTTCTTATGCACACTTCTTTCCCTTTACATATTTCTTATGCACACTTCTTTCCCTTTACATATTTCTTATGCACACTTCTTTCCCTTTACATGTTTCTTATGCACACTTCTTTCCCTTTACATATTTCTTATGCACACTTCTTTCCCTTTACATATTTCTTATGCACACTTCTTTCCCTTTACATATTTCTTATGCACACTTCTTTCCCTTTACATATTTCTTATGCACACTTCTTTCCCTTTACATATTTCTTATGCACACTTCTTTCCCTTTACATATTTCTTATGCACACTTCTTTTCCTTTACATATTTCTTATGCACACTTCTTTCCCTTTACATATTTCTTATGCACACTTCTTTCCCTTTACATATTTCTTATGCACACTTCTTTCCCTTTACATATTTCTTATGCACACTTCTTTCCCTTTACATATTTCTTATGCACACTTCTTTCCCTTTACATATTTCTTATGCACACTTCTTTCCCTTTACATATTTCTTATGCACACTTCTTTCCCTTTACATATTTCTTATGCACACTTCTTTCCCTTTACATATTTCTTATGCACACTTCTTTCCCTTTACATATTTCTTATGCACACTTCTTTCCCTTTACATATTTCTTATGCACACTTCTTTCCCTTTACATATTTCTTATGCACACTTCTTTCCCTTTACATATTTCTTATGCACACTTCTTTCCCTTTACATATTTCTTATGCACACTTCTTTTCCTTTACATATTTATTATGCACACCTCTTTTCCTTTACATATTTCTTATGCACACTTCTTTCCCTTTACATATTTCTTATGCACACTTATTTCCCTTTACATATTTCTTATGCACACTTCTTTTCCTTTACATATTTCTTATGCACACTTCTTTTCCTTTACATATTTATTATGCACACTTCTTTCCCTTTACATATTTCTTATGCACACTTCTTTCCCTTTACATATTTCTTATGCACACTTCTTTCCCTTTACATATTTCTTATGCACACTTCTTTCCCTTTACATATTTAACTCGAGGGCTTGTTCCCACATCATGTGTTTATTTCTTATGCACACTTCTTTCCCTTTACATATTTCTTATGCACACTTCTTTCCCTTTACATATTTAACTCGAGGGCTTGTTCCCACATCATGTGTTTATTTCTTATGCACACTTCTTTCCCTTTACATATTTCTTATGCACACTTCTTTCCCTTTACATATTTCTTATGCACACTTCTTTCCCTTTACATATTTCTTATGCACACTTCTTTCCCTTTACATATTTCTTATGCACACTTCTTTCCCTTTACATATTTCTTATGCACACTTCTTTCCCTTTACATATTTCTTATGCACACTTCTTTCCCTTTACATATTTCTTATGCACACTTCTTTCCCTTTACATATTTCTTATGCACACTTCTTTCCCTTTAAATATTTCTTATGCACAGTTCTTTCCCTTTACATATTTCTTATGCACACTTCTTTCCCTTTACATATTTCTTATGCACACTTCTTTCCCTTTACATATTTCTTATGCACACTTCTTTCCCTTTACATATTTCTTATGAACACTTCTTTCCCTTTACATATTTAACTCGAGGGCTTGTTCCCACATCATGTGTTTATTTCTTATGCACACTTCTTTCCCTTTACATATTTCTTATGCACACTTCTTTCCCTTTACATATTTAACTTGAGGGCTTGTTCCCACATCATGTGTTTATTTCTTATGCACACTTCTTTCCCTTTACATATTTCTTATGCACACTTCTTTCCCTTTACATATTTCTTATGCACACTTCTTTCCCTTTACATATTTCTTATGCACACTTCTTTCCCTTTACATATTTCTTATGCACACTTATTTCCCTTTACATATTTAACTCGAGGGCTTGTTCCCACATCATGTGTTTATTTCTTATGCACACTTCTTTCCCTTTACATATTTCTTATGCACACTTCTTTCCCTTTACATATTTCTTATGCACACTTCTTTCCCTTTACGTATTTCTTATGCACACTTCTTTCCTTTACATATTTCTTATGCACACTTCTTTCCCTTTACATATTTCGTATGCACACTTCTTTCCCTTTACATATTTCTTATGCACACTTCTTTCCCTTTACATATTTCTTATGCACACTTCTTTCCCTTTACATATTTCTTATGCACACTTCTTTCCCTTTACATATTTCTTATGCACACTTCTTTCCCTTTACATATTTCTTATGCACACTTCTTTCCCTTTACATATTTAACTCGAGGGCTTGTTCCCACATCATGTGTTTATTTCTTATGCACACTTCTTTCCCTTTACATATTTCTTATGCACACTTCTTTCCCTTTACATATTTCTTATGCACACTTCTTTCCCTTTACATATTTCTTATGCACACTTCTTTCCCTTTACATATTTCTTATGCACACTTCTTTCCCTTTACATATTTCTTATGCACACTTCTTTCCCTTTACATATTTCGTATGCACACTTCTTTCCCTTTACATATTTCTTATGCACACTTCTTTCCCTTTACATATTTCTTATGCACACTTCTTTCCCTTTACAAATTTAACTCGAGGGCTTGTTCCCACATCATGTGTTTATTTCTTATGCACACTTCTTTCCCTTTACATATTTCTTATGCACACTTCTTTCCCTTTACATATTTCTTATGCACACTTCTTTCCCTTTACATATTTCTTATGCACACTTCTTTCCCTTTACATATTTCTTATGCACACTTCTTTCCCTTTACATATTTCTTATGCACACTTCTTTCCCTTTACATATTTCTTATGCACACTTCTTTCCCTTTACATATTTCTTATGCACACTTCTTTCCCTTTACATATTTCTTATGCACACTTCTTTCCCTTTACATATTTAACTCGAGGGCTTGTTCCCACATCATGTGTTTATTTCTTATGCACACTTCTTTCCCTTTACATATTTCTTATGCACACTTCTTTCCCTTTACATATTTCTTATGCACACTTCTTTCCCTTTACATATTTCTTATGCACACTTCTTTCCCTTTACATATTTCTTATGCACACTTCTTTCCCTTTACATATTTCTTATGCACACTTCTTTCCCTTTACATATTTCTTATGCACACTTCTTTCCCTTTACATATTTCTTATGCACACTTCTTTCCCTTTACATATTTCTTATGCACACTTCTTTCCCTTTACATATTTCTTATGCACACTTCTTTCCCTTTACATATTTCTTATGCACACTTCTTTCCCTTTACATATTTAACTCGAGGGCTTGTTCCCACATCATGTGTTTATTTCTTATGCACACTTCTTTCCCTTTACATATTTCTTATGCACACTTCTTTCCCTTTACATATTTAACTCGAGGGCTTGTTCCCACATCATGTGTTTATTTCTTATGCACACTTCTTTCCCTTTACATATTTCTTATGCACACTTCTTTCCCTTTACATATTTCTTATGCACACTTCTTTCCCTTTACATATTTCTTATGCACACTTCTTTCCCTTTACATATTTCTTATGCACACTTCTTTCCCTTTACATATTTCTTATGCACACTTCTTTCCCTTTACATATTTCTTATGCACACTTCTTTCCCTTTACATATTTCTTATGCACACTTCTTTCCCTTTACATATTTCTTATGCACACTTCTTTCCCTTTACATATTTCTTATGCACACTTCTTTCCCTTTACATATTTCTTATGCACACTTCTTTCCCTTTACATATTTAACTCGAGGGCTTGTTCCCACATCATGTGTTTATTTCTTATGCACACTTCTTTCCCTTTACATATTTCTTATGCACACTTCTTTCCCTTTACATATTTCTTATGCACACTTCTTTCCCTTTACATATTTCTTATGCACACTTCTTTCCCTTTACATATTTCTTATGCACACTTCTTTCCCTTTACATATTTCTTATGCACACTTCTTTCCCTTTACATATTTCTTATGCACACTTCTTTCCCTTTACATATTTCTTATGCACACTTCTTTCCCTTTACATATTTCTTATGCACACTTCTTTCCCTTTACATATTTCTTATGCACACTTCTTTCCCTTTACATATTTCTTATGCACACTTCTTTCCCTTTACATATTTCTTATGCACACTTCTTTCCCTTTACATATTTCTTATGCACACTTCTTTCCCTTTACATATTTCTTATGCACACTTCTTTCCCTTTACATATTTCTTATGCACACTTCTTTCCCTTTACATATTTCTTATGCACACTTCTTTCCCTTTACATATTTCTTATGCACACTTCTTTCCCTTTACATATTTCTTATGAACACTTCTTTCCCTTTACATATTTAACTCGAGGGCTTGTTCCCACATCATGTGTTTATTTCTTATGCACACTTCTTTCCCTTTACATATTTCTTATGCACACTTCTTTCCCTTTACATATTTAACTTGAGGGCTTGTTCCCACATCATGTGTTTATTTCTTATGCACACTTCTTTTCCTTTACATATTTCTTATGCACACTTCTTTCCCTTTACATATTTCTTATGCACACTTCTTTCCCTTTACATATTTCTTATGCACACTTCTTTCCCTTTACATATTTCTTATGCACACTTATTTCCCTTTACATATTTAACTCGAGGGCTTGTTCCCACATCATGTGTTTATTTCTTATGCACACTTCTTTCCCTTTACATATTTCTTATGCACACTTCTTTCCCTTTACATATTTCTTATGCACACTTCTTTCCCTTTACGTATTTCTTATGCACACTTCTTTCCTTTACATATTTCTTATGCACACTTCTTTCCCTTTACATATTTCGTATGCACACTTCTTTCCCTTTACATATTTCTTATGCACACTTCTTTCCCTTTACATATTTCTTATGCACACTTCTTTCCCTTTACATATTTCTTATGCACACTTCTTTCCCTTTACATATTTCTTATGCACACTTCTTTCCCTTTACATATTTCTTATGCACACTTCTTTCCCTTTACATATTTAACTCGAGGGCTTGTTCCCACATCATGTGTTTATTTCTTATGCACACTTCTTTCCCTTTACATATTTCTTATGCACACTTCTTTCCCTTTACATATTTCTTATGCACACTTCTTTCCCTTTACATATTTCTTATGCACACTTCTTTCCCTTTACATATTTCTTATGCACACTTCTTTCCCTTTACATATTTCTTATGCACACTTCTTTCCCTTTACATATTTCGTATGCACACTTCTTTCCCTTTACATATTTCTTATGCACACTTCTTTCCCTTTACATATTTCTTATGCACACTTCTTTCCCTTTACAAATTTAACTCGAGGGCTTGTTCCCACATCATGTGTTTATTTCTTATGCACACTTCTTTCCCTTTACATATTTCTTATGCACACTTCTTTCCCTTTACATATTTCTTATGCACACTTCTTTCCCTTTACATATTTCTTATGCACACTTCTTTCCCTTTACATATTTCTTATGCACACTTCTTTCCCTTTACATATTTCTTATGCACACTTCTTTCCCTTTACATATTTCTTATGCACACTTCTTTCCCTTTACATATTTCTTATGCACACTTCTTTCCCTTTACATATTTCTTATGCACACTTCTTTCCCTTTACATATTTAACTCGAGGGCTTGTTCCCACATCATGTGTTTATTTCTTATGCACACTTCTTTCCCTTTACATATTTCTTATGCACACTTCTTTCCCTTTACATATTTCTTATGCACACTTCTTTCCCTTTACATATTTCTTATGCACACTTCTTTCCCTTTACATATTTCTTATGCACACTTCTTTCCCTTTACATATTTCTTATGCACACTTCTTTCCCTTTACATATTTCTTATGCACACTTCTTTCCCTTTACATATTTCTTATGCACACTTCTTTCCCTTTACATATTTCTTATGCACACTTCTTTCCCTTTACATATTTCTTATGCACACTTCTTTCCCTTTACATATTTAACTCGAGGGCTTGTTCCCACATCATGTGTTTATTTCTTATGCACACTTCTTTCCCTTTACATATTTCTTATGCACACTTCTTTCCCTTTACATATTTAACTCGAGGGCTTGTTCCCACATCATGTGTTTATTTCTTATGCACACTTCTTTCCCTTTACATATTTCTTATGCACACTTCTTTCCCTTTACATATTTCTTATGCACACTTCTTTCCCTTTACATATTTCTTATGCACACTTCTTTCCCTTTACATATTTCTTATGCACACTTCTTTCCCTTTACATATTTCTTATGCACACTTCTTTCCCTTTACATATTTCTTATGCACACTTCTTTCCCTTTACATATTTCTTATGCACACTTCTTTCCCTTTACATATTTCTTATGCACACTTCTTTCCCTTTACATATTTCTTATGCACACTTCTTTCCCTTTACATATTTCTTATGCACACTTCTTTCCCTTTACATATTTAACTCGAGGGCTTGTTCCCACATCATGTGTTTATTTCTTATGCACACTTCTTTCCCTTTACATATTTCTTATGCACACTTCTTTCCCTTTACATATTTCTTATGCACACTTCTTTCCCTTTACATATTTCTTATGCACACTTCTTTCCCTTTACATATTTCTTATGCACACTTCTTTCCCTTTACATATTTCTTATGCACACTTCTTTCCCTTTACATATTTCTTATGCACACTTCTTTCCCTTTACATATTTCTTATGCACACTTCTTTCCCTTTACATATTTCTTATGCACACTTCTTTCCCTTTACATATTTCTTATGCACACTTCTTTCCCTTTACATATTTCTTATGCACACTTCTTTCCCTTTACATATTTCTTATGCACACTTCTTTCCCTTTACATATTTCTTATGCACACTTCTTTCCCTTTACATATTTCTTATGCACACTTCTTTCCCTTTACATATTTCTTATGCACACTTCTTTCCCTTTACATATTTCTTATGCACACTTCTTTCCCTTTACATATTTCTTATGCACACTTCTTTCCCTTTACATATTTCTGATGCACACTTCTTTCCCTTTACATATTTCTTATGCACACTTCTTTCCCTTTACATATTTCTTATGCACACTTCTTACCCTTTACATATTTCTTATGCACACTTCTTTCCCTTTACATATTTCTTATGCACACTTCTTTCCCTTTACATATTTCTTATGCACACTTCTTTCCCTTTACATATTTCTTATGCACACTTCTTTCCCTTTACATATTTCTTATGCACACTTCTTTCCCTTTACATATTTCTTATGCACACTTCTTTCCCTTTACATATTTCTTATGCACACTTCTTTCCCTTTACATATTTCTTATGCACACTTCTTTCCCTTTACATATTTCTTATGCACACTTCTTTCCCTTTACATATTTCTTATGCACACTTCTTTCCCTTTACATATTTCTTATGCACACTTCTTTCCCTTTACATATTTCTTATGCACACTTCTTTCCCTTTACATATTTCTTATGCACACTTCTTTCCCTTTACATATTTCTTATGCACACTTCTTTCCCTTTACATATTTCTTATGCACACTTCTTTCTCTTTACATATTTCTTATGCACACTTCTTTCCCTTTACATATTTAACTCGAGGGCTTGTTCCCACATCATGTGTTTATTTCTTATGCACACTTCTTTCCCTTTACATATTTTGTATGCACACTTCTTTCCCTTTACATATTTCTTATGCACACTTCTTTCCCTTTACATATTTCTTATGCACACTTCTTTCCCTTTACATATTTCTTATGCACACTTCTTTCCCTTTACATATTTCTTATGCACACTTCTTTCCCTTTACATATTTCTTATGCACACTTCTTTCCCTTTACATATTTCTTATGCACACTTCTTTCCCTTTACATATTTCTTATGCACACTTCTTTCCCTTTACATATTTCTTATGCACACTTCTTTCCCTTTACATATTTCTTATGCACACTTCTTTCCCTTTACATATTTCTTATGCACACTTCTTTTCCTTTACATATTTCTTATGCACACTTCTTTCCCTTTACATATTTCTTATGCACACTTCTTTCCCTTTACATATTTCTTATGCACACTTCTTTCCCTTTACATATTTCTTATGCACACTTCTTTCCCTTTACATATTTCTTATGCACACTTCTTTCCCTTTACATATTTCTTATGCACACTTCTTTCCCTTTACATATTTCTTATGCACACTTCTTTCCCTTTACATATTTCTTATGCACACTTCTTTCCCTTTACATATTTCTTATGCACACTTCTTTCCCTTTACATATTTCTTATGCACACTTCTTTCCCTTTACATATTTCTTATGCACACTTCTTTCCCTTTACATATTTCTTATGCACACTTCTTTCCCTTTACATATTTCTTATGCACACTTCTTTTCCTTTACATATTTCTTATGCACACCTCTTTTCCTTTACATATTTCTTATGCACACTTCTTTCCCTTTACATATTTCTTATGCACACTTATTTCCCTTTACATATTTCTTATGCACACTTCTTTTCCTTTACATATTTCTTATGCACACTTCTTTTCCTTTACATATTTATTATGCACACTTCTTTCCCTTTACATATTTCTTATGCACACTTCTTTCCCTTTACATATTTCTTATGCACACTTCTTTCCCTTTACATATTTCTTATGCACACTTCTTTCCCTTTACATATTTAACTCGAGGGCTTGTTCCCACATCATGTGTTTATTTCTTATGCACACTTCTTTCCCTTTACATATTTCTTATGCACACTTCTTTCCCTTTACATATTTAACTCGAGGGCTTGTTCCCACATCATGTGTTTATTTCTTATGCACACTTCTTTCCCTTTACATATTTCTTATGCACACTTCTTTCCCTTTACATATTTCTTATGCACACTTCTTTCCCTTTACATATTTCTTATGCACACTTCTTTCCCTTTACATATTTCTTATGCACACTTCTTTCCCTTTACATATTTCTTATGCACACTTCTTTCCCTTTACATATTTCTTATGCACACTTCTTTCCCTTTACATATTTCTTATGCACACTTCTTTCCCTTTACATATTTCTTATGCACACTTCTTTCCCTTTAAATATTTCTTATGCACACTTCTTTCCCTTTACATATTTCTTATGCACACTTCTTTCCCTTTACATATTTCTTATGCACACTTCTTTCCCTTTACATATTTCTTATGCACACTTCTTTCCCTTTACATATTTCTTATGAACACTTCTTTCCCTTTACATATTTAACTCGAGGGCTTGTTCCCACATCATGTGTTTATTTCTTATGCACACTTCTTTCCCTTTACATATTTCTTATGCACACTTCTTTCCCTTTACATATTTAACTTGAGGGCTTGTTCCCACATCATGTGTTTATTTCTTATGCACACTTCTTTCCCTTTACATATTTCTTATGCACACTTCTTTCCCTTTACATATTTCTTATGCACACTTCTTTCCCTTTACATATTTCTTATGCACACTTCTTTCCCTTTACATATTTCTTATGCACACTTATTTCCCTTTACATATTTAACTCGAGGGCTTGTTCCCACATCATGTGTTTATTTCTGATGCACACTTCTTTCCCTTTACATATTTCTTATGCACACTTCTTTCCCTTTACATATTTCTTATGCACACTTCTTTCCCTTTACGTATTTCTTATGCACACTTCTTTCCCTTTACATATTTCTTATGCACACTTCTTTCCCTTTACATATTTCGTATGCACACTTCTTTCCCTTTACATATTTCTTATGCACACTTCTTTCCCTTTACATATTTCTTATGCACACTTCTTTCCCTTTACATATTTCTTATGCACACTTCTTTCCCTTTACATATTTCTTATGCACACTTCTTTCCCTTTACATATTTCTTATGCACACTTCTTTCCCTTTACATATTTCTTATGCACACTTCTTTCCCTTTACATATTTCTTATGCACACTTCTTTCCCTTTACATATTTCTTATGCACACTTCTTTCCCTTTACATATTTCGTATGCACACTTCTTTCCCTTTACATATTTCTTATGCACACTTCTTTCCCTTTACATATTTCTTATGCACACTTCTTTCCCTTTACAAATTTAACTCGAGGGCTTGTTCCCACATCATGTGTTTATTTCTTATGCACACTTCTTTCCCTTTACATATTTCTTATGCACACTTCTTTCCCTTTACATATTTCTTATGCACACTTCTTTCCCTTTACATATTTCTTATGCACACTTCTTTCCCTTTACATATTTCTTATGCACACTTCTTTCCCTTTACATATTTCTTATGCACACTTCTTTCCCTTTACATATTTCTTATGCACACTTCTTTCCCTTTACATATTTCTTATGCACACTTCTTTCCCTTTACATATTTCTTATGCACACTTCTTTCCCTTTACATATTTAACTCGAGGGCTTGTTCCCACATCATGTGTTTATTTCTTATGCACACTTCTTTCCCTTTACATATTTCTTATGCACACTTCTTTCCCTTTACATATTTAACCCGAGGGCTTGTTCCCACATCATGTGTTTATTTCGTATGCACACTTCTTTCCCTTTACATATTTCTTATGCACACTTCTTTCCCTTTACATATTTCTTATGCACACTTCTTTCCCTTTACATATTTCTTATGCACACTTCTTTCCCTTTACATATTTCTTATGCACACTTCTTTCCCTTTACATATTTCTTATGCACACTTCTTTCCATTTACATATTTCTTATGCACACTTCTTTCCCTTTACATATTTCTTATGCACACTTCTTTCCCTTTACATATTTCTTATGCACACTTCTTTCCCTTTACATATTTCTTATGCACACTTCTTTCCCTTTACATATTTAACTCTTTCTTATGCACACTTCTTTCCCTTTACATATTTAACTCGAGGGCTTGTTCCCACATCATGTGTTTATTTCTTATGCACACTTCTTTCCCTTTACATATTTCTTATGCACACTTCTTTCCCTTTACATATTTAACTCGAGGGCTTGTTCCCACATCATGTGTTTATTTCTTATGCACAATTCTTTCCCTTTACATATTTCTTATGCACACTTCTTTCCCTTTACATATTTCTTATGCACACTTCTTTCCCTTTACATATTTCTTATGCACACTTCTTTCCCTTTACATATTTCTTATGCACACTTCTTTCCCTTTACATATTTCGTATGCACACTTCTTTCCCTTTACATATTTATTATGCACACTTCTTTCCCTTTACATATTTCTTATGCACACTTCTTTCCCTTTACATATTTCTTATGCACACTTCTTTCCCTTTACATATTTATTATGCACACTTCTTTCCCTTTACAAATTTAACTCGAGGGCTTGTTCCCACATCATGTGTTTATTTCTTATGCACACTTCTTTCCCTTTACATATTTCTTATGCACACTTCTTTCCCTTTACATATTTCTTATGCACACCTCTTTTCCTTTACATATTTCTTATGCACACTTCTTTCCCTTTACATATTTCTTATGCACACTTCTTTCCCTTTACATATTTCTTATGCACACTTCTTTTCCTTTACATATTTCTTATGCACACTTCTTTTCCTTTACATATTTTTTATGCACACTTCTTTCCCTTTACATATTTCTTATGCACACTTCTTTCCCTTTACATATTTCTTATGCACACTTCTTTTCCTTTACATATTTCTTATGCACACCTCTTTTCCTTTACATATTTCTTATGCACACTTCTTTCCCTTTACATATTTCTTATGCACACTTCTTTCCCTTTACATATTTCTTATGCACACTTCTTTTCCTTTACATATTTCTTATGCACACTTCTTTTCCTTTACATATTTATTATGCACACTTCTTTCCCTTTACATATTTCTTATGCACACTTCTTTCCCTTTACATATTTCTTATGCACACTTCTTTCCCTTTACATATTTCTTATGCACACTTCTTTCCCTTTACATATTTCTTATGCACACTTCTTTCCCTTTACATATTTAACTCGAGGGCTTGTTCCCACATCATGTGTTTATTTCTTATGCACACTTCTTTCCCTTTACATATTTCTTATGCACACTTCTTTCCCTTTACATATTTAACTCGAGGGCTTGTTCCCACATCATGTGTTTATTTCTTATGCACACTTCTTTCCCTTTACATATTTCTTATGCACACTTCTTTCCCTTTACATATTTCTTATGCACACTTCTTTCCCTTTACATATTTCTTATGCACACTTCTTTCCCTTTACATATTTCTTATGCACACTTCTTTCCCTTTACATATTTCTTATGCACACTTCTTTCCCTTTACATATTTCTTATGCACACTTCTTTCCCTTTACATATTTCTTATGCACACTTCTTTCCCTTTACATATTTCTTATGCACACTTCTTTCCCTTTACATATTTCTTATGCACACTTCTTTCCCTTTACATATTTCTTATGCACACTTCTTTCCCTTTACATATTTCTTATGCACACTTCTTTCCCTTTACATATTTCTTATGCACACTTCTTTCCCTTTACATATTTCTTATGAACACTTCTTTCCCTTTACATATTTAACTCGAGGGCTTGTTCCCACATCATGTGTTTATTTCTTATGCACACTTCTTTCCCTTTACATATTTCTTATGCACACTTCTTTCCCTTTACATATTTAACTTGAGGGCTTGTTCCCACATCATGTGTTTATTTCTTATGCACACTTCTTTCCCTTTACATATTTCTTATGCACACTTCTTTCCCTTTACATATTTCTTATGCACACTTCTTTCCCTTTACATATTTCTTATGCAAACTTCTTTCCCTTTACATATTTCTTATGCACACTTCTTTCCCTTTACATATTTCTTATGCACACTTCTTTCCCTTTACATATTTCTTATGCACACTTCTTTCCCTTTACATATTTCTTATGCACACTTCTTTCCCTTTACATATTTAACTCGAGGGCTTGTTCCCACATCATGTGTTTATTTCTTATGCACACTTCTTTCCCTTTACATATTTCTTATGCACACTTCTTTCCCTTTACATATTTCTTATGCACACTTCTTTCCCTTTACATATTTCTTATGCACACTTCTTTCCCTTTACATATTTCTTATGCACACTTCTTTCCCTTTACATATTTCGTATGCACACTTCTTTCCCTTTACATATTTCTTATGCACACTTCTTTCCCTTTACATATTTCTTATGCACACTTCTTTCCCTTTACATATTTCTTATGCACACTTCTTTCCCTTTACATATTTCTTATGCACACTTCTTTCCCTTTACATATTTCTTATGCACACTTCTTTCCCTTTACATATTTCTTATGCACACTTCTTTCCCTTTACATATTTCTTATGCACACTTCTTTCCCTTTACATATTTCTTATGCACACTTATTTCCCTTTACATATTTAACTCGAGGGCTTGTTCCCACATCATGTGTTTATTTCTTATGCACACTTCTTTCCCTTTACATATTTCTTATGCACACTTCTTTCCCTTTACATATTTCTTATGCACACTTCTTTCCCTTTACATATTTCTTATGCACACTTCTTTCCCTTTACATATTTCTTATGCACACTTCTTTCCCTTTACATATTTCGTATGCACACTTCTTTCCCTTTACATATTTCTTATGCACACTTCTTTCCCTTTACATATTTCTTATGCACACTTCTTTCCCTTTACATATTTCTTATGCACACTTCTTTCCCTTTACATATTTCTTATGCACACTTCTTTCCCTTTACATATTTCTTATGCACACTTCTTTCCCTTTACATATTTCTTATGCACACTTCTTTCCCTTTACAAATTTAACTCGAGGGCTTGTTCCCACATCATGTGTTTATTTCTTATGCACACTTCTTTCCCTTTACATATTTCTTATGCACACTTCTTTCCCTTTACATATTTCTTATGCACACCTCTTTTCCTTTACATATTTCGTATGCACACTTCTTTCCCTTTACATATTTCTTACGCACACTTCTTTCCCTTTACATATTTCTTATGCACACTTCTTTTCCTTTACATATTTCTTATGCACACTTCTTTTCCTTTACATATTTATTATGCACACTTCTTTCCCTTTACATATTTCTTATGCACACTTCTTTCCCTTTACATATTTCTTATGCACACTTCTTTTCCTTTACATATTTCTTATGCACACCTCTTTTCCTTTACATATTTCTTATGCACACTTCTTTCCCTTTACATATTTCTTATGCACACTTCTTTCCCTTTACATATTTCTTATGCACACTTCTTTTCCTTTACATATTTCTTATGCACACTTCTTTTCCTTTACATATTTATTATGCACACTTCTTTCCCTTTACATATTTCTTATGCACACTTCTTTCCCTTTACATATTTCTTATGCACACTTCTTTCCCTTTACATATTTCTTATGCACACTTCTTTCCCTTTACATATTTCTTATGCACACTTCTTTCCCTTTACATATTTAACTCGAGGGCTTGTTCCCACATCATGTGTTTATTTCTTATGCACACTTCTTTCCCTTTACATATTTCTTATGCACACTTCTTTCCCTTTACATATTTAACTCGAGGGCTTGTTCCCACATCATGTGTTTATTTCTTATGCACACTTCTTTCCCTTTACATATTTCTTATGCACACTTCTTTCCCTTTACATATTTCTTATGCACACTTCTTTCCCTTTACATATTTCTTATGCACACTTCTTTCCCTTTACATATTTCTTATGCACACTTCTTTCCCTTTACATATTTCTTATGCACACTTCTTTCCCTTTACATATTTCTTATGCACACTTCTTTCCCTTTACATATTTCTTATGCACACTTCTTTCCCTTTACATATTTCTTATGCACACTTCTTTCCCTTTAAATATTTCTTATGCACACTTCTTTCCCTTTACATATTTCTTATGCACACTTCTTTCCCTTTACATATTTCTTATGCACACTTCTTTCCCTTTACATATTTCTTATGCACACTTCTTTCCCTTTACATATTTCTTATGAACACTTCTTTCCCTTTACATATTTAACTCGAGGGCTTGTTCCCACATCATGTGTTTATTTCTTATGCACACTTCTTTCCCTTTACATATTTCTTATGCACACTTCTTTCCCTTTACATATTTAACTTGAGGGCTTGTTCCCACATCATGTGTTTATTTCTTATGCACACTTCTTTCCCTTTACATATTTCTTATGCACACTTCTTTCCCTTTACATATTTCTTATGCACACTTCTTTCCCTTTACATATTTCTTATGCAAACTTCTTTCCCTTTACATATTTCTTATGCACACTTCTTTCCCTTTACATATTTCTTATGCACACTTCTTTCCCTTTACATATTTCTTATGCACACTTCTTTCCCTTTACATATTTCTTATGCACACTTCTTTCCCTTTACATATTTAACTCGAGGGCTTGTTCCCACATCATGTGTTTATTTCTTATGCACACTTCTTTCCCTTTACATATTTCTTATGCACACTTCTTTCCCTTTACATATTTCTTATGCACACTTCTTTCCCTTTACATATTTCTTATGCACACTTCTTTCCCTTTACATATTTCTTATGCACACTTCTTTCCCTTTACATATTTCGTATGCACACTTCTTTCCCTTTACATATTTCTTATGCACACTTCTTTCCCTTTACATATTTCTTATGCACACTTCTTTCCCTTTACATATTTCTTATGCACACTTCTTTCCCTTTACATATTTCTTATGCACACTTCTTTCACTTTACATATTTCTTATGCACACTTCTTTCCCTTTACATATTTCTTATGCACACTTCTTTCCCTTTACATATTTCTTATGCACACTTCTTTCCCTTTACATATTTCTTATGCACACTTATTTCCCTTTACATATTTAACTCGAGGGCTTGTTCCCACATCATGTGTTTATTTCTTATGCACACTTCTTTCCCTTTACATATTTCTTATGCACACTTCTTTCCCTTTACATATTTCTTATGCACACTTCTTTCCCTTTACATATTTCTTATGCACACTTCTTTCCCTTTACATATTTCTTATGCACACTTCTTTCCCTTTACATATTTCGTATGCACACTTCTTTCCCTTTACATATTTCTTATGCACACTTCTTTCCCTTTACATATTTCTTATGCACACTTCTTTCCCTTTACATATTTCTTATGCACACTTCTTTCCCTTTACATATTTCTTATGCACACTTCTTTCCCTTTACATATTTCTTATGCACACTTCTTTCCCTTTACATATTTCTTATGCACACTTCTTTCCCTTTACATATTTCTTATGCACACTTCTTTCCCTTTACATATTTCTTATGCACACTTCTTTCCCTTTACATATTTAACTCGAGGGCTTGTTCCCACATCATGTGTTTATTTCTTATGCACACTTCTTTCCCTTTACATATTTCTTATGCACACTTCTTTCCCTTTACATATTTCTTATGCACACTTCTTTCCCTTTACATATTTCTTATGCACACTTCTTTCCCTTTACATATTTCTTATGCACACTTCTTTCCCTTTACATATTTCTTATGCACACTTCTTTCCCTTTACATATTTCTTATGCACACTTCTTTCCCTTTACATATTTCTTATGCACACTTCTTTCCCTTTACATATTACTTATGCACACTTCTTTCCCTTTACATATTTCTTATGCACACTTCTTTCCCTTTACATATTTAACTCGAGGGCTTGTTCCCACATCATGTGTTTATTTCTTATGCACACTTCTTTCCCTTTACATATTTCTTATGCACACTTCTTTCCCTTTACATATTTCTTATGCACACTTCTTTCCCTTTACATATTTCTTATGCACACTTCTTTCCCTTTACATATTTCTTATGCACACTTCTTTCCCTTTACATATTTCTTATGCACACTTCTTTCCCTTTACATATTTCGTATGCACACTTCTTTCCCTTTACATATTGCTTATGCACACTTCTTTCCCTTTACATATTTCTTATGCACACTTCTTTCCCTTTACAAATTTAACTCGAGGGCTTGTTCCCACATCATGTGTTTATTTCTTATGCACACTTCTTTCCCTTTACATATTTCTTATGCACACTTCTTTCCCTTTACATATTTCTTATGCACACTTCTTTCCCTTTACATATTTCTTATGCACACTTCTTTCCCTTTACATATTTCTTATGCACACTTCTTTCCCTTTACATATTTCTTATGCACACTTCTTTCCCTTTACATATTTCTTATGCACACTTCTTTCCCTTTACATATTTCTTATGCACACTTCTTTCCCTTTACATATTTCTTATGCACACTTCTTTCCCTTTACATATTTCTTATGCACACTTCTTTCCCTTTACATATTTCTTATGCACACTTCTTTCCCTTTACATATTTCTTATGCACACTTCTTTCCCTTTACATATTTCTTATGCACACTTCTTTCCCTTTACATATTTCTTATGCACACTTCTTTCCCTTTACATATTTCTTATGCACACTTCTTTCCCTTTACATATTTCTTATGCACACTTCTTTCCCTTTACATATTTCTTATGCACACTTCTTTCCCTTTACATATTTCTTATGCACACTTCTTTCCCTTTACATATTTCTTATGCACACTTCTTTCCCTTTACATATTTCTTATGCACACTTCTTTTCCTTTACATATTTCTTATGCACACTTCTTTCCCTTTACATATTTCTTATGCACACTTCTTTCCCTTTACATATTTCTTATGAACACTTCTTTCCCTTTACATATTTAACTCGAGGGCTTGTTCCCACATCATGTGTTTATTTCTTATGCACACTTCTTTCCCTTTACATATTTCTTATGCACACTTCTTTCCCTTTACATATTTCTTATGCACACTTCTTTCCCTTTACATATTTCTTATGCACACTTCTTTCCCTTTACATATTTCTTATGCACACTTCTTTCCCTTTACATATTTCTTATGCACACTTCTTTCCCTTTACATATTTCTTATGCACACTTCTTTCCCTTTACATATTTCTTATGCACACTTCTTTCCCTTTACATATTACTTATGCACACTTCTTTCCCTTTACATATTTCTTATGCACACTTCTTTCCCTTTACATATTTAACTCGAGGGCTTGTTCCCACATCATGTGTTTATTTCTTATGCACACTTCTTTCCCTTTACATATTTCTTATGCACACTTCTTTCCCTTTACATATTTCTTATGCACACTTCTTTCCCTTTACATATTTCTTATGCACACTTCTTTCCCTTTACATATTTCTTATGCACACTTCTTTCCCTTTACATATTTCTTATGCACACTTCTTTCCCTTTACATATTTCTTATGCACACTTCTTTCCCTTTACATATTTCTTATGCACACTTCTTTCCATTTACATATTTCTTATGCACACTTCTTTCCCTTTACATATTTCTTATGCACACTTCTTTCCCTTTACAAATTTAACTCGAGGGCTTGTTCCCACATCATGTGTTTATTTCTTATGCACACTTCTTTCCCTTTACATATTTCTTATGCACACTTCTTTCCCTTTACATATTTCTTATGCACACTTCTTTCCCTTTACATATTTCTTATGCACACTTCTTTCCCTTTACATATTTCTTATGCACACTTCTTTCCCTTTACATATTTCTTATGCACACTTCTTTCCCTTTACATATTTCTTATGCACACTTCTTTCCCTTTACATATTTCTTATGCACACTTCTTTCCCTTTACATATTTCTTATGCACACTTCTTTCCCTTTACATATTTCTTATGCACACTTCTTTCCATTTACATATTTCTTATGCACACTTCTTTCCCTTTACATATTTCTTATGCACACTTCTTTCCCTTTACAAATTTAACTCGAGGGCTTGTTCCCACATCATGTGTTTATTTCTTATGCACACTTCTTTCCATTTACATATTTCTTATGCACACTTCTTTCCCTTTACATATGTCTTATGCACACTTCTTTCCCTTTACATATTTCTTATGCACACTTCTTTCCCTTTACATATTTCTTATGCACACTTCTTTCCCTTTACATATTTCTTATGCACACTTCTTTCCCTTTACATATTTCTTATGCACACTTCTTTCCCTTTACATATTTCTTATGCACACTTCTTTCCCTTTACATATTTCTTATGCACACTTCTTTCCCTTTACATATTTCTTATGCACACTTCTTTCCCTTTACATATTTCGTATGCACACTTATTTCCCTTTACATATTTCTTATGCACACTTCTTTCACTTTACATATTTCTTATGCACACTTCTTTCCCTTTACAAATTTAACTCGAGGGCTTGTTCCCACATCATGTGTTTATTTCTTATGCACACTTCTTTCCCTTTACATATTTCTTATGCACACTTCTTTCCCTTTACATATTTCTTATGCACACTTCTTTCCCTTTACATATTTCTTATGCACACTTCTTTCCCTTTACATATTTCTTATGCACACTTCTTTCCCTTTACATATTTCTTATGCACACTTCTTTCCCTTTACATATTTCTTATGCACACTTCTTTCCCTTTACATATTTCTTATGCACACTTCTTTCCCTTTACATATTTCTTATGCACACTTCTTTTCCTTTACATATTTCTTATGCACACTTCTTTCCCTTTACATATTTCTTATGCACACTTCTTTCCCTTTACATATTTCTTATGCACACTTCTTTCCCTTTACATATTTAACTCGAGGGCTTGTTCCCACATCATGTGTTTATTTCTTATGCACACTTCTTTCCCTTTACATATTTCTTATGCACACTTCTTTCCCTTTACATATTTAACTCGAGGGCTTGTTCCCACATCATGTGTTTATTTCTTATGCACACTTCTTTCCCTTTACATATTTCATATGCACACTTCTTTCCCTTTACATATTTCTTATGCACACTTCTTTCCCTTTACATATTTCTTATGCACACTTCTTTCCCTTTACATATTTCTTATGCACACTTCTTTCCCTTTACATATTTCTTATGCACACTTCTTTCCCTTTACATATTTCTTATGCACACTTCTTTCCCTTTACATATTTCTTATGCACACTTCTTTCCCTTTACATATTTCTTATGCACACTTCTTTCCCTTTACATATTTCTTATGCACACTTCTTTCCCTTTACATATTTCTTATGCACACTTCTTTCCCTTTACATATTTCTTATGCACACTTCTTTCCCTTTACATATTTCTTATGCACACTTCTTTCCCTTTACATATTTCTTATGAACACTTCTTTCCCTTTACATATTTAACTCGAGGGCTTGTTCCCACATCATGTGTTTATTTCTTATGCACACTTCTTTCCCTTTACATATTTCTTATGCACACTTCTTTCCCTTTACATATTTAACTCGAGGGCTTGTTCCCACATCATGTGTTTATTTCTTATGCACACTTCTTTCCCTTTACATATTTCTTATGCACACTTCTTTCCCTTTACATATTTCTTATGCACACTTCTTTCCCTTTACATATTTCTTATGCACACTTCTTTCCCTTTACATATTTCTTATGCACACTTCTTTCCCTTTACATATTTCTTATGCACACTTCTTTCCCTTTACATATTTCTTATGCACACTTCTTTCCCTTTACATATTTCTTATGCACACTTCTTTCCCTTTACATATTTCTTATGCACACTTCTTTCCCTTTACATATTTAACTCGAGGGCTTGTTCCCACATCATGTGTTTATTTCTTATGCACACTTCTTTCCCTTTACATATTTCTTATGCACACTTCTTTCCCTTTACATATTTCTTATGCACACTTCTTTCCCTTTACATATTTCTTATGCACACTTCCTTCCCTTTACATATTTCTTATGCACACTTCTTTCCCTTTACATATTTCGTATGCACACTTCTTTCCCTTTACATATTTCTTATGCACACTTCTTTCCCTTTACATATTTCTTATGCACACTTCTTTCCCTTTACATATTTCTTATGCACACTTCTTTCCCTTTACATATTTCTTATGCACACTTCTTTCCCTTTACATATTTCTTATGCACACTTCTTTCCCTTTACATATTTCTTATGCACACTTCTTTCCCTTTACATATTTCTTATGCACACTTCTTTCCCTTTACATATTTCTTATGCACACTTATTTCCCTTTACATATTTAACTCGAGGGCTTGTTCCCACATCATGTGTTTATTTCTTATGCACACTTCTTTCCCTTTACATATTTCTTATGCGCACTTCTTTCCCTTTACATATTTCTTATGCACACTTCTTTCCCTTTACATATTTCTTATGCACACTTCTTTCCCTTTACATATTTCTTATGCACACTTCTTTCCCTTTACATATTTCTTATGCACACTTCTTTCCATTTACATATTTCTTATGCACACTTCTTTCCCTTTACATATTTCTTATGCACACTTCTTTCCCTTTACATATTTCTTATGCACACTTCTTTCCCTTTACAAATTTAACTCGAGGGCTTGTTCCCACATCATGTGTTTATTTCTTATGCACACTTCTTTCCCTTTACATATTTCTTATGCACACTTCTTTCCGTTTACATATTTCTTATGCACACTTCTTTCCCTTTACATATTTCTTATGCACACTTCTTTCCCTTTACATATTTCTTATGCACACTTCTTTCCCTTTACATATTTCTTATGCACACTTCTTTCCCTTTACATATTTCTTATGCACACTTCTTTCCCTTTACATATTTCTTATGCACACTTCTTTCCCTTTACATATTTCTTATGCACACTTCTTTCCCTTTACATATTTCTTATGCACACTTCTTTCCCTTTACATATTTCTTATGCACACTTCTTTCCCTTTACATATTTCTTATGCACACTTCTTTCCGTTTACATATTTAACTCGAGGGCTTGTTCCCACATCATGTGTTTATTTCTTATGCACACTTCTTTCCCTTTACATATTTCTTATGCACACTTCTTTCCCTTTACATATTTAACTCGAGGGCTTGTTCCCACATCATGTGTTTATTTCTTATGCACACTTCTTTCCCTTTACATATTTCTTATGCACACTTCTTTCCCTTTACATATTTCTTATGCACACTTCTTTCCCTTTACATATTTCTTATGCACACTTCTTTCCCTTTACATATTTCTTATGCACACTTCTTTCCCTTTACATATTTCTTATGCACACTTCTTTCCCTTTACATATTTCTTATGCACACTTCTTTCCCTTTACATATTTCTTATGCACACTTCTTTCCCTTTACATATTTCTTATGCACACTTCTTTCCCTTTACATATTTCTTATGCACACTTCTTTCCCTTTACATATTTCTTATGCACACTTCTTTCCCTTTACATATTTCTTATGCACACTTCTTTCCCTTTACATATTTCTTATGCACACTTCTTTCCCTTTACATATTTCTTATGCACACTTCTTTCCCTTTACATATTTCCTATGCACACTTCTTTCCCTTTACATATTTCTTATGCACACTTCTTTCCCTTTACATATTTCTTATGCACACTTCTTTCCCTTTACATATTTCTTATGCACACTTCTTTCCCTTTACATATTTCTTATGCACACTTCTTTCCCTTTACATATTTCTTATGCACACTTCTTTCCCTTTACATATTTCTTATGCACACTTCTTTCCCTTTACATATTTCTTATGCACACTTCTTTCCCTTTACATATTTCTTATGCACACTTCTTTCCCTTTACATATTTCTTATGCACACTTCTTTCCCTTTACATATTTCTTATGCACACTTATTTCCCTTTACATATTTCTTATGCACACTTCTTTCCCTTTACATATTTCTTATGCACACTTCTTTCCCTTTACATATTTCTTATGCACACTTCTTTCCCTTTACATATTTCTTATGCACACTTCTTTCCCTTTACATATTTCTTATGCACACTTCTTTCCCTTTACATATTTCGTATGCACACTTCTTTACCTTTACATATTTCTTATGCACACTTCTTTCCCTTTACATATTTCTTATGCACACTTCTTTCCCTTTACATATTTCTTATGCACACTTCTTTCCCTTTACATATTTCTTATGCACACTTCTTTCCCTTTACATATTTCTTATGCACACTTCTTTCCCTTTACATATTTCTTATGCACACTTCTTTCCCTTTACATATTTCTTATGCACACTTCTTTCCCTTTACATATTTCTTATGCACACTTCTTTCCCTTTACATATTTCTTATGCACACTTCTTTCCCTTTACATATTTCTTATGCACACTTCTTTCCCTTTACATATTTCTTATGCACACTTCTTTCCCTTTACATATTTCTTATGCACACTTCTTTCCCTTTACATATTTCTTATGCACACTTCTTTCCCTTTACATATTTCTTATGCACACTTCTTTTCCTTTACATATTTCTTATGCACACTTCTTTCCCTTTACATATTTCTTATGCACACTTCTTTCCCTTTACATATTTCTTATGCACACTTCTTTCCCTTTACATATTTCTTATGCACACTTCTTTCCCTTTACATATTTCTTATGCACACTTCTTTCCCTTTACATATTTCTTATGCACACTTCTTTCCCTTTACATATTTCTTAGGCACACTTCTTTCCCTTTACATATTTCTTATGCACACTTCTTTCCCTTTACATATTTCTTATGCACACTTCTTTCCCTTTACATATTTCTTATGCACACTTCTTTTCCTTTACATATTTCTTATGCACACTTCTTTCCCTTTACATATTTCTTATGCACACTTCTTTCCCTTTACATATTTCTTATGCACACTTCTTTCCCTTTACATATTTCTTATGCACACTTCTTTCCCTTTACATATTTCTTATGCACACTTCTTTCCCTTTACATATTTCTTATGCACACTTCTTTCCCTTTACATATTTCTTATGCACACTTCTTTCCCTTTACATATTTCTTATGCACACTTCTTTCCCTTTACATATTTCTTATGCACACTTCTTTCCCTTTACATATTTCTTATGCACACTTCTTTCCCTTTACATATTTCTTATGCACACTTCTTTCCCTTTACATATTTCTTATGCACACTTCTTTCCCTTTACATATTTCTTATGCACACTTCTTTCCCTTTACATATTTCTTATGCACACTTCTTTCCCTTTACATATTTCTTATGCACACTTCTTTCCCTTTACATATTTCTTATGCACACTTCTTTCCCTTTACATATTTCTTATGCACACTTCTTTCCCTTTACATATTTCTTATGCACACTTCTTTCCCTTTACATATTTCTTATGCACACTTCTTTCCCTTTACATATTTCTTATGCACACTTCTTTCCCTTTACATATTTCTTATGCACACTTCTTTCCCTTTACATATTTCTTATGCACACTTCTTTCCCTTTACATATTTCTTATGCACACTTCTTTCCCTTTACATATTTCTTATGCACACTTCTTTCCCTTTACATATTTCTTATGCACACTTCTTTCCCTTTACATATTTCTTATGCACACTTCTTTTCCTTTACATATTTCTTATGCACACTTCTTTCCCTTTACATATTTCTTATGCACACTTCTTTCCCTTTACATATTTCTTATGCACACTTCTTTCCCTTTACATATTTCGTATGCACACTTCTTTCCCTTTACATATTTCTTATGCACACTTCTTTCCCTTTACATATTTCGTATGCACACTTCTTTCCCTTTACATATTTCTTATGCACACTTCTTTCCCTTTACATATTTCTTATGCACACTTCTTTCCCTTTACATATTTCTTATGCACACTTCTTTCCCTTTACATATTTCTTATGCACACTTCTTTCCCTTTACATATTTCTTATGCACACTTCTTTCCCTTTACATATTTCTTATGCACACTTCTTTCCCTTTACATATTTCTTATGCACACTTCTTTCCCTTTACATATTTCTTATGCACACTTCTTTCCCTTTACATATTTCTTATGCACACTTCTTTCCCTTTACATATTTCTTATGCACACTTCTTTCCCTTTACATATTTCTTATGCACACTTCTTTCCCTTTACATATTTCTTATGCACACTTCTTTCCCTTTACATATTTCTTATGCACACTTCTTTCCCTTTACATATTTCTTATGCACACTTCTTTCCCTTTACATATTTCTTATGCACACTTCTTTCCCTTTACATATTTCTTATGCACACTTCTTTCCCTTTACATATTTCGTATGCACACTTTTTTCCCTTGACATATTTCTTATGCACACTTCTTTCCCTTTACATATTTCTTATGCACACTTCTTTCCCTTTACATATTTCTTATGCACACTTCTTTCCCTTTACATATTTCTTATGCACACTTCTTTCCCTTTACATATTTCTTATGCACACTTCTTTCCCTTTACATATTTCTTATGCACACTTCTTTCCCTTTACATATTTCTTATGCACACTTCTTTCCCTTTACATATTTCTTATGCACACTTCTTTCCCTTTACATATTTCTTATGCACACTTCTTTTCCTTTACATATTTCTTATGCACACTTCTTTCCCTTTACATATTTCTTATGCACACTTCTTTCCCTTTACATATTTCTTATGCACACTTCTTTCCCTTTACATATTTCTTATGCACACTTCTTTCCCTTTACATATTTCTTATGCACACTTCTTTCCCTTTACATATTTCTTATGCACACTTCTTTCCCTTTACATATTTCTTATGCACACTTCTTTCCCTTTACATATTTCTTATGCACACTTCTTTCCCTTTACATATTTCTTATGCACACTTCTTTCCCTTTACATATTTAACTCGAGGGCTTGTTCCCACATCATGTGTTTATTTCTTATGCACACTTCTTTCCCTTTACATATTTCTTATGCACACTTCTTTCCCTTTACATATTTCTTATGCACACTTCTTTCCCTTTACATATTTCTTATGCACACTTCTTTCCCTTTACATATTTCTTATGCACACTTCTTTCCCTTTACATATTTCTTATGCACACTTCTTTCCCTTTACATATTTAACTCGAGGGCTTGTTCCCACATCATGTGTTTATTTCTTATGCACACTTCTTTCCCTTTACATATTTCTTATGCACACTTCTTTCCCTTTACATATTTCTTATGCACACTTCTTTCCCTTTACATATTTCTTATGCACACTTCTTTCCCTTTACATATTTCTTATGCACACTTCTTTCCCTTTACATATTTCTTATGCACACTTCTTTCCCTTTACATATTTCTTATGCACACTTCTTTCCCTTTACATATTTCTTATGCACACTTCTTTCCCTTTACATATTTCTTATGCACACTTCTTTCCCTTTACATATTTCTTATGCA
>JBAIAA010001387.1:0-34439 GCA_037893245.1 Crossaster papposus
GGAAAGAAGTGTGCATAAGAAATATGTAAAGGGAAAGAAGTGTGCATAAGAAATATGTAAAGGGAAAGAAGTGTGCATAAGAAATATGTAAAGGGAAAGAAGTGTGCATAAGAAATAAACACATGATGTGGGAACAAGCCCTCGAGTTAAATATGTAAAGGGAAAGAAGTGTGCATAAGAAATATGTAAAGGGAAAGAAGTGTGCATAAGAAATATGTAAAGGGAAAGAAGTGTGCATAAGAAATATGTAAAGGGAAAGAAGTGTGCATAAGAAATATGTAAAGGGAAAGAAGTGTGCATAAGAAATATGTAAAGGGAAAGAAGTGTGCATAAGAAATATGTAAAGGGAAAGAAGTGTGCATAAGAAATATGTAAAGGGAAAGAAGTGTGCATAAGAAATATGTAAAGGGAAAGAAGTGTGCATAAGAAATATGTAAAGGGAAAGAAGTGTGCATAAGAAATATGTAAAGGGAAAGAAGTGTGCATAAGAAATAAACACATGATGTGGGAACAAGCCCTCGAGTTAAATATGTAAAGGGAAAGAAGTGTGCATAAGAAATATGTAAAGGGAAATAAGTGTGCATAAGAAATATGTAAAGGGAAAGAAGTGTGCATAAGAAATATGTAAAGGGAAAGAAGTGTGCATAAGAAATAAACACATGATGTGGGAACAAGCCCTCGAGTTAAATATGTAAAGGGAAAGAAGTGTGCACAAGAAATATGTAAAGGGAAAGAAGTGTGCATAAGAAATATGTAAAGGGAAAGAAGTGTGCATAAGAAATATGTAAAGGGAAAGAAGTGTGCATAAGAAATAAACACATGATGTGGGAACAAGCCCTCGAGTTAAATATGTAAAGGGAAAGAAGTGTGCACAAGAAATATGTAAAGGGAAAGAAGTGTGCATAAGAAATATGTAAAGGGAAAGAAGTGTGCATAAGAAATATGTAAAGGGAAAGAAGTGTGCATAAGAAATATGTAAAGGGAAAGAAGTGTGCATAAGAAATATGTAAAGGGAAAGAAGTGTGCATACTAAATAAACACATGATGTGGGAACAAGCCCTCGAGTTAAATATGTAAAGGGAAAGAAGTGTGCATAAGAAATATGTAAAGGGAAAGAAGTGTGCATAAGAAATATGTAAAGGGAAAGAAGTGTGCATAAGAAATATGTAAAGGGAAAGAAGTGTGCATAAGAAATATGTAAAGGGAAAGAAGTGTGCATAAGAAATATGTAAAGGGAAATAAGTGTGCATAAGAAATATGTAAAGAGAAAGAAGTGTGCATAAGAAATATGTAAAGGGAAAGAAGTGTGCATAAGAAATATGTAAAGGGAAAGAAGTGTGCATAAGAAATATGTAAAGGGAAAGAAGTGTGCATAAGAAATATGTAAAGGGAAAGAAGTGTGCATAAGAAATATGTAAAGGGAAAGAAGTGTGCATAAGAAATATGTAAATGGAAAGAAGTGTGCATAAGAAATATGTAAAGGGAAAGTAGTGTGCATACGAAATATGTAAAGGGAAAGAAGTGTGCATAAGAAATATGTAAAGGGAAAGAAGTGTGCATAAGAAATATGTAAAGGGAAAGAAGTGTGCATAAGAAATATGTAAAGGGAAAGAAGTGTGCATAAGAAATATGTAAAGGGAAAGAAGTGTGCATAAGAAATATGTAAAGGGAAAGAAGTGTGCATAAGAAATATGTAAAGGGAAAGAAGTGTGCATACGAAATATGTAAAGGGAAAGAAGTGTGCATAAGAAATATGTAAAGGGAAAGAAGTGTGCATAAGAAATATGTAAAGGGAAAGAAGTGTGCATAAGAAATATGTAAAGGGAAAGAAGTGTGCATAAGAAATATGTAAAGGGAAAGAAGTGTGCATAAGAAATATGTAAAGGGAAAGAAGTGTGCATAAGAAATATGTAAAGGGAAAGAAGTGTGCATAAGAAATATGTAAAGGGAAAGAAGTGTGCATAAGAAATATGTAAAGGGAAAGAAGTGTGCATAAGAAATATGTAGAGGGAAAGAAGTGTGCATAAGAAATATGTAGAGGGAAAGAAGTGTGCATAAGAAATATGTAGAGGGAAAGAAGTGTGCATAAGAAATATGTAGAGGGAAAGAAGTGTGCATAAGAAATATGTAGAGGGAAAGAAGTGTGCATAAGAAATATGTAAAGGGAAAGAAGTGTGCATAAGAAATATGTAAAGGGAAAGAAGTGTGCATAAGAAATATGTAAAGGGAAAGAAGTGTGCATAAGAAATATGTAAAGGGAAAGAAGTGTGCATAAGAAATATGTAAAGGGAAAGAAGTGTGCATAAGAAATATGTAAAGGGAAAGAAGTGTGCATAAGAAATATGTAAAGGGAAAGTAGTGTGCATAAGAAATATGTAAAGGGAAAGAAGTGTGCATAAGAAATATGTAAAGGGAAAGAAGTGTGCATAATAAATATGTAAAGGGAAAGAAGTGTGCATAAGAAATATGTAAAGGGAAATAAGTGTGCATAAGAAATATGTAAAGGGAAAGAAGTGTGCATAAGAAATATGTAAAGGGAAAGAAGTGTGCATAAGAAATATGTAAAGGGAAAGAAGTGTGCATAAGAAATATGTAAAGGGAAAGAAGTGTGCATAAGAAATATGTAAAGGGAAAGAAGTGTGCATAAGAAATATGTAAAGGGAAAGAAGTGTGCATAAGAAATATGTAAAGGGAAAGAAGTGTGCATAAGAAATATGTAAAGGGAAAGAAGTGTGCATAAGAAATATGTAAAGGGAAAGAAGTGTGCATAAGAAATATGTAAAGGGAAAGAAGTGTACATAAGAAATAAACACATGATGTGGGAACAAGCCCTCGAGTTAAATATGTAAAGGGAAAGAAGTGTGCATAAGAAATATGTAAAGGAAAAGAAGTGTGCATAAGAAATATGTAAAGGGAAAGAAGTGTGCATAAGAAATATGTCAAGGGAAAGTAGTGTGCATAAGAAATATGTAAAGGGAAAGAAGTGTGCATAAGAAATATGTAAAGGGAAAGAAGTGTGCATAAGAAATATGTAAAGGGAAAGAAGTGTGCATAAGAAATATGTAAAGGGAAAGAAGTGTGCATAAGAAATATGTAAAGGGAAAGAAGTGTGCATAAGAAATATGTAAAGGGAAAGAAGTGTGCATAAGAAATATGTAAAGGGAAAGAAGTGTGCATAAGAAATATGTAAAGGGAAAGAAGTGTGCATAAGAAATATGTAAAGGGAAAGAAGTGTGCATAAGAAATATGTAAAGGGAAAGAAGTGTGCATAAGAAATATGTAAAGGGAAAGAAGTGTGCATACGAACATATGTAAAGGGAAAGAAGTGTGCATAAGAAATATGTAAAGGGAAAGAAGTGTGCATAAGAAATATGTAAAGGGAAAGAAGTGTGCATAAGAAATATGTAAAGGGAAAGAAGTGTGCATAAGAAATATGTAAAGGGAAAGAAGTGTGCATAAGAAATATGTAAAGGGAAAGAAGTGTGCATAAGAAATATGTAAAGGGAAAGAAGTGTGCATAAGAAATATGTAAAGGGAAAGAAGTGTGCATAAGAAATATGTAAAGGGAAAGAAGTGTGCATAAGAAATATGTAAAGGGAAAGAAGTGTGCATAAGAAATATGTAAAGGGAAAGAAGTGTGCATAAGAAATATGTAAAGGGAAAGAAGTGTGCATAAGAAATATGTAAAGGGAAAGAAGTGTGCATAAGAAATATGTAAAGGGAAAGAAGTGTGCATAAGAAATATGTAAAGGGAAAGAAGTGTGCATAAGAAATATGTAAAGGGAAAGAAGTGTGCATAAGAAATATGTAAAGGGAAAGAAGTGTGCATAAGAAATATGTAAAGGGAAAGAAGTGTGCATAAGAAATATGTAAAGGGAAAGAAGTGTGCATAAGAAATATGTAAAGGGAAAGAAGTGTGCATAAGAAATATGTAAAGGGAAAGTGTGTGCATAAGAAATATGTAAAGGGAAAGAAGTGTGCATAAGAAATATGTAAAGGGAAAGAAGTGTGCATAAGAAATATGTAAAGGGAAAGAAGTGTGCATAAGAAATAAACACATGATGTGGGAACAAGCCCTCGAGTTAAATATGTAAAGGGAAAGAAGTGTGCATAAGAAATATGTAAAGGAAAAGAAGTGTGCATAAGAAATATGTAAAGGGAAAGAAGTGTGCATAAGAAATATGTCAAGGGAAAGTAGTGTGCATAAGAAATATGTAAAGGGAAAGAAGTGTGCATAAGAAATATGTAAAGGGAAAGAAGTGTGCATAAGAAATATGTAAAGGGAAAGAAGTGTGCATAAGAAATATGTAAAGGGAAAGAAGTGTGCATAAGAAATATGTAAAGGGAAAGAAGTGTGCATAAGAAATATGTAAAGGGAAAGAAGTGTGCATAAGAAATATGTAAAGGGAAAGAAGTGTGCATAAGAAATATGTAAAGGGAAAGAAGTGTGCATAAGAAATATGTAAAGGGAAAGAAGTGTGCATAAGAAATATGTAAAGGGAAAGAAGTGTGCATAAGAAATATGTAAAGGGAAAGAAGTGTGCATACGAAAATATGTAAAGGGAAAGAAGTGTGCATAAGAAATATGTAAAGGGAAAGAAGTGTGCATAAGAAATATGTAAAGGGAAAGAAGTGTGCATAAGAAATATGTAAAGGGAAAGAAGTGTGCATAAGAAATATGTAAAGGGAAAGAAGTGTGCATAAGAAATATGTAAAGGGAAAGAAGTGTGCATAAGAAATATGTAAAGGGAAAGAAGTGTGCATAAGAAATATGTAAAGGGAAAGAAGTGTGCATAAGAAATATGTAAAGGGAATGAAGTGTGCATAAGAAATATGTAAAGGGAAAGAAGTGTGCATAAGAAATATGTAAAGGGAAAGAAGTGTGCATAAGAAATATGTAAAGGGAAAGAAGTGTGCATAAGAAATATGTAAAGGGAAAGAAGTGTGCATAAGAAATATGTAAAGGGAAAGAAGTGTGCATAAGAAATATGTAAAGGGAAAGAAGTGTGCATAAGAAATATGTAAAGAGAAAGAAGTGTGCATAAGAAATATGTAAAGGGAAAGAAGTGTGCATAAGAAATATGTAAAGGGAAATAAGTGTGCATAAGAAATATGTAAAGGGAAAGAAGTGTGCATAAGAAATATGTAAAGGGAAAGAAGTGTGCATAAGAAATATGTAAAGGGAAAGAAGTGTGCATAAGAAATATGTAAAGGGAAAGAAGTGTGCATAAGAAATATGTAAAGGGAAAGAAGTGTGCATAAGAAATATGTAAAGGGAAAGAAGTGTGCATAAGAAATATGTAAAGGGAAAGAAGTGTGCATAAGAAATATGTAAAGGGAAAGAAGTGTGCATAAGAAATATGTAAAGGGAAAGAAGTGTGCATAAGAAATAAACACATGATGTGGGAACAAGCCCTCGAGTTAAATATGTAAAGGGAAAGAAGTGTGCATAAGAAATATGTAAAGGGAAAGAAGTGTGCATAAGAAATATGTAAAGGGAAAGAAGTGTGCATAAGAAATATGTAAAGGGAAAGAAGTGTGCATAAGAAATATGTAAAGGGAAAGAAGTGTGCATAAGAAATATGTAAAGGGAAAGAAGTGTGCATAAGAAATATGTAAAGGGAAAGAAGTGTGCATAAGAAATATGTAAAGGGAAAGAAGTGTGCATAAGAAATATGTAAAGGGAAAGAAGTGTGCATAAGAAATATGTAAAGGGAAAGAAGTGTGCATAAGAAATATGTAAAGGGAAAGAAGTGTGCATAAGAAATAAACACATGATGTGGGAACAAGCCCTCGAGTTAAATATGTAAAGGGAAAGAAGTGTGCATAAGAAATATGTAAAGGGAAAGAAGTGTGCATAAGAAATATGTAAAGGGAAAGAAGTGTGCATAAGAAATATGTAAAGGGAAAGAAGTGTGCATAAGAAATATGTAAAGGGAAAGAAGTGTGCATAAGAAATATGTAAAGGGAAAGAAGTGTGCATAAGAAATATGTAAAGGGAAAGAAGTGTGCATAAGAAATATGTAAAGGGAAAGAAGTGTGCATAAGAAATATGTAAAGGGAAAGAAGTGTGCATAAGAAATATGTAAAGGGAAAAAAGTGTGCATAAGAAATATGTAAAGGGAAAGAAGTGTGCATAAGAAATATGTAAAGGGAAAGAAGTGTGCATAAGAAATATGTAAAGGGAAAGAAGTGTGCATAAGAAATATGTAAAGGGAAAGAAGTGTGCATAAGAAATATGTAAAGGGAAAGAAGTGTGCATAAGAAATATGTAAAGGGAAAGAAGTGTGCATAAGAAATATGTAAAGGGAAAGAAGTGTGCATAAGAAATATGTAAAGGGAAAAAAGTGTGCATAAGAAATATGTAAAGGGAAAGAAGTGTGCATAAGAAATATGTAAAGGGAAAGAAGTGTGCATAAGAAATATGTAAAGGGAAAGAAGTGTGCATAAGAAATATGTAAAGGGAAAGAAGTGTGCATAAGAAATATGTAAAGGGAAAGAAGTGTGCATAAGAAATATGTAAAGGGAAAGAAGTGTGCATAAGAAATATGTAAAGGGAAAGAAGTGTGCATAAGAAATAAACACATGATGTGGGAACAAGCCCTCGAGTTAAATATGTAAAGGGAAAGAAGTGTGCATAAGAAATATGTAAAGGGAAAGAAGTGTGCATAAGAAATATGTAAAGGGAAAGAAGTGTGCATAAGAAATATGTAAAGGGAAAGAAGTGTGCATAAGAAATATGTAAAGGGAAAGAAGTGTGCATAAGAAATATGTAAAGGGAAATAAGTGTGCATAAGAAATATGTAAAGGGAAAGAAGTGTGCATAAGAAATATGTAAAGGGAAAGAAGTGTGCATAAGAAATATGTAAAGGGAAAGAAGTGTGCATAAGAAATATGTAAAGGGAAAGAAGTGTGCATAAGAAATATGTAAAGGGAAAGAAGTGTGCATAAGAAATAAACACATGATGTGGGAACAAGCCCTCGAGTTAAATATGTAAAGGGAAAGAAGTGTGCATAAGAAATATGTAAAGGGAAATAAGTGTGCATAAGAAATATGTAAAGGGAAAGAAGTGTGCATAAGAAATATGTAAAGGGAAAGAAGTGTGCATAAGAAATAAACACATGATGTGGGAACAAGCCCTCGAGTTAAATATGTAAAGGGAAAGAAGTGTGCACAAGAAATATGTAAAGGGAAAGAAGTGTGCATAAGAAATATGTAAAGGGAAAGAAGTGTGCATAAGAAATATGTAAAGGGAAAGAAGTGTGCATAAGAAATAAACACATGATGTGGGAACAAGCCCTCGAGTTAAATATGTAAAGGGAAAGAAGTGTGCACAAGAAATATGTAAAGGGAAAGAAGTGTGCATAAGAAATATGTAAAGGGAAAGAAGTGTGCATAAGAAATATGTAAAGGGAAAGAAGTGTGCATAAGAAATATGTAAAGGGAAAGAAGTGTGCATAAGAAATATGTAAAGGGAAAGAAGTGTGCATACGAAATAAACACATGATGTGGGAACAAGCCCTCGAGTTAAATATGTAAAGGGAAAGAAGTGTGCATAAGAAATATGTAAAGGGAAAGAAGTGTGCATAAGAAATATGTAAAGGGAAAGAAGTGTGCATAAGAAATATGTAAAGGGAAAGAAGTGTGCATAAGAAATATGTAAAGGGAAAGAAGTGTGCATAAGAAATATGTAAAGGGAAATAAGTGTGCATAAGAAATATGTAAAGAGAAAGAAGTGTGCATAAGAAATATGTAAAGGGAAAGAAGTGTGCATAAGAAATATGTAAAGGGAAAGAAGTGTGCATAAGAAATATGTAAAGGGAAAGAAGTGTGCATAAGAAATATGTAAAGGGAAAGAAGTGTGCATAAGAAATATGTAAAGGGAAAGAAGTGTGCATAATAAATATGTAAATGGAAAGAAGTGTGCATAAGAAATATGTAAAGGGAAAGTAGTGTGCATACGAAATATGTAAAGGGAAAGAAGTGTGCATAAGAAATATGTAAAGGGAAAGAAGTGTGCATAAGAAATATGTAAAGGGAAAGAAGTGTGCATAAGAAATATGTAAAGGGAAAGAAGTGTGCATAAGAAATATGTAAAGGGAAAAAAGTGTGCATAAGAAATATGTAAAGGGAAAGAAGTGTGCATAAGAAATATGTAAAGGGAAAGAAGTGTGCATACGAAATATGTAAAGGGAAAGAAGTGTGCATAAGAAATATGTAAAGGGAAAGAAGTGTGCATAAGAAATATGTAAAGGGAAAGAAGTGTGCATAAGAAATATGTAAAGGGAAAGAAGTGTGCATAAGAAATATGTAAAGGGAAAGAAGTGTGCATAAGAAATATGTAAAGGGAAAGAAGTGTGCATAAGAAATATGTAAAGGGAAAGAAGTGTGCATAAGAAATATGTAAAGGGAAAGAAGTGTGCATAAGAAATATGTAAAGGGAAAGAAGTGTGCATAAGAAATATGTAAAGGGAAAGAAGTGTGCATAAGAAATATGTAGAGGGAAAGAAGTGTGCATAAGAAATATGTAGAGGGAAAGAAGTGTGCATAAGAAATATGTAGAGGGAAAGAAGTGTGCATAAGAAATATGTAGAGGGAAAGAAGTGTGCATAAGAAATATGTAGAGGGAAAGAAGTGTGCATAAGAAATATGTAAAGGGAAAGAAGTGTGCATAAGAAATATGTAAAGGGAAAGAAGTGTGCATAAGAAATATGTAAAGGGAAAGAAGTGTGCATAAGAAATATGTAAAGGGAAAGAAGTGTGCATAAGAAATATGTAAAGGGAAAGAAGTGTGCATAAGAAATATGTAAAGGGAAAGAAGTGTGCATAAGAAATATGTAAAGGGAAAGAAGTGTGCATAAGAAATATGTAAAGGGAAAGAAGTGTGCATAAGAAATATGTAAAGGGAAAGAAGTGTGCATAAGAAATATGTAAAGGGAAAGAAGTGTGCATAAGAAATATGTAAAGGGAAAGAAGTGTGCATAAGAAATATGTAAAGGGAAAGAAGTGTGCATAAGAAATATGTAAAGGGAAAGAAGTGTGCATAAGAAATATGTAAAGGGAAAGAAGTGTGCATAAGAAATATGTAAAGGGAAAGAAGTGTGCATAAGAAATATGTAAAGGGAAAGAAGTGTGCATAAGAAATATGTAAAGGGAAAGAAGTGTGCATAAGAAATATGTAAAGGGAAAGAAGTGTGCATAAGAAATATGTAAAGGGAAAGAAGTGTGCATAAGAAATATGTAAAGGGAAAGAAGTGTGCATAAGAAATATGTAAAGGGAAAGAAGTGTGCATAAGAAATATGTAAAGGGAAAGAAGTGTGCATAAGAAATATGTAAAGGGAAAGAAGTGTGCATAAGAAATATGTAAAGGGAAAGAAGTGTGCATAAGAAATAAACACATGATGTGGGAACAAGCCCTCGAGTTAAATATGTAAAGGGAAAGAAGTGTGCATAAGAAATATGTAAAGGAAAAGAAGTGTGCATAAGAAATATGTAAAGGGAAAGAAGTGTGCATAAGAAATATGTCAAGGGAAAGTAGTGTGCATAAGAAATATGTAAAGGGAAAGAAGTGTGCATAAGAAATATGTAAAGGGAAAGAAGTGTGCATAAGAAATATGTAAAGGGAAAGAAGTGTGCATAAGAAATATGTAAAGGGAAAGAAGTGTGCATAAGAAATATGTAAAGGGAAAGAAGTGTGCATAAGAAATATGTAAAGGGAAAGAAGTGTGCATAAGAAATATGTAAAGGGAAAGAAGTGTGCATAAGAAATATGTAAAGGGAAAGAAGTGTGCATAAGAAATATGTAAAGGGAAAGAAGTGTGCATAAGAAATATGTAAAGGGAAAGAAGTGTGCATAAGAAATATGTAAAGGGAAAGAAGTGTGCATACGAACATATGTAAAGGGAAAGAAGTGTGCATAAGAAATATGTAAAGGGAAAGAAGTGTGCATAAGAAATATGTAAAGGGAAAGAAGTGTGCATAAGAAATATGTAAAGGGAAAGAAGTGTGCATAAGAAATATGTAAAGGGAAAGAAGTGTGCATAAGAAATATGTAAAGGGAAAGAAGTGTGCATAAGAAATATGTAAAGGGAAAGAAGTGTGCATAAGAAATATGTAAAGGGAAAGAAGTGTGCATAAGAAATATGTAAAGGGAAATAAGTGTGCATAAGAAATATGTAAAGGGAAAGAAGTGTGCATAAGAAATATGTAAAGGGAAAGAAGTGTGCATAAGAAATATGTAAAGGGAAAGAAGTGTGCATAAGAAATATGTAAAGGGAAAGAAGTGTGCATAAGAAATATGTAAAGGGAAAGAAGTGTGCATAAGAAATATGTAAAGGGAAAGAAGTGTGCATAAGAAATATGTAAAGGGAAAGAAGTGTGCATAAGAAATATGTAAAGGGAAAGAAGTGTGCATAAGAAATATGTAAAGGGAAAGAAGTGTGCATAAGAAATATGTAAAGGGAAAGAAGTGTGCATAAGAAATATGTAAAGGGAAAGAAGTGTGCATAAGAAATATGTAAAGGGAAAGTGTGTGCATAAGAAATATGTAAAGGGAAAGAAGTGTGCATAAGAAATATGTAAAGGGAAAGAAGTGTGCATAAGAAATATGTAAAGGGAAAGAAGTGTGCATAAGAAATAAACACATGATGTGGAAACAAGCCCTCGAGTTAAATATGTAAAGGGAAAGAAGTGTGCATAAGAAATATGTAAAGGAAAAGAAGTGTGCATAAGAAATATGTAAAGGGAAAGAAGTGTGCATAAGAAATATGTCAAGGGAAAGTAGTGTGCATAAGAAATATGTAAAGGGAAAGAAGTGTGCATAAGAAATATGTAAAGGGAAAGAAGTGTGCATAAGAAATATGTAAAGGGAGAGAAGTGTGCATAAGAAATATGTAAAGGGAAAGAAGTGTGCATAAGAAATATGTAAAGGGAAAGAAGTGTGCATAAGAAATATGTAAAGGGAAAGAAGTGTGCATAAGAAATATGTAAAGGGAAAGAAGTGTGCATAAGAAATATGTAAAGGGAAAGAAGTGTGCATAAGAAATATGTAAAGGGAAAGAAGTGTGCATAAGAAATATGTAAAGGGAAAGAAGTGTGCATAAGAAATATGTAAAGGGAAAGAAGTGTGCATAAGAAATATGTAAAGGGAAAGAAGTGTGCATAAAACATATGTAAAGGGAAAGAAGTGTGCATAAGAAATATGTAAAGGGAAAGAAATGTGCATAAGAAATATGTAAAGGGAAAGAAGTGTGCATAAGAAATATGTAAAGGGAAAAAAGTGTGCATAAGAAATATGTAAAGGGAAAGAAGTGTGCATAAGAAATATGTAAAGGGAAAGAAGTGTGCATAAGAAATATGTAAAGGGAAAGAAGTGTGCATAAGAAATATGTAAAGGGAAAGAAGTGTGCATAAGAAATATGTAAAGGGAAAGAAGTGTGCATAAGAAATATGTAAAGGGAAAGAAGTGTGCATAAGAAATATGTAAAGGGAAAGAAGTGTGCATAAGAAATATGTAAAGGGAAAGAAGTGTGCATAAGAAATATGTAAAGGGAAAGAAGTGTGCATAAGAAATATGTAAAGGGAAAGAAGTGTGCATAAGAAATATGTAAAGGGAAGGAAGTGTGCATAAGAAATATGTAAAGGGAAAGAAGTGGGCATAAGAAATATGTAAAGGGAAAGAAGTGTGCATAAGAAATATGTAAAGGGAAAGAAGTGTGCATAAGAAATATGTAAAGGGAAAGAAGTGTGCATAAGAAATATGTAAAGGGAAAGAAGTGTGCATGAGAAATATGTAAAGGGAAAGAAGTGTGCATGAGAAATATGTAAAGGGAAAGAAGTGTGCATAAGAAATATGTAAAGGGAAAGAAGTGTGCATAAGAAATATGTAAAGGGAAAGAAGTGTGCATAAGAAATATGTAAAGGGAAAGAAGTGTGCATAAGAAATATGTAAAGGGAAAGAAGTGTGCATAAGAAATATGTAAAGGGAAAGAAGTGTGCATAAAAAGTATGTAAAGGGAAAGAAGTGTGCATAAGAAATATGTAAAGGGAAAGAAGTGTGCATAAGAAATATGTAAAGGGAAAGAAGTGTGCATAAAAAATATGTAAAGGGAAAGAAGTGTGCATAAGAAATATGTAAAGGGAAAGAAGTGTGCATAAGAAATATGTAAAGGGAAAGAAGTGTGCATAAGAAATATGTAAAGGGAAAGAAGTGTGCATAAGAAATATGTAAAGGGAAAGAAGTGTGCATAAGAAATATGTAAAGGGAAAGAAGTGTGCATAAGAAATATGTAAAGGGAAAGAAGTGTGCATAAGAAATAAACACATGATGTGGGAACAAGCCCTCGAGTTAAATATGTAAAGGGAAAGAAGTGTGCATAAGAAATATGTAAAGGGAAAGAAGTGTGCATAAGAAATATGTAAAGGGAAAGAAGTGTGCATAAGAAATATGTAAAGGGAAAGAAGTGTGCATAAGAAATATGTAAAGGGAAAGAAGTGTGCATAAGAAATATGTAAAGGGAAAGAAGTGTGCATAAGAAATATGTAAAGGGAAAGAAGTGTGCATAAGAAATATGTAAAGGGAAATAAGTGTGCATAAAAAATATGTAAAGGGAAAGAAGTGTGCATAAGAAATATGTAAAGGGAAAGAAGTGTGCATAAGAAATATGTAAAGGGAAATAAGTGTGCATAAGAAATATGTAAAGGGAAAAAAGTGTGCATAAGAAATATGTAAAGGGAAAGAAGTGTGCATAAGAAATATGTAAAGGGAAAGAAGTGTGCATAAGAAATATGTAAAGGGAAAGAAGTGTGCATAAGAAATAAACACATGATGTGGGAACCAGCCCTCGAGTTAAATATGTAAAGGGAAAGAAGTGTGCATAAGAAATATGTAAAGGGAAAGAAGTGTGCATAAGAAATATGTAAAGGGAAAGAAGTGTGCATAAGAAATATGTAAAGGGAAAGAAGTGTGCATAAGAAATATGTAAAGGGAAAGAAGTGTGCATAAGAAATATGTAAAGGGAAAGAAGTGTGCATAAGAAATATGTAAAGGGAAAGAAGTGTGCATAAAAAATATGTAAAGGGAAAGAAGTGTGCATAAGAAATATGTAAAGGGAAAGAAGTGTGCATAAGAAATATGTAAAGGGAAAGAAGTGTGCATAAAAAATATGTAAAGGGAAAGAAGTGTGCATAAGAAATATGTAAAGGGAAAGAAGTGTGCATAAGAAATATGTAAAGGGAAAGAAGTGTGCATAAGAAATATGTAAAGGGAAAGAAGTGTGCATAAGAAATATGTAAAGGGAAAGAAGTGTGCATAAGAAATATGTAAAGGGAAAGAAGTGTGCATAAGAAATATGTAAAGGGAAAGAAGTGTGCATAAGAAATAAACACATGATGTGGGAACAAGCCCTCGAGTTAAATATGTAAAGGGAAAGAAGTGTGCATAAGAAATATGTAAAGGGAAAGAAGTGTGCATAAGAAATATGTAAAGGGAAAGAAGTGTGCATAAGAAATATGTAAAGGGAAAGAAGTGTGCATAAGAAATATGTAAAGGGAAAGAAGTGTGCATAAGAAATATGTAAAGGGAAAGAAGTGTGCATAAGAAATATGTAAAGGGAAAGAAGTGTGCATAAGAAATATGTAAAGGGAAAGAAGTGTGCATAAAAAATATGTAAAGGGAAAGAAGTGTGCATAAGAAATATGTAAAGGGAAAGAAGTGTGCATAAGAAATATGTAAAGGGAAATAAGTGTGCATAAGAAATATGTAAAGGGAAAAAAGTGTGCATAAGAAATATGTAAAGGGAAAGAAGTGTGCATAAGAAATATGTAAAGGGAAAGAAGTGTGCATAAGAAATATGTAAAGGGAAAGAAGTGTGCATAAGAAATAAACACATGATGTGGGAACCAGCCCTCGAGTTAAATATGTAAAGGGAAAGAAGTGTGCATAAGAAATATGTAAAGGGAAAGAAGTGTGCATAAGAAATATGTAAAGGGAAAGAAGTGTGCATAAGAAATATGTAAAGGGAAAGAAGTGTGCATAAGAAATATGTAAAGGGAAAGAAGTGTGCATAAGAAATATGTAAAGGGAAAGAAGTGTGCATAAGAAATATGTAAAGGGAAAGAAGTGTGCATAAGAAATATGTAAAGGGAAAGAAGTGTGCATAAGAAATATGTAAAGGGAAAGAAGTGTGCATAAGAAATATGTAAAGGGAAAGAAGTGTGCATAAGAAATATGTAAAGGGAAAGAAGTGTGCATAAGAAATATGTAAAGGGAAAGAAGTGTGCATAAGAAATATGTAAAGAGAAAGAAGTGTGCATAATAAATATGTAAAGGGAAAGAAGTGTGCATAATAAATATGTAAAGGAAAAGAAGTGTGCATAAGAAATATGTAAAGGGAAAGAAGTGTGCATAAGAAATATGTAAAGGGAAAGAAGTGTGCATAAGAAATATGTAAAGGGAAAGAAGTGTGCATAAGAAATATGTAAAGGGAAAGAAGTGTGCATAAGAAATATGTAAAGGGAAAGAAGTGTGCATAAGAAATATGTAAAGGGAAAGAAGTGTGCATAAGAAATATGTAAAGGGAAAGAAGTGTGCATAAGAAATATGTAAAGGGAAAGAAGTGTGCATAAGAAATATGTAAAGGGAAAGAAGTGTGCATAAGAAATATGTAAAGGGAAAGAAGTGTGCATACAAAATATGTAAAGGGAAAGAAGTGTGCATAAGAAATATGTAAAGGGAAAGAAGTGTGCATAAGAAATATGTAAAGGGAAAGAAGTGTGCATAAGAAATATGTAAAGGGAAAGAAGTGTGCATAAGAAATATGTAAAGGGAAAGAAGTGTACATAAGAAATATGTAAAGGGAAAGAAGTGTGCATAAGAAATATGTAAAGGGAAAGAAGTGTGCATAAGAAATATGTAAAGGGAAAGAAGTGTGCATAAGAAATATGTAAAGGGAAATAAGTGTGCATAAGAAATATGTAAAGGGAAAGAAGTGTGCATAAGAAATATGTAAAGGGAAAGAAGTGTGCATAAGAAATATGTAAAGGGAAATAAGTGTGCATAAGAAATATGTAAAGGGAAAAAAGTGTGCATAAGAAATATGTAAAGGGAAAGAAGTGTGCATAAGAAATATGTAAAGGGAAAGAAGTGTAAATAAGAAATATGTAAAGGGAAAGAAGTGTGCATAAGAAATATGTAAAGGGAAAGAAGTGTGCATAAGAAATATGTAAAGGGAAAGAAGTGTGCATAAGAAATATGTAAAGGGAAAGAAGTGTGCATAAGAAATATGTAAAGGGAAAGAAGTGTGCATAAAAAATATGTAAAGGGAAAGAAGTGTGCATAAGAAATATGTAAAGGGAAAGAAGTGTGCATAAGAAATATGTAAAGGGAAAGAAGTGTGCATAAGAAATATGTAAAGGGAAAGAAGTGTGCATAAGAAATATGTAAAGGGAAAGAAGTGTGCATAAGAAATATGTAAAGGGAAAGAAGTGTGCATAAGAAATATGTAAAGGGAAAGAAGTGTGCATAAGAAATATGTAAAGGGAAAGAAGTGTGCATAAGAAATATGTAAAGGGAAAGAAGTGTGCATAAGAAATATGTAAAGGGAAAGAAGTGTGCATAAGAAATATGTAAAGGGAAAGAAGTGTGCATAAGAAATATGTAAAGGGAAAGAAGTGTGCATAAGAAATATGTAAAGGGAAAGAAGTGTGCATAAGAAATATGTAAAGGGAAAGAAGTGTGCATAAGAAATATGTAAAGGGAAAGAAGTGTGCATAAGAAATATGTAAAGGGAAAGAAGTGTGCATAAGAAATATGTAAAGGGAAAGAAGTGTGCATAAGAAATATGTAAAGGGAAAGAAGTGTGCATAAGAAATATGTAAAGGGAAAGAAGTGTGCATAAGAAATATGTAAAGGGAAAGAAGTGTGCATAAGAAATATGTAAAGGGAAAGAAGTGTGCATAAGAAATATGTAAAGGGAAAGAAGTGTGCATAAGAAATATGTAAAGGGAAAGAAGTGTGCATAAGAAATATGTAAAGGGAAAGAAGTGTGCATAAGAAATATGTAAAGGGAAAGAAGTGTGCATAAGAAATATGTAAAGGGAAAGAAGTGTGCATAAGAAATATGTAAAGGGAAAGAAGTGTGCATAAGAAATATGTAAAGGGAAAGAAGTGTGCATAAGAAATATGTAAAGGGAAAGAAGTGTGCATAAGAAATATGTAAAGGGAAAGAAGTGTGCATAAGAAATATGTAAAGGGAAAGAAGTGTGCATAAGAAATATGTAAAGGGAAAGAAGTGTGCATAAGAAATATGTAAAGGGAAAGAAGTGTGCATAAGAAATATGTAAAGGGAAAGAAGTGTGCATAAGAAATATGTAAAGGGAAAGAAGTGTGCATAAGAAATATGTAAAGGGAAAGAAGTGTGCATAAGAAATATGTAAAGGGAAAGAAGTGTGCATAAGAAATATGTAAAGGGAAAGAAGTGTGCATAAGAAATATGTAAAGGGAAAGAAGTGTGCATAAGAAATATGTAAAGGGAAAGAAGTGTGCATAAGAAATATGTAAAGGGAAAGAAGTGTGCATAAGAAATATGTAAAGGGAAAGAAGTGTGCATAAGAAATATGTAAAGGGAAAGAAGTGTGCATAAGAAATATGTAAAGGGAAAGAAGTGTGCATAAGAAATATGTAAAGGGAAAGAAGTGTGCATAAGAAATATGTAAAGGGAAAGAAGTGTGCATAAGAAATATGTAAAGGGAAAGAAGTGTGCATAAGAAATATGTAAAGGGAAAGAAGTGTGCATAAGAAATATGTAAAGGGAAAGAAGTGTGCATAAGAAATATGTAAAGGGAAAGAAGTGTGCATAAGAAATATGTAAAGGGAAAGAAGTGTGCATAAGAAATATGTAAAGGGAAAGAAGTGTGCATAAGAAATATGTAAAGGGAAAGAAGTGTGCATAAGAAATATGTAAAGGGAAAGAAGTGTGCATAAGAAATATGTAAAGGGAAAGAAGTGTGCATAAGAAATATGTAAAGGGAAAGAAGTGTGCATAAGAAATATGTAAAGGGAAAGAAGTGTGCATAAGAAATATGTAAAGGGAAAGAAGTGTGCATAAGAAATATGTAAAGGGAAAGAAGTGTGCATAAGAAATATGTAAAGGGAAAGAAGTGTGCATAAGAAATATGTAAAGGGAAAGAAGTGTGCATAAGAAATATGTAAAGGGAAAGAAGTGTGCATAAGAAATATGTAAAGGGAAAGAAGTGTGCATAAGAAATATGTAAAGGGAAAGAAGTGTGCATAAGAAATATGTAAAGGGAAAGAAGTGTGCATAAGAAATATGTAAAGGGAAAGAAGTGTGCATAAGAAATATGTAAAGGGAAAGAAGTGTGCATAAGAAATATGTAAAGGGAAAGAAGTGTGCATAAGAAATATGTAAAGGGAAAGAAGTGTGCATAAGAAATATGTAAAGGGAAAGAAGTGTGCATAAGAAATATGTAAAGGGAAAGAAGTGTGCATAAGAAATATGTAAAGGGAAAGAAGTGTGCATAAGAAATATGTAAAGGGAAAGAAGTGTGCATAAGAAATCATGTAAAGGGAAAGAAGTGTGCATAAGAAATATGTAAAGGGAAAGAAGTGTGCATAAGAAATATGTAAAGGGAAAGAAGTGTGCATAAGAAATATGTAAAGGGAAAGAAGTGTGCATAAGAAATATGTAAAGGGAAAGAAGTGTGCATAAGAAATATGTAAAGGGAAAGAAGTGTGCATAAGAAATATGTAAAGGGAAAGAAGTGTGCATAAGAAATATGTAAAGGGAAAGAAGTGTGCATAAGAAATATGTAAAGGGAAAGAAGTGTGCATAAGAAATATGTAAAGGGAAAGAAGTGTGCATAAGAAATATGTAAAGGGAAAGAAGTGTGCATAAGAAATATGTAAAGGGAAAGAAGTGTGCATAAGAAATATGTAAAGGGAAAGAAGTGTGCATAAGAAATATGTAAAGGGAAAGAAGTGTGCATAAGAAATATGTAAAGGGAAAGAAGTGTGCATAAGAAATATGTAAAGGGAAAGAAGTGTGCATAAGAAATATGTAAAGGGAAAGAAGTGTGCATAAGAAATATGTAAAGGGAAAGAAGTGTGCATAAGAAATATGTAAAGGGAAAGAAGTGTGCATAAGAAATATGTAAAGGGAAAGAAGTGTGCATAAGAAATATGTAAAGGGAAAGAAGTGTGCATAAGAAATATGTAAAGGGAAAGAAGTGTGCATAAGAAATATGTAAAGGGAAAGAAGTGTGCATAAGAAATATGTAAAGGGAAAGAAGTGTGCATAAGAAATATGTAAAGGGAAAGAAGTGTGCATAAGAAATATGTAAAGGGAAAGAAGTGTGCATAAGAAATATGTAAAGGGAAAGAAGTGTGCATAAGAAATATGTAAAGGGAAAGAAGTGTGCATAAGAAATATGTAAAGGGAAAGAAGTGTGCATAAGAAATATGTAAAGGGAAAGAAGTGTGCATAAGAAATATGTAAAGGGAAAGAAGTGTGCATAAGAAATATGTAAAGGGAAAGAAGTGTGCATAAGAAATATGTAAAGGGAAAGAAGTGTGCATAAGAAATATGTAAAGGGAAAGAAGTGTGCATAAGAAATATGTAAAGGGAAAGAAGTGTGCATAAGAAATATGTAAAGGGAAAGAAGTGTGCATAAGAAATATGTAAAGGGAAAGAAGTGTGCATAAGAAATATGTAAAGGGAAAGAAGTGTGCATAAGAAATATGTAAAGGGAAAGAAGTGTGCATAAGAAATATGTAAAGGGAAAGAAGTGTGCATAAGAAATATGTAAAGGGAAAGAAGTGTGCATAAGAAATATGTAAAGGGAAAGAAGTGTGCATAAGAAATATGTAAAGGGAAAGAAGTGTGCATAAGAAATATGTAAAGGGAAAGAAGTGTGCATAAGAAATATGTAAAGGGAAAGAAGTGTGCATAAGAAATATGTAAAGGGAAAGAAGTGTGCATAAGAAATATGTAAAGGGAAAGAAGTGTGCATAAGAAATATGTAAAGGGAAAGAAGTGTGCATAAGAAATATGTAAAGGGAAAGAAGTGTGCATAAGAAATATGTAAAGGGAAAGAAGTGTGCATAAGAAATATGTAAAGGGAAAGAAGTGTGCATAAGAAATATGTAAAGGGAAAGAAGTGTGCATAAGAAATATGTAAAGGGAAAGAAGTGTGCATAAGAAATATGTAAAGGGAAAGAAGTGTGCATAAGAAATATGTAAAGGGAAAGAAGTGTGCATAAGAAATATGTAAAGGGAAAGAAGTGTGCATAAGAAATATGTAAAGGGAAAGAAGTGTGCATAAGAAATATGTAAAGGGAAAGAAGTGTGCATAAGAAATATGTAAAGGGAAAGAAGTGTGCATAAGAAATATGTAAAGGGAAAGAAGTGTGCATAAGAAATATGTAAAGGGAAAGAAGTGTGCATAAGAAATATGTAAAGGGAAAGAAGTGTGCATAAGAAATATGTAAAGGGAAAGAAGTGTGCATAAGAAATATGTAAAGGGAAAGAAGTGTGCATAAGAAATATGTAAAGGGAAAGAAGTGTGCATAAGAAATATGTAAAGGGAAAGAAGTGTGCATAAGAAATATGTAAAGGGAAAGAAGTGTGCATAAGAAATATGTAAAGGGAAAGAAGTGTGCATAAGAAATATGTAAAGGGAAAGAAGTGTGCATAAGAAATATGTAAAGGGAAAGAAGTGTGCATAAGAAATATGTAAAGGGAAAGAAGTGTGCATAAGAAATATGTAAAGGGAAAGAAGTGTGCATAAGAAATATGTAAAGGGAAAGAAGTGTGCATAAGAAATATGTAAAGGGAAAGAAGTGTGCATAAGAAATATGTAAAGGGAAAGAAGTGTGCATAAGAAATATGTAAAGGGAAAGAAGTGTGCATAAGAAATATGTAAAGGGAAAGAAGTGTGCATAAGAAATATGTAAAGGGAAAGAAGTGTGCATAAGAAATATGTAAAGGGAAAGAAGTGTGCATAAGAAATATGTAAAGGGAAAGAAGTGTGCATAAGAAATATGTAAAGGGAAAGAAGTGTGCATAAGAAATATGTAAAGGGAAAGAAGTGTGCATAAGAAATATGTAAAGGGAAAGAAGTGTGCATAAGAAATATGTAAAGGGAAAGAAGTGTGCATAAGAAATATGTAAAGGGAAAGAAGTGTGCATAAGAAATATGTAAAGGGAAAGAAGTGTGCATAAGAAATATGTAAAGGGAAAGAAGTGTGCATAAGAAATATGTAAAGGGAAAGAAGTGTGCATAAGAAATATGTAAAGGGAAAGAAGTGTGCATAAGAAATATGTAAAGGGAAAGAAGTGTGCATAAGAAATATGTAAAGGGAAAGAAGTGTGCATAAGAAATATGTAAAGGGAAAGAAGTGTGCATAAGAAATATGTAAAGGGAAAGAAGTGTGCATAAGAAATATGTAAAGGGAAAGAAGTGTGCATAAGAAATATGTAAAGGGAAAGAAGTGTGCATAAGAAATATGTAAAGGGAAAGAAGTGTGCATAAGAAATATGTAAAGGGAAAGAAGTGTGCATAAGAAATATGTAAAGGGAAAGAAGTGTGCATAAGAAATATGTAAAGGGAAAGAAGTGTGCATAAGAAATATGTAAAGGGAAAGAAGTGTGCATAAGAAATATGTAAAGGGAAAGAAGTGTGCATAAGAAATATGTAAAGGGAAAGAAGTGTGCATAAGAAATATGTAAAGGGAAAGAAGTGTGCATAAGAAATATGTAAAGGGAAAGAAGTGTGCATAAGAAATATGTAAAGGGAAAGAAGTGTGCATAAGAAATATGTAAAGGGAAAGAAGTGTGCATAAGAAATATGTAAAGGGAAAGAAGTGTGCATAAGAAATATGTAAAGGGAAAGAAGTGTGCATAAGAAATATGTAAAGGGAAAGAAGTGTGCATAAGAAATATGTAAAGGGAAAGAAGTGTGCATAAGAAATATGTAAAGGGAAAGAAGTGTGCATAAGAAATATGTAAAGGGAAAGAAGTGTGCATAAGAAATATGTAAAGGGAAAGAAGTGTGCATAAGAAATATGTAAAGGGAAAGAAGTGTGCATAAGAAATATGTAAAGGGAAAGAAGTGTGCATAAGAAATATGTAAAGGGAAAGAAGTGTGCATAAGAAATATGTAAAGGGAAAGAAGTGTGCATAAGAAATATGTAAAGGGAAAGAAGTGTGCATAAGAAATATGTAAAGGGAAAGAAGTGTGCATAAGAAATATGTAAAGGGAAAGAAGTGTGCATAAGAAATATGTAAAGGGAAAGAAGTGTGCATAAGAAATATGTAAAGGGAAAGAAGTGTGCATAAGAAATATGTAAAGGGAAAGAAGTGTGCATAAGAAATATGTAAAGGGAAAGAAGTGTGCATAAGAAATATGTAAAGGGAAAGAAGTGTGCATAAGAAATATGTAAAGGGAAAGAAGTGTGCATAAGAAATATGTAAAGGGAAAGAAGTGTGCATAAGAAATATGTAAAGGGAAAGAAGTGTGCATAAGAAATATGTAAAGGGAAAGAAGTGTGCATAAGAAATATGTAAAGGGAAAGAAGTGTGCATAAGAAATATGTAAAGGGAAAGAAGTGTGCATAAGAAATATGTAAAGGGAAAGAAGTGTGCATAAGAAATATGTAAAGGGAAAGAAGTGTGCATAAGAAATATGTAAAGGGAAAGAAGTGTGCATAAGAAATATGTAAAGGGAAAGAAGTGTGCATAAGAAATATGTAAAGGGAAAGAAGTGTGCATAAGAAATATGTAAAGGGAAAGAAGTGTGCATAAGAAATATGTAAAGGGAAAGAAGTGTGCATAAGAAATATGTAAAGGGAAAGAAGTGTGCATAAGAAATATGTAAAGGGAAAGAAGTGTGCATAAGAAATATGTAAAGGGAAAGAAGTGTGCATAAGAAATATGTAAAGGGAAAGAAGTGTGCATAAGAAATATGTAAAGGGAAAGAAGTGTGCATAAGAAATATGTAAAGGGAAAGAAGTGTGCATAAGAAATATGTAAAGGGAAAGAAGTGTGCATAAGAAATATGTAAAGGGAAAGAAGTGTGCATAAGAAATATGTAAAGGGAAAGAAGTGTGCATAAGAAATATGTAAAGGGAAAGAAGTGTGCATAAGAAATATGTAAAGGGAAAGAAGTGTGCATAAGAAATATGTAAAGGGAAAGAAGTGTGCATAAGAAATATGTAAAGGGAAAGAAGTGTGCATAAGAAATATGTAAAGGGAAAGAAGTGTGCATAAGAAATATGTAAAGGGAAAGAAGTGTGCATAAGAAATATGTAAAGGGAAAGAAGTGTGCATAAGAAATATGTAAAGGGAAAGAAGTGTGCATAAGAAATATGTAAAGGGAAAGAAGTGTGCATAAGAAATATGTAAAGGGAAAGAAGTGTGCATAAGAAATATGTAAAGGGAAAGAAGTGTGCATAAGAAATATGTAAAGGGAAAGAAGTGTGCATAAGAAATATGTAAAGGGAAAGAAGTGTGCATAAGAAATATGTAAAGGGAAAGAAGTGTGCATAAGAAATATGTAAAGGGAAAGAAGTGTGCATAAGAAATATGTAAAGGGAAAGAAGTGTGCATAAGAAATATGTAAAGGGAAAGAAGTGTGCATAAGAAATATGTAAAGGGAAAGAAGTGTGCATAAGAAATATGTAAAGGGAAAGAAGTGTGCATAAGAAATATGTAAAGGGAAAGAAGTGTGCATAAGAAATATGTAAAGGGAAAGAAGTGTGCATAAGAAATATGTAAAGGGAAAGAAGTGTGCATAAGAAATATGTAAAGGGAAAGAAGTGTGCATAAGAAATATGTAAAGGGAAAGAAGTGTGCATAAGAAATATGTAAAGGGAAAGAAGTGTGCATAAGAAATATGTAAAGGGAAAGAAGTGTGCATAAGAAATATGTAAAGGGAAAGAAGTGTGCATAAGAAATATGTAAAGGGAAAGAAGTGTGCATAAGAAATATGTAAAGGGAAAGAAGTGTGCATAAGAAATATGTAAAGGGAAAGAAGTGTGCATAAGAAATATGTAAAGGGAAAGAAGTGTGCATAAGAAATATGTAAAGGGAAAGAAGTGTGCATAAGAAATATGTAAAGGGAAAGAAGTGTGCATAAGAAATATGTAAAGGGAAAGAAGTGTGCATAAGAAATATGTAAAGGGAAAGAAGTGTGCATAAGAAATATGTAAAGGGAAAGAAGTGTGCATAAGAAATATGTAAAGGGAAAGAAGTGTGCATAAGAAATATGTAAAGGGAAAGAAGTGTGCATAAGAAATATGTAAAGGGAAAGAAGTGTGCATAAGAAATATGTAAAGGGAAAGAAGTGTGCATAAGAAATATGTAAAGGGAAAGAAGTGTGCATAAGAAATATGTAAAGGGAAAGAAGTGTGCATAAGAAATATGTAAAGGGAAAGAAGTGTGCATAAGAAATATGTAAAGGGAAAGAAGTGTGCATAAGAAATATGTAAAGGGAAAGAAGTGTGCATAAGAAATATGTAAAGGGAAAGAAGTGTGCATAAGAAATATGTAAAGGGAAAGAAGTGTGCATAAGAAATATGTAAAGGGAAAGAAGTGTGCATAAGAAATATGTAAAGGGAAAGAAGTGTGCATAAGAAATATGTAAAGGGAAAGAAGTGTGCATAAGAAATATGTAAAGGGAAAGAAGTGTGCATAAGAAATATGTAAAGGGAAAGAAGTGTGCATAAGAAATATGTAAAGGGAAAGAAGTGTGCATAAGAAATATGTAAAGGGAAAGAAGTGTGCATAAGAAATATGTAAAGGGAAAGAAGTGTGCATAAGAAATATGTAAAGGGAAAGAAGTGTGCATAAGAAATATGTAAAGGGAAAGAAGTGTGCATAAGAAATATGTAAAGGGAAAGAAGTGTGCATAAGAAATATGTAAAGGGAAAGAAGTGTGCATAAGAAATATGTAAAGGGAAAGAAGTGTGCATAAGAAATATGTAAAGGGAAAGAAGTGTGCATAAGAAATATGTAAAGGGAAAGAAGTGTGCATAAGAAATATGTAAAGGGAAAGAAGTGTGCATAAGAAATATGTAAAGGGAAAGAAGTGTGCATAAGAAATATGTAAAGGGAAAGAAGTGTGCATAAGAAATATGTAAAGGGAAAGAAGTGTGCATAAGAAATATGTAAAGGGAAAGAAGTGTGCATAAGAAATATGTAAAGGGAAAGAAGTGTGCATAAGAAATATGTAAAGGGAAAGAAGTGTGCATAAGAAATATGTAAAGGGAAAGAAGTGTGCATAAGAAATATGTAAAGGGAAAGAAGTGTGCATAAGAAATATGTAAAGGGAAAGAAGTGTGCATAAGAAATATGTAAAGGGAAAGAAGTGTGCATAAGAAATATGTAAAGGGAAAGAAGTGTGCATAAGAAATATGTAAAGGGAAAGAAGTGTGCATAAGAAATATGTAAAGGGAAAGAAGTGTGCATAAGAAATATGTAAAGGGAAAGAAGTGTGCATAAGAAATATGTAAAGGGAAAGAAGTGTGCATAAGAAATATGTAAAGGGAAAGAAGTGTGCATAAGAAATATGTAAAGGGAAAGAAGTGTGCATAAGAAATATGTAAAGGGAAAGAAGTGTGCATAAGAAATATGTAAAGGGAAAGAAGTGTGCATAAGAAATATGTAAAGGGAAAGAAGTGTGCATAAGAAATATGTAAAGGGAAAGAAGTGTGCATAAGAAATATGTAAAGGGAAAGAAGTGTGCATAAGAAATATGTAAAGGGAAAGAAGTGTGCATAAGAAATATGTAAAGGGAAAGAAGTGTGCATAAGAAATATGTAAAGGGAAAGAAGTGTGCATAAGAAATATGTAAAGGGAAAGAAGTGTGCATAAGAAATATGTAAAGGGAAAGAAGTGTGCATAAGAAATATGTAAAGGGAAAGAAGTGTGCATAAGAAATATGTAAAGGGAAAGAAGTGTGCATAAGAAATAAACACATGATGTGGGAACAAGCCCTCGAGTTAAATATGTAAAGGGAAAGAAGTGTGCATAAGAAATATGTAAAGGGAAAGAAGTGTGCATAAGAAATATGTAAAGGGAAAGAAGTGTGCATAATAAATATGTAAAGGGAAAGAAGTGTGCATAATAAATATGTAAAGGGAAAGAAGTGTGCATAATAAATATGTAAAGGGAAAGAAGTGTGCATAAGAAATATGTAAAGGGAAAGAAGTGTGCATAAGAAATATGTAAAGGGAAAGAAGTGTGCATAAGAAATATGTAAAGGGAAAGAAGTGTGCATAAGAAATATGTAAAGGGAAAGAAGTGTGCATAAGAAATATGTAAAGGGAAAGAAGTGTGCATAAGAAATATGTAAAGGGAAAGAAGTGTGCATAAGAAATATGTAAAGGGAAAGAAGTGTGCATAAGAAATATGTAAAGGGAAAGAAGTGTGCATAAGAAATATGTAAAGGGAAAGAAGTGTGCATAAGAAATATGTAAAGGGAAAGAAGTGTGCATAAGAAATATGTAAAGGGAAAGAAGTGTGCATAAGAAATATGTAAAGGGAAAGAAGTGTGCATAAGAAATATGTAAAGGGAAAGAAGTGTGCATAAGAAATATGTAAAGGGAAAGAAGTGTGCATAAGAAATATGTAAAGGGAAAGAAGTGTGCATAAGAAATATGTAAAGGGAAAGAAGTGTGCATAAGAAATATGTAAAGGGAAAGAAGTGTGCATAAGAAATATGTAAAGGGAAAGAAGTGTGCATAAGAAATATGTAAAGGGAAAGAAGTGTGCATAAGAAATATGTAAAGGGAAAGAAGTGTGCATAAGAAATATGTAAAGGGAAAGAAGTGTGCATAAGAAATATGTAAAGGGAAAGAAGTGTGCATAAGAAATATGTAAAGGGAAAGAAGTGTGCATAAGAAATATGTAAAGGGAAAGAAGTGTGCATAAGAAATAACACATGATGTGGGAACAAGCCCTCGAGTTAAATATGTAAAGGGAAAGAAGTGTGCATAAGAAATATGTAAAGGGAAAGAAGTGTGCATAAGAAATATGTAAAGGGAAATAAGTGTGCATAAGAAATATGTAAAGGGAAAGAAGTGTGCATAAGAAATATGTAAAGGGAAAGAAGTGTGCATAAGAAATATGTAAAGGGAAAGAAGTGTGCATAAGAAATATGTAAAGGGAAAGAAGTGTGCATAAGAAATAAACACATGATGTGGGAACAAGCCTCGAGTTAAATATGTAAAGGGAAAGAAGTGTGCATAAGAAATATGTAAAGGGAAAGAAGTGTGCATAAGAAATATGTAAAGGGAAAGAAGTGTGCATAAGAAATATGTAAAGGGAAAGAAGTGTGCATAAGAAATATGTAAAGGGAAAGAAGTGTGCATAAGAAATAAACACATGATGTGGAACAAGCCCTCGAGTTAAATATGTAAAGGGAAAGAAGTGTGCATAAGAAATATGTAAAGGGAAAGAAGTGTGCATAAGAAATATGTAAAGGGAAAGAAGTGTGCATAAGAAATATGTAAAGGGAAAGAAGTGTGCATAAGAAATATGTAAAGGGAAAGAAGTGTGCATAAGAAATATGTAAAGGGAAAGAAGTGTGCATAAGAAATATGTAAAGGGAAAGAAGTGTGCATAAGAAATATGTAAAGGGAAAGAAGTGTGCATAAGAAATATGTAAAGGGAAAGAAGTGTGCATAAGAAATATGTAAAGGGAAAGAAGTGTGCATAAGAAATATGTAAAGGGAAAGAAGTGTGCATAAGAAATATGTAAAGGGAAAGAAGTGTGCATAAGAAATATGTAAAGGGAAAGAAGTGTGCATAAGAAATATGTAAAGGGAAAGAAGTGTGCATAAGAAATATGTAAAGGGAAAGAAGTGTGCATAAGAAATATGTAAAGGGAAAGAAGTGTGCATAAGAAATATGTAAAGGGAAAGAAGTGTGCATAAGAAATATGTAAAGGGAAAGAAGTGTGCATAAGAAATATGTAAAGGGAAAGAAGTGTGCATAAGAAATATGTAAAGGGAAAGAAGTGTGCATAAGAAATATGTAAAGGGAAAGAAGTGTGCATAAGAAATATGTAAAGGGAAAGAAGTGTGCATAAGAATAAACACATGATGTGGGAACAAGCCTCGAGTTAAATATGTAAAGGGAAAGAAGTGTGCATAAGAAATATGTAAAGGGAAAGAAGTGTGCATAAGAAATATGTAAAGGGAAAGAAGTGTGCATAAGAAATATGTAAAGGGAAAGAAGTGTGCATAAGAAATATGTAAAGGGAAAGAAGTGTGCATAAGAAATATGTAAAGGGAAAGAAGTGTGCATAAGAAATATGTAAAGGGAAAGAAGTGTGCATAAGAAATATGTAAAGGGAAAGAAGTGTGCATAAGAAATATGTAAAGGGAAAGAAGTGTGCATAAGAAATATGTAAAGGGAAAGAAGTGTGCATAAGAAATATGTAAAGGGAAAGAAGTGTGCATAAGAAATATGTAAAGGGAAAGAAGTGTGCATAAGAAATATGTAAAGGGAAAGAAGTGTGCATAAGAAATATGTAAAGGGAAAGAAGTGTGCATAAGAAATATGTAAAGGGAAAGAAGTGTGCATAAGAAATATGTAAAGGGAAAGAAGTGTGCATAAGAAATATGTAAAGGGAAAGAAGTGTGCATAAGAAATATGTAAAGGGAAAGAAGTGTGCATAAGAAATATGTAAAGGGAAAGAAGTGTGCATAAGAAATATGTAAAGGGAAAGAAGTGTGCATAAGAAATATGTAAAGGGAAAGAAGTGTGCATAAGAAATATGTAAAGGGAAAGAAGTGTGCATAAGAAATATGTAAAGGGAAAGAAGTGTGCATAAGAAATATGTAAAGGGAAAGAAGTGTGCATAGGAAATATGTAAAGGGAAAGAAGTGTGCATAAGAAATATGTAAAGGGAAAGAAGTGTGCATAAGAAATATGTAAAGGGAAAGAAGTGTGCATAAGAAATATGTAAAGGGAAAGAAGTGTGCATAAGAAATATGTAAAGGGAAAGAAGTGTGCATAAGAAATATGTAAAGGGAAAGAAGTGTGCATAAGAAATATGTAAAGGGAAAGAAGTGTGCATAAGAAATATGTAAAGGGAAAGAAGTGTGCATAAGAAATATGTAAAGGGAAAGAAGTGTGCATAAGAAATATGTAAAGGGAAAGAAGTGTGCATAAGGAAATATGTAAAGGGAAAGAAGTGTGCATAAGAAATATGTAAAGGGAAAGAAGTGTGCATAAGAAATATGTAAAGGGAAAGAAGTGTGCATAAGAAATATGTAAAGGGAAAGAAGTGTGCATAAGAAATATGTAAAGGGAAAGAAGTGTGCATAAGAAATATGTAAAGGGAAAGAAGTGTGCATAAGAAATATGTAAAGGGAAAGAAGTGTGCATAAGAAATATGTAAAGGGAAAGAAGTGTGCATAAGAAATATGTAAAGGGAAAGAAGTGTGCATAAGAAATATGTAAAGGGAAAGAAGTGTGCATAAGAAATATGTAAAGGGAAAGAAGTGTGCATAAGAAATATGTAAAGGGAAAGAAGTGTGCATAAGAAATATGTAAAGGGAAAGAAGTGTGCATAAGAAATATGTAAAGGGAAAGAAGTGTGCATAAGAAATATGTAAAGGGAAAGAAGTGTGCATAAGAAATATGTAAAGGGAAAGAAGTGTGCATAAGAAATATGTAAAGGGAAAGAAGTGTGCATAAGAAATATGTAAAGGGAAAGAAGTGTGCATAAGAAATATGTAAAGGGAAAGAAGTGTGCATAAGAAATATGTAAAGGGAAAGAAGTGTGCATAAGAAATAATGATGTGGGAACAAGCCCTCGAGTTAAATATGTAAAGGGAAAGAAGTGTGCATAAGAAATATGTAAAGGGAAAGAAGTGTGCATAAGAAATATGTAAAGGGAAATAAGTGTGCATAAGAAATATGTAAAGGGAAAGAAGTGTGCATAAGAAATATGTAAAGGGAAAGAAGTGTGCATAAGAAATATGTAAAGGGAAAGAAGTGTGCATAAGAAATATGTAAAGGGAAAGAAGTGTGCATAAGAAATAAACACATGATGTGGGAACAAGCCCTCGAGTTAAATATGTAAAGGGAAAGAAGTGTGCATAAGAAATATGTAAAGGGAAAGAAGTGTGCATAAGAAATATGTAAAGGGAAAGAAGTGTGCATAAGAAATATGTAAAGGGAAAGAAGTGTGCATAAGAAATATGTAAAGGGAAAGAAGTGTGCATAAGAAATAAACACATGATGTGGGAACAAGCCCTCGAGTTAAATATGTAAAGGGAAAGAAGTGTGCATAAGAAATATGTAAAGGGAAAGAAGTGTGCATAAGAAATATGTAAAGGGAAAGAAGTGTGCATAAGAAATATGTAAAGGGAAAGAAGTGTGCATAAGAAATATGTAAAGGGAAAGAAGTGTGCATAAGAAATATGTAAAGGGAAAGAAGTGTGCATAAGAAATATGTAAAGGGAAAGAAGTGTGCATAAGAAATATGTAAAGGGAAAGAAGTGTGCATAAGAAATATGTAAAGGGAAAGAAGTGTGCATAAGAAATATGTAAAGGGAAAGAAGTGTGCATAAGAAATATGTAAAGGGAAAGAAGTGTGCATAAGAAATATGTAAAGGGAAAGAAGTGTGCATAAGAAATATGTAAAGGGAAAGAAGTGTGCATAAGAAATATGTAAAGGGAAAGAAGTGTGCATAAGAAATATGTAAAGGGAAAGAAGTGTGCATAAGAAATATGTAAAGGGAAAGAAGTGTGCATAAGAAATATGTAAAGGGAAAGAAGTGTGCATAAGAAATATGTAAAGGGAAAGAAGTGTGCATAAGAAATATGTAAAGGGAAAGAAGTGTGCATAAGAAATATGTAAAGGGAAAGAAGTGTGCATAAGAAATATGTAAAGGGAAAGAAGTGTGCATAAGAAATATGTAAAGGGAAAGAAGTGTGCATAAGAAATATGTAAAGGGAAAGAAGTGTGCATAAGAAATATGTAAAGGGAAAGAAGTGTGCATAAGAAATATGTAAAGGGAAAGAAGTGTGCATAAGAAATATGTAAAGGGAAAGAAGTGTGCATAAGAAATATGTAAAGGGAAAGAAGTGTGCATAAGAAATATGTAAAGGGAAAGAAGTGTGCATAAGAAATATGTAAAGGGAAAGAAGTGTGCATAAGAAATATGTAAAGGGAAAGAAGTGTGCATAAGAAATATGTAAAGGGAAAGAAGTGTGCATAAGAAATATGTAAAGGGAAAGAAGTGTGCATAAGAAATATGTAAAGGGAAAGAAGTGTGCATAAGAAATATGTAAAGGGAAAGAAGTGTGCATAAGAAATATGTAAAGGGAAAGAAGTGTGCATAAGAAATATGTAAAGGGAAAGAAGTGTGCATAAGAAATATGTAAAGGGAAAGAAGTGTGCATAAGAAATATGTAAAGGGAAAGAAGTGTGCATAAGAAATATGTAAAGGGAAAGAAGTGTGCATAAGAAATATGTAAAGGGAAAGAAGTGTGCATAAGAAATATGTAAAGGGAAAGAAGTGTGCATAAGAAATATGTAAAGGGAAAGAAGTGTGCATAAGAAATATGTAAAGGGAAAGAAGTGTGCATAAGAAATATGTAAAGGGAAAGAAGTGTGCATAAGAAATATGTAAAGGGAAAGAAGTGTGCATAAGAAATATGTAAAGGGAAAGAAGTGTGCATAAGAAATATGTAAAGGGAAAGAAGTGTGCATAAGAAATATGTAAAGGGAAAGAAGTGTGCATAAGAAATATGTAAAGGGAAAGAAGTGTGCATAAGAAATATGTAAAGGGAAAGAAGTGTGCATAAGAAATATGTAAAGGGAAAGAAGTGTGCATAAGAAATATGTAAAGGGAAAGAAGTGTGCATAAGAAATATGTAAAGGGAAAGAAGTGTGCATAAGAAATATGTAAAGGGAAAGAAGTGTGCATAAGAAATATGTAAAGGGAAAGAAGTGTGCATAAGAAATATGTAAAGGGAAAGAAGTGTGCATAAGAAATATGTAAAGGGAAAGAAGTGTGCATAAGAAATATGTAAAGGGAAAGAAGTGTGCATAAGAAATATGTAAAGGGAAAGAAGTGTGCATAAGAAATATGTAAAGGGAAAGAAGTGTGCATAAGAAATATGTAAAGGGAAAGAAGTGTGCATAAGAAATATGTAAAGGGAAAGAAGTGTGCATAAGAAATATGTAAAGGGAAAGAAGTGTGCATAAGAAATATGTAAAGGGAAAGAAGTGTGCATAAGAAATATGTAAAGGGAAAGAAGTGTGCATAAGAAATATGTAAAGGGAAAGAAGTGTGCATAAGAAATATGTAAAGGGAAAGAAGTGTGCATAAGAAATATGTAAAGGGAAAGAAGTGTGCATAAGAAATATGTAAAGGGAAAGAAGTGTGCATAAGAAATATGTAAAGGGAAAGAAGTGTGCATAAGAAATATGTAAAGGGAAAGAAGTGTGCATAAGAAATATGTAAAGGGAAAGAAGTGTGCATAAGAAATATGTAAAGGGAAAGAAGTGTGCATAAGAAATATGTAAAGGGAAAGAAGTGTGCATAAGAAATATGTAAAGGGAAAGAAGTGTGCATAAGAAATATGTAAAGGGAAAGAAGTGTGCATAAGAAATATGTAAAGGGAAAGAAGTGTGCATAAGAAATATGTAAAGGGAAAGAAGTGTGCATAAGAAATATGTAAAGGGAAAGAAGTGTGCATAAGAAATATGTAAAGGGAAAGAAGTGTGCATAAGAAATATGTAAAGGGAAAGAAGTGTGCATAAGAAATATGTAAAGGGAAAGAAGTGTGCATAAGAAATATGTAAAGGGAAAGAAGTGTGCATAAGAAATATGTAAAGGGAAAGAAGTGTGCATAAGAAATATGTAAAGGGAAAGAAGTGTGCATAAGAAATATGTAAAGGGAAAGAAGTGTGCATAAGAAATATGTAAAGGGAAAGAAGTGTGCATAAGAAATATGTAAAGGGAAAGAAGTGTGCATAAGAAATATGTAAAGGGAAAGAAGTGTGCATAAGAAATATGTAAAGGGAAAGAAGTGTGCATAAGAAATATGTAAAGGGAAAGAAGTGTGCATAAGAAATATGTAAAGGGAAAGAAGTGTGCATAAGAAATATGTAAAGGGAAAGAAGTGTGCATAAGAAATATGTAAAGGGAAAGAAGTGTGCATAAGAAATATGTAAAGGGAAAGAAGTGTGCATAAGAAATATGTAAAGGGAAAGAAGTGTGCATAAGAAATATGTAAAGGGAAAGAAGTGTGCATAAGAAATAAACGACATGATGTGGGAACAAGCCCTCGAGTAAATATGTAAAGGGAAAGAAGTGTGCATAAGAAATATGTAAAGGGAAAGAAGTGTGCATAAGAAATATGTAAAGGGAAAGAAGTGTGCATAAGAAATATGTAAAGGGAAAGAAGTGTGCATAAGAAATATGTAAAGGGAAAGAAGTGTGCATAAGAAATATGTAAAGGGAAAGAAGTGTGCATAAGAAATATGTAAAGGGAAAGAAGTGTGCATAAGAAATATGTAAAGGGAAAGAAGTGTGCATAAGAAATATGTAAAGGGAAAGAAGTGTGCATAAGAAATATGTAAAGGGAAAGAAGTGTGCATAAGAAATATGTAAAGGGAAAGAAGTGTGCATAAGAAATATGTAAAGGGAAAGAAGTGTGCATAAGAAATATGTAAAGGGAAAGAAGTGTGCATAAGAAATATGTAAAGGGAAAGAAGTGTGCATAAGAAATATGTAAAGGGAAAGAAGTGTGCATAAGAAATATGTAAAGGGAAAGAAGTGTGCATAAGAAATATGTAAAGGGAAAGAAGTGTGCATAAGAAATATGTAAAGGGAAAGAAGTGTGCATAAGAAATATGTAAAGGGAAAGAAGTGTGCATAAGAAATATGTAAAGGGAAAGAAGTGTGCATAAGAAATATGTAAAGGGAAAGAAGTGTGCATAAGAAATATGTAAAGGGAAAGAAGTGTGCATAAGAAATATGTAAAGGGAAAGAAGTGTGCATAAGAAATATGTAAAGGGAAAGAAGTGTGCATAAGAAATATGTAAAGGGAAAGAAGTGTGCATAAGAAATATGTAAAGGGAAAGAAGTGTGCATAAGAAATATGTAAAGGGAAAGAAGTGTGCATAAGAAATATGTAAAGGGAAAGAAGTGTGCATAAGAAATATGTAAAGGGAAAGAAGTGTGCATAAGAAATATGTAAAGGGAAAGAAGTGTGCATAAGAAATATGTAAAGGGAAAGAAGTGTGCATAAGAAATATGTAAAGGGAAAGAAGTGTGCATAAGAAATATGTAAAGGGAAAGAAGTGTGCATAAGAAATATGTAAAGGGAAAGAAGTGTGCATAAGAAATATGTAAAGGGAAAGAAGTGTGCATAAGAAATATGTAAAGGGAAAGAAGTGTGCATAAGAAATATGTAAAGGGAAAGAAGTGTGCATAAGAAATATGTAAAGGGAAAGAAGTGTGCATAAGAAATATGTAAAGGGAAAGAAGTGTGCATAAGAAATATGTAAAGGGAAAGAAGTGTGCATAAGAAATATGTAAAGGGAAAGAAGTGTGCATAAGAAATATGTAAAGGGAAAGAAGTGTGCATAAGAAATATGTAAAGGGAAAGAAGTGTGCATAAGAAATATGTAAAGGGAAAGAAGTGTGCATAAGAAATATGTAAAGGGAAAGAAGTGTGCATAAGAAATATGTAAAGGGAAAGAAGTGTGCATAAGAAATATGTAAAGGGAAAGAAGTGTGCATAAGAAATATGTAAAGGGAAAGAAGTGTGCATAAGAAATATGTAAAGGGAAAGAAGTGTGCATAAGAAATATGTAAAGGGAAAGAAGTGTGCATAAGAAATATGTAAAGGGAAAGAAGTGTGCATAAGAAATATGTAAAGGGAAAGAAGTGTGCATAAGAAATATGTAAAGGGAAAGAAGTGTGCATAAGAAATATGTAAAGGGAAAGAAGTGTGCATAAGAAATATGTAAAGGGAAAGAAGTGTGCATAAGAAATATGTAAAGGGAAAGAAGTGTGCATAAGAAATATGTAAAGGGAAAGAAGTGTGCATAAGAAATATGTAAAGGGAAAGAAGTGTGCATAAGAAATATGTAAAGGGAAAGAAGTGTGCATAAGAAATATGTAAAGGGAAAGAAGTGTGCATAAGAAATATGTAAAGGGAAAGAAGTGTGCATAAGAAATATGTAAAGGGAAAGAAGTGTGCATAAGAAATATGTAAAGGGAAAGAAGTGTGCATAAGAAATATGTAAAGGGAAAGAAGTGTGCATAAGAAATATGTAAAGGGAAAGAAGTGTGCATAAGAAATATGTAAAGGGAAAGAAGTGTGCATAAGAAATATGTAAAGGGAAAGAAGTGTGCATAAGAAATATGTAAAGGGAAAGAAGTGTGCA
>JBAIAA010001388.1:0-89996 GCA_037893245.1 Crossaster papposus
TCTTATGCACACTTCTTTCCCTTTACATATTTCTTATGCACACTTCTTTCCCTTTACATATTTCTTATGCACACTTCTTTCCCTTTACATATTTCTTATGCACACTTCTTTCCCTTTACATATTTCTTATGCACACTTCTTTCCCTTTACATATTTCTTATGCACACTTCTTTCCCTTTACATATTTCTTATGCACACTTCTTTCCCTTTACATATTTCTTATGCACACTTCTTTCCCTTTACATATTTCTTATGCACACTTCTTTCCCTTTACATATTTCTTATGCACACTTCTTTCCCTTTACATATTTTTATGCACGAGCTTCTTTCCCTTACATATTTATTATGCACACTTCTTTCCCTTTACATATTTCTTATGCACACTTCTTTCCCTTTACATATTTCTTATGCACACTTCTTTCCCTTTACATATTTCTTATGCACACTTCTTTCCCTTTACATATTTCTTATGCACACTTCTTTCCCTTTACATATTTCTTATGCACACTTCTTTCCCTTTACATATTTCTTATGCACACTTCTTTCCCTTTACATATTTCTTATGCACACTTCTTTCCCTTTACATATTTCTTATGCACACTTCTTTCCCTTTACATATTTCTTATGCACACTTCTTTCCCTTTACATATTTCTTATGCACACTTCTTTCCCTTTACATATTTCTTATGCACACTTCTTTCCCTTTACATATTTCTTATGCACACTTCTTTCCCTTTACATATTTCTTATGCACACTTCTTTCCCTTTACATATTTCTTATGCACACTTCTTTCCCTTTACATATTTCTTATGCACACTTCTTTCCCTTTACATATTTCTTATGCACACTTCTTTCCCTTTACATATTTCTTATGCACACTTCTTTCCCTTTACATATTTCTTATGCACACTTCTTTCCCTTTACATATTTCTTATGCACACTTCTTTCCCTTTACATATTTCTTATGCACACTTCTTTCCCTTTACATATTTCTTATGCACACTTCTTTCCCTTTACATATTTCTTATGCACACTTCTTTCCCTTTACATATTTCTTATGCACACTTCTTTCCCTTTACATATTTCTTATGCACACTTCTTTCCCTTTACATATTTCTTATGCACACTTCTTTCCCTTTACATATTTCTTATGCACACTTCTTTCCCTTTACATATTTCTTATGCACACTTCTTTCCCTTTACATATTTCTTATGCACACTTCTTTCCCTTTACATATTTCTTATGCACACTTCTTTCCCTTTACATATTTCTTATGCACACTTCTTTCCCTTTACATATTTCTTATGCACACTTCTTTCCCTTTACATATTTCTTATGCACACTTCTTTCCCTTTACATATTTCTTATGCACACTTCTTTCCCTTTACATATTTCTTATGCACACTTCTTTCCCTTTACATATTTCTTATGCACACTTCTTTCCCTTTACATATTTCTTATGCACACTTCTTTCCCTTTACATATTTCTTATGCACACTTCTTTCCCTTTACATATTTCTTATGCACACTTCTTTCCCTTTACATATTTCTTATGCACACTTCTTTCCCTTTACATATTTCTTATGCACACTTCTTTCCCTTTACATATTTCTTATGCACACTTCTTTCCCTTTACATATTTCTTATGCACACTTCTTTCCCTTTACATATTTCTTATGCACACTTCTTTCCCTTTACATATTTCTTATGCACACTTCTTTCCCTTTACATATTTCTTATGCACACTTCTTTCCCTTTACATATTTCTTATGCACACTTCTTTCCCTTTACATATTTCTTATGCACACTTCTTTCCCTTTACATATTTCTTATGCACACTTCTTTCCCTTTACATATTTCTTATGCACACTTCTTTCCCTTTACATATTTCTTATGCACACTTCTTTCCCTTTACATATTTCTTATGCACACTTCTTTCCCTTTACATATTTCTTATGCACACTTCTTTCCCTTTACATATTTCTTATGCACACTTCTTTCCCTTTACATATTTCTTATGCACACTTCTTTCCCTTTACATATTTCTTATGCACACTTCTTTCCCTTTACATATTTCTTATGCACACTTCTTTCCCTTTACATATTTCTTATGCACACTTCTTTCCCTTTACATATTTCTTATGCACACTTCTTTCCCTTTACATATTTCTTATGCACACTTCTTTCCCTTTACATATTTCTTATGCACACTTCTTTCCCTTTACATATTTCTTATGCACACTTCTTTCCCTTTACATATTTCTTATGCACACTTCTTTCCCTTTACATATTTCTTATGCACACTTCTTTCCCTTTACATATTTCTTATGCACACTTCTTTCCCTTTACATATTTCTTATGCACACTTCTTTCCCTTTACATATTTCTTATGCACACTTCTTTCCCTTTACATATTTCTTATGCACACTTCTTTCCCTTTACATATTTCTTATGCACACTTCTTTCCCTTTACATATTTCTTATGCACACTTCTTTCCCTTTACATATTTCTTATGCACACTTCTTTCCCTTTACATATTTCTTATGCACACTTCTTTCCCTTTACATATTTCTTATGCACACTTCTTTCCCTTTACATATTTCTTATGCACACTTCTTTCCCTTTACATATTTCTTATGCACACTTCTTTCCCTTTACATATTTCTTATGCACACTTCTTTCCCTTTACATATTTCTTATGCACACTTCTTTCCCTTTACATATTTCTTATGCACACTTCTTTCCCTTTACATATTTCTTATGCACACTTCTTTCCCTTTACATATTTCTTATGCACACTTCTTTCCCTTTACATATTTCTTATGCACACTTCTTTCCCTTTACATATTTCTTATGCACACTTCTTTCCCTTTACATATTTCTTATGCACACTTCTTTCCCTTTACATATTTCTTATGCACACTTCTTTCCCTTTACATATTTCTTATGCACACTTCTTTCCCTTTACATATTTCTTATGCACACTTCTTTCCCTTTACATATTTCTTATGCACACTTCTTTCCCTTTACATATTTCTTATGCACACTTCTTTCCCTTTACATATTTCTTATGCACACTTCTTTCCCTTTACATATTTCTTATGCACACTTCTTTCCCTTTACATATTTCTTATGCACACTTCTTTCCCTTTACATATTTCTTATGCACACTTCTTTCCCTTTACATATTTCTTATGCACACTTCTTTCCCTTTACATATTTCTTATGCACACTTCTTTCCCTTTACATATTTCTTATGCACACTTCTTTCCCTTTACATATTTCTTATGCACACTTCTTTCCCTTTACATATTTCTTATGCACACTTCTTTCCCTTTACATATTTCTTATGCACACTTCTTTCCCTTTACATATTTCTTATGCACACTTCTTTCCCTTTACATATTTCTTATGCACACTTCTTTCCCTTTACATATTTCTTATGCACACTTCTTTCCCTTTACATATTTCTTATGCACACTTCTTTCCCTTTACATATTTCTTATGCACACTTCTTTCCCTTTACATATTTCTTATGCACACTTCTTTCCCTTTACATATTTCTTATGCACACTTCTTTCCCTTTACATATTTCTTATGCACACTTCTTTCCCTTTACATATTTCTTATGCACACTTCTTTCCCTTTACATATTTCTTATGCACACTTCTTTCCCTTTACATATTTCTTATGCACACTTCTTTCCCTTTACATATTTCTTATGCACACTTCTTTCCCTTTACATATTTCTTATGCACACTTCTTTCCCTTTACATATTTCTTATGCACACTTCTTTCCCTTTACATATTTCTTATGCACACTTCTTTCCCTTTACATATTTCTTATGCACACTTCTTTCCCTTTACATATTTCTTATGCACACTTCTTTCCCTTTACATATTTCTTATGCACACTTCTTTCCCTTTACATATTTCTTATGCACACTTCTTTCCCTTTACATATTTCTTATGCACACTTCTTTCCCTTTACATATTTCTTATGCACACTTCTTTCCCTTTACATATTTCTTATGCACACTTCTTTCCCTTTACATATTTCTTATGCACACTTCTTTCCCTTTACATATTTCTTATGCACACTTCTTTCCCTTTACATATTTCTTATGCACACTTCTTTCCCTTTACATATTTCTTATGCACACTTCTTTCCCTTTACATATTTCTTATGCACACTTCTTTCCCTTTACATATTTCTTATGCACACTTCTTTCCCTTTACATATTTCTTATGCACACTTCTTTCCCTTTACATATTTCTTATGCACACTTCTTTCCCTTTACATATTTCTTATGCACACTTCTTTCCCTTTACATATTTCTTATGCACACTTCTTTCCCTTTACATATTTCTTATGCACACTTCTTTCCCTTTACATATTTCTTATGCACACTTCTTTCCCTTTACATATTTCTTATGCACACTTCTTTCCCTTTACATATTTCTTATGCACACTTCTTTCCCTTTACATATTTCTTATGCACACTTCTTTCCCTTTACATATTTCTTATGCACACTTCTTTCCCTTTACATATTTCTTATGCACACTTCTTTCCCTTTACATATTTCTTATGCACACTTCTTTCCCTTTACATATTTCTTATGCACACTTCTTTCCCTTTACATATTTCTTATGCACACTTCTTTCCCTTTACATATTTCTTATGCACACTTCTTTCCCTTTACATATTTCTTATGCACACTTCTTTCCCTTTACATATTTCTTATGCACACTTCTTTCCCTTTACATATTTCTTATGCACACTTCTTTCCCTTTACATATTTCTTATGCACACTTCTTTCCCTTTACATATTTCTTATGCACACTTCTTTCCCTTTACATATTTCTTATGCACACTTCTTTCCCTTTACATATTTCTTATGCACACTTCTTTCCCTTTACATATTTCTTATGCACACTTCTTTCCCTTTACATATTTCTTATGCACACTTCTTTCCCTTTACATATTTCTTATGCACACTTCTTTCCCTTTACATATTTCTTATGCACACTTCTTTCCCTTTACATATTTCTTATGCACACTTCTTTCCCTTTACATATTTCTTATGCACACTTCTTTCCCTTTACATATTTCTTATGCACACTTCTTTCCCTTTACATATTTCTTATGCACACTTCTTTCCCTTTACATATTTCTTATGCACACTTCTTTCCCTTTACATATTTCTTATGCACACTTCTTTCCCTTTACATATTTCTTATGCACACTTCTTTCCCTTTACATATTTCTTATGCACACTTCTTTCCCTTTACATATTTCTTATGCACACTTCTTTCCCTTTACATATTTCTTATGCACACTTCTTTCCCTTTACATATTTCTTATGCACACTTCTTTCCCTTTACATATTTCTTATGCACACTTCTTTCCCTTTACATATTTCTTATGCACACTTCTTTCCCTTTACATATTTCTTATGCACACTTCTTTCCCTTTACATATTTCTTATGCACACTTCTTTCCCTTTACATATTTCTTATGCACACTTCTTTCCCTTTACATATTTCTTATGCACACTTCTTTCCCTTTACATATTTCTTATGCACACTTCTTTCCCTTTACATATTTCTTATGCACACTTCTTTCCCTTTACATATTTCTTATGCACACTTCTTTCCCTTTACATATTTCTTATGCACACTTCTTTCCCTTTACATATTTCTTATGCACACTTCTTTCCCTTTACATATTTCTTATGCACACTTCTTTCCCTTTACATATTTCTTATGCACACTTCTTTCCCTTTACATATTTCTTATGCACACTTCTTTCCCTTTACATATTTCTTATGCACACTTCTTTCCCTTTACATATTTCTTATGCACACTTCTTTCCCTTTACATATTTCTTATGCACACTTCTTTCCCTTTACATATTTCTTATGCACACTTCTTTCCCTTTACATATTTCTTATGCACACTTCTTTCCCTTTACATATTTCTTATGCACACTTCTTTCCCTTTACATATTTCTTATGCACACTTCTTTCCCTTTACATATTTCTTATGCACACTTCTTTCCCTTTACATATTTCTTATGCACACTTCTTTCCCTTTACATATTTCTTATGCACACTTCTTTCCCTTTACATATTTCTTATGCACACTTCTTTCCCTTTACATATTTCTTATGCACACTTCTTTCCCTTTACATATTTCTTATGCACACTTCTTTCCCTTTACATATTTCTTATGCACACTTCTTTCCCTTTACATATTTCTTATGCACACTTCTTTCCCTTTACATATTTCTTATGCACACTTCTTTCCCTTTACATATTTCTTATGCACACTTCTTTCCCTTTACATATTTCTTATGCACACTTCTTTCCCTTTACATATTTCTTATGCACACTTCTTTCCCTTTACATATTTCTTATGCACACTTCTTTCCCTTTACATATTTCTTATGCACACTTCTTTCCCTTTACATATTTCTTATGCACACTTCTTTCCCTTTACATATTTCTTATGCACACTTCTTTCCCTTTACATATTTCTTATGCACACTTCTTTCCCTTTACATATTTCTTATGCACACTTCTTTCCCTTTACATATTTCTTATGCACACTTCTTTCCCTTTACATATTTCTTATGCACACTTCTTTCCCTTTACATATTTCTTATGCACACTTCTTTCCCTTTACATATTTCTTATGCACACTTCTTTCCCTTTACATATTTCTTATGCACACTTCTTTCCCTTTACATATTTCTTATGCACACTTCTTTCCCTTTACATATTTCTTATGCACACTTCTTTCCCTTTACATATTTCTTATGCACACTTCTTTCCCTTTACATATTTCTTATGCACACTTCTTTCCCTTTACATATTTCTTATGCACACTTCTTTCCCTTTACATATTTCTTATGCACACTTCTTTCCCTTTACATATTTCTTATGCACACTTCTTTCCCTTTACATATTTCTTATGCACACTTCTTTCCCTTTACATATTTCTTATGCACACTTCTTTCCCTTTACATATTTCTTATGCACACTTCTTTCCCTTTACATATTTCTTATGCACACTTCTTTCCCTTTACATATTTCTTATGCACACTTCTTTCCCTTTACATATTTCTTATGCACACTTCTTTCCCTTTACATATTTCTTATGCACACTTCTTTCCCTTTACATATTTCTTATGCACACTTCTTTCCCTTTACATATTTCTTATGCACACTTCTTTCCCTTTACATATTTCTTATGCACACTTCTTTCCCTTTACATATTTCTTATGCACACTTCTTTCCCTTTACATATTTCTTATGCACACTTCTTTCCCTTTACATATTTCTTATGCACACTTCTTTCCCTTTACATATTTCTTATGCACACTTCTTTCCCTTTACATATTTCTTATGCACACTTCTTTCCCTTTACATATTTCTTATGCACACTTCTTTCCCTTTACATATTTCTTATGCACACTTCTTTCCCTTTACATATTTCTTATGCACACTTCTTTCCCTTTACATATTTCTTATGCACACTTCTTTCCCTTTACATATTTCTTATGCACACTTCTTTCCCTTTACATATTTCTTATGCACACTTCTTTCCCTTTACATATTTCTTATGCACACTTCTTTCCCTTTACATATTTCTTATGCACACTTCTTTCCCTTTACATATTTCTTATGCACACTTCTTTCCCTTTACATATTTCTTATGCACACTTCTTTCCCTTTACATATTTCTTATGCACACTTCTTTCCCTTTACATATTTCTTATGCACACTTCTTTCCCTTTACATATTTCTTATGCACACTTCTTTCCCTTTACATATTTCTTATGCACACTTCTTTCCCTTTACATATTTCTTATGCACACTTCTTTCCCTTTACATATTTCTTATGCACACTTCTTTCCCTTTACATATTTCTTATGCACACTTCTTTCCCTTTACATATTTCTTATGCACACTTCTTTCCCTTTACATATTTCTTATGCACACTTCTTTCCCTTTACATATTTCTTATGCACACTTCTTTCCCTTTACATATTTCTTATGCACACTTCTTTCCCTTTACATATTTCTTATGCACACTTCTTTCCCTTTACATATTTCTTATGCACACTTCTTTCCCTTTACATATTTCTTATGCACACTTCTTTCCCTTTACATATTTCTTATGCACACTTCTTTCCCTTTACATATTTCTTATGCACACTTCTTTCCCTTTACATATTTCTTATGCACACTTCTTTCCCTTTACATATTTCTTATGCACACTTCTTTCCCTTTACATATTTCTTATGCACACTTCTTTCCCTTTACATATTTCTTATGCACACTTCTTTCCCTTTACATATTTCTTATGCACACTTCTTTCCCTTTACATATTTCTTATGCACACTTCTTTCCCTTTACATATTTCTTATGCACACTTCTTTCCCTTTACATATTTCTTATGCACACTTCTTTCCCTTTACATATTTCTTATGCACACTTCTTTCCCTTTACATATTTCTTATGCACACTTCTTTCCCTTTACATATTTCTTATGCACACTTCTTTCCCTTTACATATTTCTTATGCACACTTCTTTCCCTTTACATATTTCTTATGCACACTTCTTTCCCTTTACATATTTCTTATGCACACTTCTTTCCCTTTACATATTTCTTATGCACACTTCTTTCCCTTTACATATTTCTTATGCACACTTCTTTCCCTTTACATATTTCTTATGCACACTTCTTTCCCTTTACATATTTCTTATGCACACTTCTTTCCCTTTACATATTTCTTATGCACACTTCTTTCCCTTTACATATTTCTTATGCACACTTCTTTCCCTTTACATATTTCTTATGCACACTTCTTTCCCTTTACATATTTCTTATGCACACTTCTTTCCCTTTACATATTTCTTATGCACACTTCTTTCCCTTTACATATTTCTTATGCACACTTCTTTCCCTTTACATATTTCTTATGCACACTTCTTTCCCTTTACATATTTCTTATGCACACTTCTTTCCCTTTACATATTTCTTATGCACACTTCTTTCCCTTTACATATTTCTTATGCACACTTCTTTCCCTTTACATATTTCTTATGCACACTTCTTTCCCTTTACATATTTCTTATGCACACTTCTTTCCCTTTACATATTTCTTATGCACACTTCTTTCCCTTTACATATTTCTTATGCACACTTCTTTCCCTTTACATATTTCTTATGCACACTTCTTTCCCTTTACATATTTCTTATGCACACTTCTTTCCCTTTACATATTTCTTATGCACACTTCTTTCCCTTTACATATTTCTTATGCACACTTCTTTCCCTTTACATATTTCTTATGCACACTTCTTTCCCTTTACATATTTCTTATGCACACTTCTTTCCCTTTACATATTTCTTATGCACACTTCTTTCCCTTTACATATTTCTTATGCACACTTCTTTCCCTTTACATATTTCTTATGCACACTTCTTTCCCTTTACATATTTCTTATGCACACTTCTTTCCCTTTACATATTTCTTATGCACACTTCTTTCCCTTTACATATTTCTTATGCACACTTCTTTCCCTTTACATATTTCTTATGCACACTTCTTTCCCTTTACATATTTCTTATGCACACTTCTTTCCCTTTACATATTTCTTATGCACACTTCTTTCCCTTTACATATTTCTTATGCACACTTCTTTCCCTTTACATATTTCTTATGCACACTTCTTTCCCTTTACATATTTCTTATGCACACTTCTTTCCCTTTACATATTTCTTATGCACACTTCTTTCCCTTTACATATTTCTTATGCACACTTCTTTCCCTTTACATATTTCTTATGCACACTTCTTTCCCTTTACATATTTCTTATGCACACTTCTTTCCCTTTACATATTTCTTATGCACACTTCTTTCCCTTTACATATTTCTTATGCACACTTCTTTCCCTTTACATATTTCTTATGCTCACTTCTTTCTTTATTTCTTATGCACACTTCTTTCCCTTTACATATTTCTTATGCACACTTCTTTCCCTTTACATATTTCTTATGCACACTTCTTTCCCTTTACATATTTCTTATGCACACTTCTTTCCCTTTACATATTTCTTATGCACACTTCTTTCCCTTTACATATTTCTTATGCACACTTCTTTCCCTTTACATATTTCTTATGCACACTTCTTTCCCTTTACATATTTCTTATGCACACTTCTTTCCCTTTACATATTTCTTATGCACACTTCTTTCCCTTTACATATTTCTTATGCACACTTCTTTCCCTTTACATATTTCTTATGCACACTTCTTTCCCTTTACATATTTCTTATGCACACTTCTTTCCCTTTACATATTTCTTATGCACACTTCTTTCCCTTTACATATTTCTTATGCACACTTCTTTCCCTTTACATATTTCTTATGCACACTTCTTTCCCTTTACATATTTCTTATGCACACTTCTTTCCCTTTACATATTTCTTATGCACACTTCTTTCCCTTTACATATTTCTTATGCACACTTCTTTCCCTTTACATATTTCTTATGCACACTTCTTTCCCTTTACATATTTCTTATGCACACTTCTTTCCCTTTACATATTTCTTATGCACACTTCTTTCCCTTTACATATTTCTTATGCACACTTCTTTCCCTTTACATATTTCTTATGCACACTTCTTTCCCTTTACATATTTCTTATGCACACTTCTTTCCCTTTACATATTTCTTATGCACACTTCTTTCCCTTTACATATTTCTTATGCACACTTCTTTCCCTTTACATATTTCTTATGCACACTTCTTTCCCTTTACATATTTCTTATGCACACTTCTTTCCCTTTACATATTTCTTATGCACACTTCTTTCCCTTTACATATTTCTTATGCACACTTCTTTCCCTTTACATATTTCTTATGCACACTTCTTTCCCTTTACATATTTCTTATGCACACTTCTTTCCCTTTACATATTTCTTATGCACACTTCTTTCCCTTTACATATTTCTTATGCACACTTCTTTCCCTTTACATATTTCTTATGCACACTTCTTTCCCTTTACATATTTCTTATGCACACTTCTTTCCCTTTACATATTTCTTATGCACACTTCTTTCCCTTTACATATTTCTTATGCACACTTCTTTCCCTTTACATATTTCTTATGCACACTTCTTTCCCTTTACATATTTCTTATGCACACTTCTTTCCCTTTACATATTTCTTATGCACACTTCTTTCCCTTTACATATTTCTTATGCACACTTCTTTCCCTTTACATATTTCTTATGCACACTTCTTTCCCTTTACATATTTCTTATGCACACTTCTTTCCCTTTACATATTTCTTATGCACACTTCTTTCCCTTTACATATTTCTTATGCACACTTCTTTCCCTTTACATATTTCTTATGCACACTTCTTTCCCTTTACATATTTCTTATGCACACTTCTTTCCCTTTACATATTTCTTATGCACACTTCTTTCCCTTTACATATTTCTTATGCACACTTCTTTCCCTTTACATATTTCTTATGCACACTTCTTTCCCTTTACATATTTCTTATGCACACTTCTTTCCCTTTACATATTTCTTATGCACACTTCTTTCCCTTTACATATTTCTTATGCACACTTCTTTCCCTTTACATATTTCTTATGCACACTTCTTTCCCTTTACATATTTCTTATGCACACTTCTTTCCCTTTACATATTTCTTATGCACACTTCTTTCCCTTTACATATTTCTTATGCACACTTCTTTCCCTTTACATATTTCTTATGCACACTTCTTTCCCTTTACATATTTCTTATGCACACTTCTTTCCCTTTACATATTTCTTATGCACACTTCTTTCCCTTTACATATTTCTTATGCACACTTCTTTCCCTTTACATATTTCTTATGCACACTTCTTTCCCTTTACATATTTCTTATGCACACTTCTTTCCCTTTACATATTTCTTATGCACACTTCTTTCCCTTTACATATTTCTTATGCACACTTCTTTCCCTTTACATATTTCTTATGCACACTTCTTTCCCTTTACATATTTCTTATGCACACTTCTTTCCCTTTACATATTTCTTATGCACACTTCTTTCCCTTTACATATTTCTTATGCACACTTCTTTCCCTTTACATATTTCTTATGCACACTTCTTTCCCTTTACATATTTCTTATGCACACTTCTTTCCCTTTACATATTTCTTATGCACACTTCTTTCCCTTTACATATTTCTTATGCACACTTCTTTCCCTTTACATATTTCTTATGCACACTTCTTTCCCTTTACATATTTCTTATGCACACTTCTTTCCCTTTACATATTTCTTATGCACACTTCTTTCCCTTTACATATTTCTTATGCACACTTCTTTCCCTTTACATATTTCTTATGCACACTTCTTTCCCTTTACATATTTCTTATGCACACTTCTTTCCCTTTACATATTTCTTATGCACACTTCTTTCCCTTTACATATTTCTTATGCACACTTCTTTCCCTTTACATATTTCTTATGCACACTTCTTTCCCTTTACATATTTCTTATGCACACTTCTTTCCCTTTACATATTTCTTATGCACACTTCTTTCCCTTTACATATTTCTTATGCACACTTCTTTCCCTTTACATATTTCTTATGCACACTTCTTTCCCTTTACATATTTCTTATGCACACTTCTTTCCCTTTACATATTTCTTATGCACACTTCTTTCCCTTTACATATTTCTTATGCACACTTCTTTCCCTTTACATATTTCTTATGCACACTTCTTTCCCTTTACATATTTCTTATGCACACTTCTTTCCCTTTACATATTTCTTATGCACACTTCTTTCCCTTTACATATTTCTTATGCACACTTCTTTCCCTTTACATATTTCTTATGCACACTTCTTTCCCTTTACATATTTCTTATGCACACTTCTTTCCCTTTACATATTTCTTATGCACACTTCTTTCCCTTTACATATTTCTTATGCACACTTCTTTCCCTTTACATATTTCTTATGCACACTTCTTTCCCTTTACATATTTCTTATGCACACTTCTTTCCCTTTACATATTTCTTATGCACACTTCTTTCCCTTTACATATTTCTTATGCACACTTCTTTCCCTTTACATATTTCTTATGCACACTTCTTTCCCTTTACATATTTCTTATGCACACTTCTTTCCCTTTACATATTTCTTATGCACACTTCTTTCCCTTTACATATTTCTTATGCACACTTCTTTCCCTTTACATATTTCTTATGCACACTTCTTTCCCTTTACATATTTCTTATGCACACTTCTTTCCCTTTACATATTTCTTATGCACACTTCTTTCCCTTTACATATTTCTTATGCACACTTCTTTCCCTTTACATATTTCTTATGCACACTTCTTTCCCTTTACATATTTCTTATGCACACTTCTTTCCCTTTACATATTTCTTATGCACACTTCTTTCCCTTTACATATTTCTTATGCACACTTCTTTCCCTTTACATATTTCTTATGCACACTTCTTTCCCTTTACATATTTCTTATGCACACTTCTTTCCCTTTACATATTTCTTATGCACACTTCTTTCCCTTTACATATTTCTTATGCACACTTCTTTCCCTTTACATATTTCTTATGCACACTTCTTTCCCTTTACATATTTCTTATGCACACTTCTTTCCCTTTACATATTTCTTATGCACACTTCTTTCCCTTTACATATTTCTTATGCACACTTCTTTCCCTTTACATATTTCTTATGCACACTTCTTTCCCTTTACATATTTCTTATGCACACTTCTTTCCCTTTACATATTTCTTATGCACACTTCTTTCCCTTTACATATTTCTTATGCACACTTCTTTCCCTTTACATATTTCTTATGCACACTTCTTTCCCTTTACATATTTCTTATGCACACTTCTTTCCCTTTACATATTTCTTATGCACACTTCTTTCCCTTTACATATTTCTTATGCACACTTCTTTCCCTTTACATATTTCTTATGCACACTTCTTTCCCTTTACATATTTCTTATGCACACTTCTTTCCCTTTACATATTTCTTATGCACACTTCTTTCCCTTTACATATTTCTTATGCACACTTCTTTCCCTTTACATATTTCTTATGCACACTTCTTTCCCTTTACATATTTCTTATGCACACTTCTTTCCCTTTACATATTTCTTATGCACACTTCTTTCCCTTTACATATTTCTTATGCACACTTCTTTCCCTTTACATATTTCTTATGCACACTTCTTTCCCTTTACATATTTCTTATGCACACTTCTTTCCCTTTACATATTTCTTATGCACACTTCTTTCCCTTTACATATTTCTTATGCACACTTCTTTCCCTTTACATATTTCTTATGCACACTTCTTTCCCTTTACATATTTCTTATGCACACTTCTTTCCCTTTACATATTTCTTATGCACACTTCTTTCCCTTTACATATTTCTTATGCACACTTCTTTCCCTTTACATATTTCTTATGCACACTTCTTTCCCTTTACATATTTCTTATGCACACTTCTTTCCCTTTACATATTTCTTATGCACACTTCTTTCCCTTTACATATTTCTTATGCACACTTCTTTCCCTTTACATATTTCTTATGCACACTTCTTTCCCTTTACATATTTCTTATGCACACTTCTTTCCCTTTACATATTTCTTATGCACACTTCTTTCCCTTTACATATTTCTTATGCACACTTCTTTCCCTTTACATATTTCTTATGCACACTTCTTTCCCTTTACATATTTCTTATGCACACTTCTTTCCCTTTACATATTTCTTATGCACACTTCTTTCCCTTTACATATTTCTTATGCACACTTCTTTCCCTTTACATATTTCTTATGCACACTTCTTTCCCTTTACATATTTCTTATGCACACTTCTTTCCCTTTACATATTTCTTATGCACACTTCTTTCCCTTTACATATTTCTTATGCACACTTCTTTCCCTTTACATATTTCTTATGCACACTTCTTTCCCTTTACATATTTCTTATGCACACTTCTTTCCCTTTACATATTTCTTATGCACACTTCTTTCCCTTTACATATTTCTTATGCACACTTCTTTCCCTTTACATATTTCTTATGCACACTTCTTTCCCTTTACATATTTCTTATGCACACTTCTTTCCCTTTACATATTTCTTATGCACACTTCTTTCCCTTTACATATTTCTTATGCACACTTCTTTCCCTTTACATATTTCTTATGCACACTTCTTTCCCTTTACATATTTCTTATGCACACTTCTTTCCCTTTACATATTTCTTATGCACACTTCTTTCCCTTTACATATTTCTTATGCACACTTCTTTCCCTTTACATATTTCTTATGCACACTTCTTTCCCTTTACATATTTCTTATGCACACTTCTTTCCCTTTACATATTTCTTATGCACACTTCTTTCCCTTTACATATTTCTTATGCACACTTCTTTCCCTTTACATATTTCTTATGCACACTTCTTTCCCTTTACATATTTCTTATGCACACTTCTTTCCCTTTACATATTTCTTATGCACACTTCTTTCCCTTTACATATTTCTTATGCACACTTCTTTCCCTTTACATATTTCTTATGCACACTTCTTTCCCTTTACATATTTCTTATGCACACTTCTTTCCCTTTACATATTTCTTATGCACACTTCTTTCCCTTTACATATTTCTTATGCACACTTCTTTCCCTTTACATATTTCTTATGCACACTTCTTTCCCTTTACATATTTCTTATGCACACTTCTTTCCCTTTACATATTTCTTATGCACACTTCTTTCCCTTTACATATTTCTTATGCACACTTCTTTCCCTTTACATATTTCTTATGCACACTTCTTTCCCTTTACATATTTCTTATGCACACTTCTTTCCCTTTACATATTTCTTATGCACACTTCTTTCCCTTTACATATTTCTTATGCACACTTCTTTCCCTTTACATATTTCTTATGCACACTTCTTTCCCTTTACATATTTCTTATGCACACTTCTTTCCCTTTACATATTTCTTATGCACACTTCTTTCCCTTTACATATTTCTTATGCACACTTCTTTCCCTTTACATATTTCTTATGCACACTTCTTTCCCTTTACATATTTCTTATGCACACTTCTTTCCCTTTACATATTTCTTATGCACACTTCTTTCCCTTTACATATTTCTTATGCACACTTCTTTCCCTTTACATATTTCTTATGCACACTTCTTTCCCTTTACATATTTCTTATGCACACTTCTTTCCCTTTACATATTTCTTATGCACACTTCTTTCCCTTTACATATTTCTTATGCACACTTCTTTCCCTTTACATATTTCTTATGCACACTTCTTTCCCTTTACATATTTCTTATGCACACTTCTTTCCCTTTACATATTTCTTATGCACACTTCTTTCCCTTTACATATTTCTTATGCACACTTCTTTCCCTTTACATATTTCTTATGCACACTTCTTTCCCTTTACATATTTCTTATGCACACTTCTTTCCCTTTACATATTTCTTATGCACACTTCTTTCCCTTTACATATTTCTTATGCACACTTCTTTCCCTTTACATATTTCTTATGCACACTTCTTTCCCTTTACATATTTCTTATGCACACTTCTTTCCCTTTACATATTTCTTATGCACACTTCTTTCCCTTTACATATTTCTTATGCACACTTCTTTCCCTTTACATATTTCTTATGCACACTTCTTTCCCTTTACATATTTCTTATGCACACTTCTTTCCCTTTACATATTTCTTATGCACACTTCTTTCCCTTTACATATTTCTTATGCACACTTCTTTCCCTTTACATATTTCTTATGCACACTTCTTTCCCTTTACATATTTCTTATGCACACTTCTTTCCCTTTACATATTTCTTATGCACACTTCTTTCCCTTTACATATTTCTTATGCACACTTCTTTCCCTTTACATATTTCTTATGCACACTTCTTTCCCTTTACATATTTCTTATGCACACTTCTTTCCCTTTACATATTTCTTATGCACACTTCTTTCCCTTTACATATTTCTTATGCACACTTCTTTCCCTTTACATATTTCTTATGCACACTTCTTTCCCTTTACATATTTCTTATGCACACTTCTTTCCCTTTACATATTTCTTATGCACACTTCTTTCCCTTTACATATTTCTTATGCACACTTCTTTCCCTTTACATATTTCTTATGCACACTTCTTTCCCTTTACATATTTCTTATGCACACTTCTTTCCCTTTACATATTTCTTATGCACACTTCTTTCCCTTTACATATTTCTTATGCACACTTCTTTCCCTTTACATATTTCTTATGCACACTTCTTTCCCTTTACATATTTCTTATGCACACTTCTTTCCCTTTACATATTTCTTATGCACACTTCTTTCCCTTTACATATTTCTTATGCACACTTCTTTCCCTTTACATATTTCTTATGCACACTTCTTTCCCTTTACATATTTCTTATGCACACTTCTTTCCCTTTACATATTTCTTATGCACACTTCTTTCCCTTTACATATTTCTTATGCACACTTCTTTCCCTTTACATATTTCTTATGCACACTTCTTTCCCTTTACATATTTCTTATGCACACTTCTTTCCCTTTACATATTTCTTATGCACACTTCTTTCCCTTTACATATTTCTTATGCACACTTCTTTCCCTTTACATATTTCTTATGCACACTTCTTTCCCTTTACATATTTCTTATGCACACTTCTTTCCCTTTACATATTTCTTATGCACACTTCTTTCCCTTTACATATTTCTTATGCACACTTCTTTCCCTTTACATATTTCTTATGCACACTTCTTTCCCTTTACATATTTCTTATGCACACTTCTTTCCCTTTACATATTTCTTATGCACACTTCTTTCCCTTTACATATTTCTTATGCACACTTCTTTCCCTTTACATATTTCTTATGCACACTTCTTTCCCTTTACATATTTCTTATGCACACTTCTTTCCCTTTACATATTTCTTATGCACACTTCTTTCCCTTTACATATTTCTTATGCACACTTCTTTCCCTTTACATATTTCTTATGCACACTTCTTTCCCTTTACATATTTCTTATGCACACTTCTTTCCCTTTACATATTTCTTATGCACACTTCTTTCCCTTTACATATTTCTTATGCACACTTCTTTCCCTTTACATATTTCTTATGCACACTTCTTTCCCTTTACATATTTCTTATGCACACTTCTTTCCCTTTACATATTTCTTATGCACACTTCTTTCCCTTTACATATTTCTTATGCACACTTCTTTCCCTTTACATATTTCTTATGCACACTTCTTTCCCTTTACATATTTCTTATGCACACTTCTTTCCCTTTACATATTTCTTATGCACACTTCTTTCCCTTTACATATTTCTTATGCACACTTCTTTCCCTTTACATATTTCTTATGCACACTTCTTTCCCTTTACATATTTCTTATGCACACTTCTTTCCCTTTACATATTTCTTATGCACACTTCTTTCCCTTTACATATTTCTTATGCACACTTCTTTCCCTTTACATATTTCTTATGCACACTTCTTTCCCTTTACATATTTCTTATGCACACTTCTTTCCCTTTACATATTTCTTATGCACACTTCTTTCCCTTTACATATTTCTTATGCACACTTCTTTCCCTTTACATATTTCTTATGCACACTTCTTTCCCTTTACATATTTCTTATGCACACTTCTTTCCCTTTACATATTTCTTATGCACACTTCTTTCCCTTTACATATTTCTTATGCACACTTCTTTCCCTTTACATATTTCTTATGCACACTTCTTTCCCTTTACATATTTCTTATGCACACTTCTTTCCCTTTACATATTTCTTATGCACACTTCTTTCCCTTTACATATTTCTTATGCACACTTCTTTCCCTTTACATATTTCTTATGCACACTTCTTTCCCTTTACATATTTCTTATGCACACTTCTTTCCCTTTACATATTTCTTATGCACACTTCTTTCCCTTTACATATTTCTTATGCACACTTCTTTCCCTTTACATATTTCTTATGCACACTTCTTTCCCTTTACATATTTCTTATGCACACTTCTTTCCCTTTACATATTTCTTATGCACACTTCTTTCCCTTTACATATTTCTTATGCACACTTCTTTCCCTTTACATATTTCTTATGCACACTTCTTTCCCTTTACATATTTCTTATGCACACTTCTTTCCCTTTACATATTTCTTATGCACACTTCTTTCCCTTTACATATTTCTTATGCACACTTCTTTCCCTTTACATATTTCTTATGCACACTTCTTTCCCTTTACATATTTCTTATGCACACTTCTTTCCCTTTACATATTTCTTATGCACACTTCTTTCCCTTTACATATTTCTTATGCACACTTCTTTCCCTTTACATATTTCTTATGCACACTTCTTTCCCTTTACATATTTCTTATGCACACTTCTTTCCCTTTACATATTTCTTATGCACACTTCTTTCCCTTTACATATTTCTTATGCACACTTCTTTCCCTTTACATATTTCTTATGCACACTTCTTTCCCTTTACATATTTCTTATGCACACTTCTTTCCCTTTACATATTTCTTATGCACACTTCTTTCCCTTTACATATTTCTTATGCACACTTCTTTCCCTTTACATATTTCTTATGCACACTTCTTTCCCTTTACATATTTCTTATGCACACTTCTTTCCCTTTACATATTTCTTATGCACACTTCTTTCCCTTTACATATTTCTTATGCACACTTCTTTCCCTTTACATATTTCTTATGCACACTTCTTTCCCTTTACATATTTCTTATGCACACTTCTTTCCCTTTACATATTTCTTATGCACACTTCTTTCCCTTTACATATTTCTTATGCACACTTCTTTCCCTTTACATATTTCTTATGCACACTTCTTTCCCTTTACATATTTCTTATGCACACTTCTTTCCCTTTACATATTTCTTATGCACACTTCTTTCCCTTTACATATTTCTTATGCACACTTCTTTCCCTTTACATATTTCTTATGCACACTTCTTTCCCTTTACATATTTCTTATGCACACTTCTTTCCCTTTACATATTTCTTATGCACACTTCTTTCCCTTTACATATTTCTTATGCACACTTCTTTCCCTTTACATATTTCTTATGCACACTTCTTTCCCTTTACATATTTCTTATGCACACTTCTTTCCCTTTACATATTTCTTATGCACACTTCTTTCCCTTTACATATTTCTTATGCACACTTCTTTCCCTTTACATATTTCTTATGCACACTTCTTTCCCTTTACATATTTCTTATGCACACTTCTTTCCCTTTACATATTTCTTATGCACACTTCTTTCCCTTTACATATTTCTTATGCACACTTCTTTCCCTTTACATATTTCTTATGCACACTTCTTTCCCTTTACATATTTCTTATGCACACTTCTTTCCCTTTACATATTTCTTATGCACACTTCTTTCCCTTTACATATTTCTTATGCACACTTCTTTCCCTTTACATATTTCTTATGCACACTTCTTTCCCTTTACATATTTCTTATGCACACTTCTTTCCCTTTACATATTTCTTATGCACACTTCTTTCCCTTTACATATTTCTTATGCACACTTCTTTCCCTTTACATATTTCTTATGCACACTTCTTTCCCTTTACATATTTCTTATGCACACTTCTTTCCCTTTACATATTTCTTATGCACACTTCTTTCCCTTTACATATTTCTTATGCACACTTCTTTCCCTTTACATATTTCTTATGCACACTTCTTTCCCTTTACATATTTCTTATGCACACTTCTTTCCCTTTACATATTTCTTATGCACACTTCTTTCCCTTTACATATTTCTTATGCACACTTCTTTCCCTTTACATATTTCTTATGCACACTTCTTTCCCTTTACATATTTCTTATGCACACTTCTTTCCCTTTACATATTTCTTATGCACACTTCTTTCCCTTTACATATTTCTTATGCACACTTCTTTCCCTTTACATATTTCTTATGCACACTTCTTTCCCTTTACATATTTCTTATGCACACTTCTTTCCCTTTACATATTTCTTATGCACACTTCTTTCCCTTTACATATTTCTTATGCACACTTCTTTCCCTTTACATATTTCTTATGCACACTTCTTTCCCTTTACATATTTCTTATGCACACTTCTTTCCCTTTACATATTTCTTATGCACACTTCTTTCCCTTTACATATTTCTTATGCACACTTCTTTCCCTTTACATATTTCTTATGCACACTTCTTTCCCTTTACATATTTCTTATGCACACTTCTTTCCCTTTACATATTTCTTATGCACACTTCTTTCCCTTTACATATTTCTTATGCACACTTCTTTCCCTTTACATATTTCTTATGCACACTTCTTTCCCTTTACATATTTCTTATGCACACTTCTTTCCCTTTACATATTTCTTATGCACACTTCTTTCCCTTTACATATTTCTTATGCACACTTCTTTCCCTTTACATATTTCTTATGCACACTTCTTTCCCTTTACATATTTCTTATGCACACTTCTTTCCCTTTACATATTTCTTATGCACACTTCTTTCCCTTTACATATTTCTTATGCACACTTCTTTCCCTTTACATATTTCTTATGCACACTTCTTTCCCTTTACATATTTCTTATGCACACTTCTTTCCCTTTACATATTTCTTATGCACACTTCTTTCCCTTTACATATTTCTTATGCACACTTCTTTCCCTTTACATATTTCTTATGCACACTTCTTTCCCTTTACATATTTCTTATGCACACTTCTTTCCCTTTACATATTTCTTATGCACACTTCTTTCCCTTTACATATTTCTTATGCACACTTCTTTCCCTTTACATATTTCTTATGCACACTTCTTTCCCTTTACATATTTCTTATGCACACTTCTTTCCCTTTACATATTTCTTATGCACACTTCTTTCCCTTTACATATTTCTTATGCACACTTCTTTCCCTTTACATATTTCTTATGCACACTTCTTTCCCTTTACATATTTCTTATGCACACTTCTTTCCCTTTACATATTTCTTATGCACACTTCTTTCCCTTTACATATTTCTTATGCACACTTCTTTCCCTTTACATATTTCTTATGCACACTTCTTTCCCTTTACATATTTCTTATGCACACTTCTTTCCCTTTACATATTTCTTATGCACACTTCTTTCCCTTTACATATTTCTTATGCACACTTCTTTCCCTTTACATATTTCTTATGCACACTTCTTTCCCTTTACATATTTCTTATGCACACTTCTTTCCCTTTACATATTTCTTATGCACACTTCTTTCCCTTTACATATTTCTTATGCACACTTCTTTCCCTTTACATATTTCTTATGCACACTTCTTTCCCTTTACATATTTCTTATGCACACTTCTTTCCCTTTACATATTTCTTATGCACACTTCTTTCCCTTTACATATTTCTTATGCACACTTCTTTCCCTTTACATATTTCTTATGCACACTTCTTTCCCTTTACATATTTCTTATGCACACTTCTTTCCCTTTACATATTTCTTATGCACACTTCTTTCCCTTTACATATTTCTTATGCACACTTCTTTCCCTTTACATATTTCTTATGCACACTTCTTTCCCTTTACATATTTCTTATGCACACTTCTTTCCCTTTACATATTTCTTATGCACACTTCTTTCCCTTTACATATTTCTTATGCACACTTCTTTCCCTTTACATATTTCTTATGCACACTTCTTTCCCTTTACATATTTCTTATGCACACTTCTTTCCCTTTACATATTTCTTATGCACACTTCTTTCCCTTTACATATTTCTTATGCACACTTCTTTCCCTTTACATATTTCTTATGCACACTTCTTTCCCTTTACATATTTCTTATGCACACTTCTTTCCCTTTACATATTTCTTATGCACACTTCTTTCCCTTTACATATTTCTTATGCACACTTCTTTCCCTTTACATATTTCTTATGCACACTTCTTTCCCTTTACATATTTCTTATGCACACTTCTTTCCCTTTACATATTTCTTATGCACACTTCTTTCCCTTTACATATTTCTTATGCACACTTCTTTCCCTTTACATATTTCTTATGCACACTTCTTTCCCTTTACATATTTCTTATGCACACTTCTTTCCCTTTACATATTTCTTATGCACACTTCTTTCCCTTTACATATTTCTTATGCACACTTCTTTCCCTTTACATATTTCTTATCACACTTCTTTCCCTTTACATATTTCTTATGCACACTTCTTTCCCTTTACATATTTCTTATGCACACTTCTTTCCCTTTACATATTTCTTATGCACACTTCTTTCCCTTTACATATTTCTTATGCACACTTCTTTCCCTTTACATATTTCTTATGCACACTTCTTTCCCTTTACATATTTCTTATGCACACTTCTTTCCCTTTACATATTTCTTATGCACACTTCTTTCCCTTTACATATTTCTTATGCACACTTCTTTCCCTTTACATATTTCTTATGCACACTTCTTTCCCTTTACATATTTCTTATGCACACTTCTTTCCCTTTACATATTTCTTATGCACACTTCTTTCCCTTTACATATTTCTTATGCACACTTCTTTCCCTTTACATATTTCTTATGCACACTTCTTTCCCTTTACATATTTCTTATGCACACTTCTTTCCCTTTACATATTTCTTATGCACACTTCTTTCCCTTTACATATTTCTTATGCACACTTCTTTCCCTTTACATATTTCTTATGCACACTTCTTTCCCTTTACATATTTCTTATGCACACTTCTTTCCCTTTACATATTTCTTATGCACACTTCTTTCCCTTTACATATTTCTTATGCACACTTCTTTCCCTTTACATATTTCTTATGCACACTTCTTTCCCTTTACATATTTCTTATGCACACTTCTTTCCCTTTACATATTTCTTATGCACACTTCTTTCCCTTTACATATTTCTTATGCACACTTCTTTCCCTTTACATATTTCTTATGCACACTTCTTTCCCTTTACATATTTCTTATGCACACTTCTTTCCCTTTACATATTTCTTATGCACACTTCTTTCCCTTTACATATTTCTTATGCACACTTCTTTCCCTTTACATATTTCTTATGCACACTTCTTTCCCTTTACATATTTCTTATGCACACTTCTTTCCCTTTACATATTTCCCTTTACATATTTCTTATGCACACTTCTTTCCCTTTACATATTTCTTATGCACACTTCTTTCCCTTTACATATTTCTTATGCACACTTCTTTCCCTTTACATATTTCTTATGCACACTTCTTTCCCTTTACATATTTCTTATGCACACTTCTTTCCCTTTACATATTTCTTATGCACACTTCTTTCCCTTTACATATTTCTTATGCACACTTCTTTCCCTTTACATATTTCTTATGCACACTTCTTTCCCTTTACATATTTCTTATGCACACTTCTTTCCCTTTACATATTTCTTATGCACACTTCTTTCCCTTTACATATTTCTTATGCACACTTCTTTCCCTTTACATATTTCTTATGCACACTTCTTTCCCTTTACATATTTCTTATGCACACTTCTTTCCCTTTACATATTTCTTATGCACACTTCTTTCCCTTTACATATTTCTTATGCACACTTCTTTCCCTTTACATATTTCTTATGCACACTTCTTTCCCTTTACATATTTCTTATGCACACTTCTTTCCCTTTACATATTTCTTATGCACACTTCTTTCCCTTTACATATTTCTTATGCACACTTCTTTCCCTTTACATATTTCTTATGCACACTTCTTTCCCTTTACATATTTCTTATGCACACTTCTTTCCCTTTACATATTTCTTATGCACACTTCTTTCCCTTTACATATTTCTTATGCACACTTCTTTCCCTTTACATATTTCTTATGCACACTTCTTTCCCTTTACATATTTCTTATGCACACTTCTTTCCCTTTACATATTTCTTATGCACACTTCTTTCCCTTTACATATTTCTTATGCACACTTCTTTCCCTTTACATATTTCTTATGCACACTTCTTTCCCTTTACATATTTCTTATGCACACTTCTTTCCCTTTACATATTTCTTATGCACACTTCTTTCCCTTTACATATTTCTTATGCACACTTCTTTCCCTTTACATATTTCTTATGCACACTTCTTTCCCTTTACATATTTCTTATGCACACTTCTTTCCCTTTACATATTTCTTATGCACACTTCTTTCCCTTTACATATTTCTTATGCACACTTCTTTCCCTTTACATATTTCTTATGCACACTTCTTTCCCTTTACATATTTCTTATGCACACTTCTTTCCCTTTACATATTTCTTATGCACACTTCTTTCCCTTTACATATTTCTTATGCACACTTCTTTCCCTTTACATATTTCTTATGCACACTTCTTTCCCTTTACATATTTCTTATGCACACTTCTTTCCCTTTACATATTTCTTATGCACACTTCTTTCCCTTTACATATTTCTTATGCACACTTCTTTCCCTTTACATATTTCTTATGCACACTTCTTTCCCTTTACATATTTCTTATGCACACTTCTTTCCCTTTACATATTTCTTATGCACACTTCTTTCCCTTTACATATTTCTTATGCACACTTCTTTCCCTTTACATATTTCTTATGCACACTTCTTTCCCTTTACATATTTCTTATGCACACTTCTTTCCCTTTACATATTTCTTATGCACACTTCTTTCCCTTTACATATTTCTTATGCACACTTCTTTCCCTTTACATATTTCTTATGCACACTTCTTTCCCTTTACATATTTCTTATGCACACTTCTTTCCCTTTACATATTTCTTATGCACACTTCTTTCCCTTTACATATTTCTTATGCACACTTCTTTCCCTTTACATATTTCTTATGCACACTTCTTTCCCTTTACATATTTCTTATGCACACTTCTTTCCCTTTACATATTTCTTATGCACACTTCTTTCCCTTTACATATTTCTTATGCACACTTCTTTCCCTTTACATATTTCTTATGCACACTTCTTTCCCTTTACATATTTCTTATGCACACTTCTTTCCCTTTACATATTTCTTATGCACACTTCTTTCCCTTTACATATTTCTTATGCACACTTCTTTCCCTTTACATATTTCTTATGCACACTTCTTTCCCTTTACATATTTCTTATGCACACTTCTTTCCCTTTACATATTTCTTATGCACACTTCTTTCCCTTTACATATTTCTTATGCACACTTCTTTCCCTTTACATATTTCTTATGCACACTTCTTTCCCTTTACATATTTCTTATGCACACTTCTTTCCCTTTACATATTTCTTATGCACACTTCTTTCCCTTTACATATTTCTTATGCACACTTCTTTCCCTTTACATATTTCTTATGCACACTTCTTTCCCTTTACATATTTCTTATGCACACTTCTTTCCCTTTACATATTTCTTATGCACACTTCTTTCCCTTTACATATTTCTTATGCACACTTCTTTCCCTTTACATATTTCTTATGCACACTTCTTTCCCTTTACATATTTCTTATGCACACTTCTTTCCCTTTACATATTTCTTATGCACACTTCTTTCCCTTTACATATTTCTTATGCACACTTCTTTCCCTTTACATATTTCTTATGCACACTTCTTTCCCTTTACATATTTCTTATGCACACTTCTTTCCCTTTACATATTTCTTATGCACACTTCTTTCCCTTTACATATTTCTTATGCACACTTCTTTCCCTTTACATATTTCTTATGCACACTTCTTTCCCTTTACATATTTCTTATGCACACTTCTTTCCCTTTACATATTTCTTATGCACACTTCTTTCCCTTTACATATTTCTTATGCACACTTCTTTCCCTTTACATATTTCTTATGCACACTTCTTTCCCTTTACATATTTCTTATGCACACTTCTTTCCCTTTACATATTTCTTATGCACACTTCTTTCCCTTTACATATTTCTTATGCACACTTCTTTCCCTTTACATATTTCTTATGCACACTTCTTTCCCTTTACATATTTCTTATGCACACTTCTTTCCCTTTACATATTTCTTATGCACACTTCTTTCCCTTTACATATTTCTTATGCACACTTCTTTCCCTTTACATATTTCTTATGCACACTTCTTTCCCTTTACATATTTCTTATGCACACTTCTTTCCCTTTACATATTTCTTATGCACACTTCTTTCCCTTTACATATTTCTTATGCACACTTCTTTCCCTTTACATATTTCTTATGCACACTTCTTTCCCTTTACATATTTCTTATGCACACTTCTTTCCCTTTACATATTTCTTATGCACACTTCTTTCCCTTTACATATTTCTTATGCACACTTCTTTCCCTTTACATATTTCTTATGCACACTTCTTTCCCTTTACATATTTCTTATGCACACTTCTTTCCCTTTACATATTTCTTATGCACACTTCTTTCCCTTTACATATTTCTTATGCACACTTCTTTCCCTTTACATATTTCTTATGCACACTTCTTTCCCTTTACATATTTCTTATGCACACTTCTTTCCCTTTACATATTTCTTATGCACACTTCTTTCCCTTTACATATTTCTTATGCACACTTCTTTCCCTTTACATATTTCTTATGCACACTTCTTTCCCTTTACATATTTCTTATGCACACTTCTTTCCCTTTACATATTTCTTATGCACACTTCTTTCCCTTTACATATTTCTTATGCACACTTCTTTCCCTTTACATATTTCTTATGCACACTTCTTTCCCTTTACATATTTCTTATGCACACTTCTTTCCCTTTACATATTTCTTATGCACACTTCTTTCCCTTTACATATTTCTTATGCACACTTCTTTCCCTTTACATATTTCTTATGCACACTTCTTTCCCTTTACATATTTCTTATGCACACTTCTTTCCCTTTACATATTTCTTATGCACACTTCTTTCCCTTTACATATTTCTTATGCACACTTCTTTCCCTTTACATATTTCTTATGCACACTTCTTTCCCTTTACATATTTCTTATGCACACTTCTTTCCCTTTACATATTTCTTATGCACACTTCTTTCCCTTTACATATTTCTTATGCACACTTCTTTCCCTTTACATATTTCTTATGCACACTTCTTTCCCTTTACATATTTCTTATGCACACTTCTTTCCCTTTACATATTTCTTATGCACACTTCTTTCCCTTTACATATTTCTTATGCACACTTCTTTCCCTTTACATATTTCTTATGCACACTTCTTTCCCTTTACATATTTCTTATGCACACTTCTTTCCCTTTACATATTTCTTATGCACACTTCTTTCCCTTTACATATTTCTTATGCACACTTCTTTCCCTTTACATATTTCTTATGCACACTTCTTTCCCTTTACATATTTCTTATGCACACTTCTTTCCCTTTACATATTTCTTATGCACACTTCTTTCCCTTTACATATTTCTTATGCACACTTCTTTCCCTTTACATATTTCTTATGCACACTTCTTTCCCTTTACATATTTCTTATGCACACTTCTTTCCCTTTACATATTTCTTATGCACACTTCTTTCCCTTTACATATTTCTTATGCACACTTCTTTCCCTTTACATATTTCTTATGCACACTTCTTTCCCTTTACATATTTCTTATGCACACTTCTTTCCCTTTACATATTTCTTATGCACACTTCTTTCCCTTTACATATTTCTTATGCACACTTCTTTCCCTTTACATATTTCTTATGCACACTTCTTTCCCTTTACATATTTCTTATGCACACTTCTTTCCCTTTACATATTTCTTATGCACACTTCTTTCCCTTTACATATTTCTTATGCACACTTCTTTCCCTTTACATATTTCTTATGCACACTTCTTTCCCTTTACATATTTCTTATGCACACTTCTTTCCCTTTACATATTTCTTATGCACACTTCTTTCCCTTTACATATTTCTTATGCACACTTCTTTCCCTTTACATATTTCTTATGCACACTTCTTTCCCTTTACATATTTCTTATGCACACTTCTTTCCCTTTACATATTTCTTATGCACACTTCTTTCCCTTTACATATTTCTTATGCACACTTCTTTCCCTTTACATATTTCTTATGCACACTTCTTTCCCTTTACATATTTCTTATGCACACTTCTTTCCCTTTACATATTTCTTATGCACACTTCTTTCCCTTTACATATTTCTTATGCACACTTCTTTCCCTTTACATATTTCTTATGCACACTTCTTTCCCTTTACATATTTCTTATGCACACTTCTTTCCCTTTACATATTTCTTATGCACACTTCTTTCCCTTTACATATTTCTTATGCACACTTCTTTCCCTTTACATATTTCTTATGCACACTTCTTTCCCTTTACATATTTCTTATGCACACTTCTTTCCCTTTACATATTTCTTATGCACACTTCTTTCCCTTTACATATTTCTTATGCACACTTCTTTCCCTTTACATATTTCTTATGCACACTTCTTTCCCTTTACATATTTCTTATGCACACTTCTTTCCCTTTACATATTTCTTATGCACACTTCTTTCCCTTTACATATTTCTTATGCACACTTCTTTCCCTTTACATATTTCTTATGCACACTTCTTTCCCTTTACATATTTCTTATGCACACTTCTTTCCCTTTACATATTTCTTATGCACACTTCTTTCCCTTTACATATTTCTTATGCACACTTCTTTCCCTTTACATATTTAGCACACTTCTTTCCCTTTACATATTTCTTATGCACACTTCTTTCCCTTTACATATTTCTTATGCACACTTCTTTCCCTTTACATATTTCTTATGCACACTTCTTTCCCTTTACATATTTCTTATGCACACTTCTTTCCCTTTACATATTTCTTATGCACACTTCTTTCCCTTTACATATTTCTTATGCACACTTCTTTCCCTTTACATATTTCTTATGCACACTTCTTTCCCTTTACATATTTCTTATGCACACTTCTTTCCCTTTACATATTTCTTATGCACACTTCTTTCCCTTTACATATTTCTTATGCACACTTCTTTCCCTTTACATATTTCTTATGCACACTTCTTTCCCTTTACATATTTCTTATGCACACTTCTTTCCCTTTACATATTTCTTATGCACACTTCTTTCCCTTTACATATTTCTTATGCACACTTCTTTCCCTTTACATATTTCTTATGCACACTTCTTTCCCTTTACATATTTCTTATGCACACTTCTTTCCCTTTACATATTTCTTATGCACACTTCTTTCCCTTTACATATTTCTTATGCACACTTCTTTCCCTTTACATATTTCTTATGCACACTTCTTTCCCTTTACATATTTCTTATGCACACTTCTTTCCCTTTACATATTTCTTATGCACACTTCTTTCCCTTTACATATTTCTTATGCACACTTCTTTCCCTTTACATATTTCTTATGCACACTTCTTTCCCTTTACATATTTCTTATGCACACTTCTTTCCCTTTACATATTTCTTATGCACACTTCTTTCCCTTTACATATTTCTTATGCACACTTCTTTCCCTTTACATATTTCTTATGCACACTTCTTTCCCTTTACATATTTCTTATGCACACTTCTTTCCCTTTACATATTTCTTATGCACACTTCTTTCCCTTTACATATTTCTTATGCACACTTCTTTCCCTTTACATATTTCTTATGCACACTTCTTTCCCTTTACATATTTCTTATGCACACTTCTTTCCCTTTACATATTTCTTATGCACACTTCTTTCCCTTTACATATTTCTTATGCACACTTCTTTCCCTTTACATATTTCTTATGCACACTTCTTTCCCTTTACATATTTCTTATGCACACTTCTTTCCCTTTACATATTTCTTATGCACACTTCTTTCCCTTTACATATTTCTTATGCACACTTCTTTCCCTTTACATATTTCTTATGCACACTTCTTTCCCTTTACATATTTCTTATGCACACTTCTTTCCCTTTACATATTTCTTATGCACACTTCTTTCCCTTTACATATTTCTTATGCACACTTCTTTCCCTTTACATATTTCTTATGCACACTTCTTTCCCTTTACATATTTCTTATGCACACTTCTTTCCCTTTACATATTTCTTATGCACACTTCTTTCCCTTTACATATTTCTTATGCACACTTCTTTCCCTTTACATATTTCTTATGCACACTTCTTTCCCTTTACATATTTCTTATGCACACTTCTTTCCCTTTACATATTTCTTATGCACACTTCTTTCCCTTTACATATTTCTTATGCACACTTCTTTCCCTTTACATATTTCTTATGCACACTTCTTTCCCTTTACATATTTCTTATGCACACTTCTTTCCCTTTACATATTTCTTATGCACACTTCTTTCCCTTTACATATTTCTTATGCACACTTCTTTCCCTTTACATATTTCTTATGCACACTTCTTTCCCTTTACATATTTCTTATGCACACTTCTTTCCCTTTACATATTTCTTATGCACACTTCTTTCCCTTTACATATTTCTTATGCACACTTCTTTCCCTTTACATATTTCTTATGCACACTTCTTTCCCTTTACATATTTCTTATGCACACTTCTTTCCCTTTACATATTTCTTATGCACACTTCTTTCCCTTTACATATTTCTTATGCACACTTCTTTCCCTTTACATATTTCTTATGCACACTTCTTTCCCTTTACATATTTCTTATGCACACTTCTTTCCCTTTACATATTTCTTATGCACACTTCTTTCCCTTTACATATTTCTTATGCACACTTCTTTCCCTTTACATATTTCTTATGCACACTTCTTTCCCTTTACATATTTCTTATGCACACTTCTTTCCCTTTACATATTTCTTATGCACACTTCTTTCCCTTTACATATTTCTTATGCACACTTCTTTCCCTTTACATATTTCTTATGCACACTTCTTTCCCTTTACATATTTCTTATGCACACTTCTTTCCCTTTACATATTTCTTATGCACACTTCTTTCCCTTTACATATTTCTTATGCACACTTCTTTCCCTTTACATATTTCTTATGCACACTTCTTTCCCTTTACATATTTCTTATGCACACTTCTTTCCCTTTACATATTTCTTATGCACACTTCTTTCCCTTTACATATTTCTTATGCACACTTCTTTCCCTTTACATATTTCTTATGCACACTTCTTTCCCTTTACATATTTCTTATGCACACTTCTTTCCCTTTACATATTTCTTATGCACACTTCTTTCCCTTTACATATTTCTTATGCACACTTCTTTCCCTTTACATATTTCTTATGCACACTTCTTTCCCTTTACATATTTCTTATGCACACTTCTTTCCCTTTACATATTTCTTATGCACACTTCTTTCCCTTTACATATTTCTTATGCACACTTCTTTCCCTTTACATATTTCTTATGCACACTTCTTTCCCTTTACATATTTCTTATGCACACTTCTTTCCCTTTACATATTTCTTATGCACACTTCTTTCCCTTTACATATTTCTTATGCACACTTCTTTCCCTTTACATATTTCTTATGCACACTTCTTTCCCTTTACATATTTCTTATGCACACTTCTTTCCCTTTACATATTTCTTATGCACACTTCTTTCCCTTTACATATTTCTTATGCACACTTCTTTCCCTTTACATATTTCTTATGCACACTTCTTTCCCTTTACATATTTCTTATGCACACTTCTTTCCCTTTACATATTTCTTATGCACACTTCTTTCCCTTTACATATTTCTTATGCACACTTCTTTCCCTTTACATATTTCTTATGCACACTTCTTTCCCTTTACATATTTCTTATGCACACTTCTTTCCCTTTACATATTTCTTATGCACACTTCTTTCCCTTTACATATTTCTTATGCACACTTCTTTCCCTTTACATATTTCTTATGCACACTTCTTTCCCTTTACATATTTCTTATGCACACTTCTTTCCCTTTACATATTTCTTATGCACACTTCTTTCCCTTTACATATTTCTTATGCACACTTCTTTCCCTTTACATATTTCTTATGCACACTTCTTTCCCTTTACATATTTCTTATGCACACTTCTTTCCCTTTACATATTTCTTATGCACACTTCTTTCCCTTTACATATTTCTTATGCACACTTCTTTCCCTTTACATATTTCTTATGCACACTTCTTTCCCTTTACATATTTCTTATGCACACTTCTTTCCCTTTACATATTTCTTATGCACACTTCTTTCCCTTTACATATTTCTTATGCACACTTCTTTCCCTTTACATATTTCTTATGCACACTTCTTTCCCTTTACATATTTCTTATGCACACTTCTTTCCCTTTACATATTTCTTATGCACACTTCTTTCCCTTTACATATTTCTTATGCACACTTCTTTCCCTTTACATATTTCTTATGCACACTTCTTTCCCTTTACATATTTCTTATGCACACTTCTTTCCCTTTACATATTTCTTATGCACACTTCTTTCCCTTTACATATTTCTTATGCACACTTCTTTCCCTTTACATATTTCTTATGCACACTTCTTTCCCTTTACATATTTCTTATGCACACTTCTTTCCCTTTACATATTTCTTATGCACACTTCTTTCCCTTTACATATTTCTTATGCACACTTCTTTCCCTTTACATATTTCTTATGCACACTTCTTTCCCTTTACATATTTCTTATGCACACTTCTTTCCCTTTACATATTTCTTATGCACACTTCTTTCCCTTTACATATTTCTTATGCACACTTCTTTCCCTTTACATATTTCTTATGCACACTTCTTTCCCTTTACATATTTCTTATGCACACTTCTTTCCCTTTACATATTTCTTATGCACACTTCTTTCCCTTTACATATTTCTTATGCACACTTCTTTCCCTTTACATATTTCTTATGCACACTTCTTTCCCTTTACATATTTCTTATGCACACTTCTTTCCCTTTACATATTTCTTATGCACACTTCTTTCCCTTTACATATTTCTTATGCACACTTCTTTCCCTTTACATATTTCTTATGCACACTTCTTTCCCTTTACATATTTCTTATGCACACTTCTTTCCCTTTACATATTTCTTATGCACACTTCTTTCCCTTTACATATTTCTTATGCACACTTCTTTCCCTTTACATATTTCTTATGCACACTTCTTTCCCTTTACATATTTCTTATGCACACTTCTTTCCCTTTACATATTTCTTATGCACACTTCTTTCCCTTTACATATTTCTTATGCACACTTCTTTCCCTTTACATATTTCTTATGCACACTTCTTTCCCTTTACATATTTCTTATGCACACTTCTTTCCCTTTACATATTTCTTATGCACACTTCTTTCCCTTTACATATTTCTTATGCACACTTCTTTCCCTTTACATATTTCTTATGCACACTTCTTTCCCTTTACATATTTCTTATGCACACTTCTTTCCCTTTACATATTTCTTATGCACACTTCTTTCCCTTTACATATTTCTTATGCACACTTCTTTCCCTTTACATATTTCTTATGCACACTTCTTTCCCTTTACATATTTCTTATGCACACTTCTTTCCCTTTACATATTTCTTATGCACACTTCTTTCCCTTTACATATTTCTTATGCACACTTCTTTCCCTTTACATATTTCTTATGCACACTTCTTTCCCTTTACATATTTCTTATGCACACTTCTTTCCCTTTACATATTTCTTATGCACACTTCTTTCCCTTTACATATTTCTTATGCACACTTCTTTCCCTTTACATATTTCTTATGCACACTTCTTTCCCTTTACATATTTCTTATGCACACTTCTTTCCCTTTACATATTTCTTATGCACACTTCTTTCCCTTTACATATTTCTTATGCACACTTCTTTCCCTTTACATATTTCTTATGCACACTTCTTTCCCTTTACATATTTCTTATGCACACTTCTTTCCCTTTACATATTTCTTATGCACACTTCTTTCCCTTTACATATTTCTTATGCACACTTCTTTCCCTTTACATATTTCTTATGCACACTTCTTTCCCTTTACATATTTCTTATGCACACTTCTTTCCCTTTACATATTTCTTATGCACACTTCTTTCCCTTTACATATTTCTTATGCACACTTCTTTCCCTTTACATATTTCTTATGCACACTTCTTTCCCTTTACATATTTCTTATGCACACTTCTTTCCCTTTACATATTTCTTATGCACACTTCTTTCCCTTTACATATTTCTTATGCACACTTCTTTCCCTTTACATATTTCTTATGCACACTTCTTTCCCTTTACATATTTCTTATGCACACTTCTTTCCCTTTACATATTTCTTATGCACACTTCTTTCCCTTTACATATTTCTTATGCACACTTCTTTCCCTTTACATATTTCTTATGCACACTTCTTTCCCTTTACATATTTCTTATGCACACTTCTTTCCCTTTACATATTTCTTATGCACACTTCTTTCCCTTTACATATTTCTTATGCACACTTCTTTCCCTTTACATATTTCTTATGCACACTTCTTTCCCTTTACATATTTCTTATGCACACTTCTTTCCCTTTACATATTTCTTATGCACACTTCTTTCCCTTTACATATTTCTTATGCACACTTCTTTCCCTTTACATATTTCTTATGCACACTTCTTTCCCTTTACATATTTCTTATGCACACTTCTTTCCCTTTACATATTTCTTATGCACACTTCTTTCCCTTTACATATTTCTTATGCACACTTCTTTCCCTTTACATATTTCTTATGCACACTTCTTTCCCTTTACATATTTCTTATGCACACTTCTTTCCCTTTACATATTTCTTATGCACACTTCTTTCCCTTTACATATTTCTTATGCACACTTCTTTCCCTTTACATATTTCTTATGCACACTTCTTTCCCTTTACATATTTCTTATGCACACTTCTTTCCCTTTACATATTTCTTATGCACACTTCTTTCCCTTTACATATTTCTTATGCACACTTCTTTCCCTTTACATATTTCTTATGCACACTTCTTTCCCTTTACATATTTCTTATGCACACTTCTTTCCCTTTACATATTTCTTATGCACACTTCTTTCCCTTTACATATTTCTTATGCACACTTCTTTCCCTTTACATATTTCTTATGCACACTTCTTTCCCTTTACATATTTCTTATGCACACTTCTTTCCCTTTACATATTTCTTATGCACACTTCTTTCCCTTTACATATTTCTTATGCACACTTCTTTCCCTTTACATATTTCTTATGCACACTTCTTTCCCTTTACATATTTCTTATGCACACTTCTTTCCCTTTACATATTTCTTATGCACACTTCTTTCCCTTTACATATTTCTTATGCACACTTCTTTCCCTTTACATATTTCTTATGCACACTTCTTTCCCTTTACATATTTCTTATGCACACTTCTTTCCCTTTACATATTTCTTATGCACACTTCTTTCCCTTTACATATTTCTTATGCACACTTCTTTCCCTTTACATATTTCTTATGCACACTTCTTTCCCTTTACATATTTCTTATGCACACTTCTTTCCCTTTACATATTTCTTATGCACACTTCTTTCCCTTTACATATTTCTTATGCACACTTCTTTCCCTTTACATATTTCTTATGCACACTTCTTTCCCTTTACATATTTCTTATGCACACTTCTTTCCCTTTACATATTTCTTATGCACACTTCTTTCCCTTTACATATTTCTTATGCACACTTCTTTCCCTTTACATATTTCTTATGCACACTTCTTTCCCTTTACATATTTCTTATGCACACTTCTTTCCCTTTACATATTTCTTATGCACACTTCTTTCCCTTTACATATTTCTTATGCACACTTCTTTCCCTTTACATATTTCTTATGCACACTTCTTTCCCTTTACATATTTCTTATGCACACTTCTTTCCCTTTACATATTTCTTATGCACACTTCTTTCCCTTTACATATTTCTTATGCACACTTCTTTCCCTTTACATATTTCTTATGCACACTTCTTTCCCTTTACATATTTCTTATGCACACTTCTTTCCCTTTACATATTTCTTATGCACACTTCTTTCCCTTTACATATTTCTTATGCACACTTCTTTCCCTTTACATATTTCTTATGCACACTTCTTTCCCTTTACATATTTCTTATGCACACTTCTTTCCCTTTACATATTTCTTATGCACACTTCTTTCCCTTTACATATTTCTTATGCACACTTCTTTCCCTTTACATATTTCTTATGCACACTTCTTTCCCTTTACATATTTCTTATGCACACTTCTTTCCCTTTACATATTTCTTATGCACACTTCTTTCCCTTTACATATTTCTTATGCACACTTCTTTCCCTTTACATATTTCTTATGCACACTTCTTTCCCTTTACATATTTCTTATGCACACTTCTTTCCCTTTACATATTTCTTATGCACACTTCTTTCCCTTTACATATTTCTTATGCACACTTCTTTCCCTTTACATATTTCTTATGCACACTTCTTTCCCTTTACATATTTCTTATGCACACTTCTTTCCCTTTACATATTTCTTATGCACACTTCTTTCCCTTTACATATTTCTTATGCACACTTCTTTCCCTTTACATATTTCTTATGCACACTTCTTTCCCTTTACATATTTCTTATGCACACTTCTTTCCCTTTACATATTTCTTATGCACACTTCTTTCCCTTTACATATTTCTTATGCACACTTCTTTCCCTTTACATATTTCTTATGCACACTTCTTTCCCTTTACATATTTCTTATGCACACTTCTTTCCCTTTACATATTTCTTATGCACACTTCTTTCCCTTTACATATTTCTTATGCACACTTCTTTCCCTTTACATATTTCTTATGCACACTTCTTTCCCTTTACATATTTCTTATGCACACTTCTTTCCCTTTACATATTTCTTATGCACACTTCTTTCCCTTTACATATTTCTTATGCACACTTCTTTCCCTTTACATATTTCTTATGCACACTTCTTTCCCTTTACATATTTCTTATGCACACTTCTTTCCCTTTACATATTTCTTATGCACACTTCTTTCCCTTTACATATTTCTTATGCACACTTCTTTCCCTTTACATATTTCTTATGCACACTTCTTTCCCTTTACATATTTCTTATGCACACTTCTTTCCCTTTACATATTTCTTATGCACACTTCTTTCCCTTTACATATTTCTTATGCACACTTCTTTCCCTTTACATATTTCTTATGCACACTTCTTTCCCTTTACATATTTCTTATGCACACTTCTTTCCCTTTACATATTTCTTATGCACACTTCTTTCCCTTTACATATTTCTTATGCACACTTCTTTCCCTTTACATATTTCTTATGCACACTTCTTTCCCTTTACATATTTCTTATGCACACTTCTTTCCCTTTACATATTTCTTATGCACACTTCTTTCCCTTTACATATTTCTTATGCACACTTCTTTCCCTTTACATATTTCTTATGCACACTTCTTTCCCTTTACATATTTCTTATGCACACTTCTTTCCCTTTACATATTTCTTATGCACACTTCTTTCCCTTTACATATTTCTTATGCACACTTCTTTCCCTTTACATATTTCTTATGCACACTTCTTTCCCTTTACATATTTCTTATGCACACTTCTTTCCCTTTACATATTTCTTATGCACACTTCTTTCCCTTTACATATTTCTTATGCACACTTCTTTCCCTTTACATATTTCTTATGCACACTTCTTTCCCTTTACATATTTCTTATGCACACTTCTTTCCCTTTACATATTTCTTATGCACACTTCTTTCCCTTTACATATTTCTTATGCACACTTCTTTCCCTTTACATATTTCTTATGCACACTTCTTTCCCTTTACATATTTCTTATGCACACTTCTTTCCCTTTACATATTTCTTATGCACACTTCTTTCCCTTTACATATTTCTTATGCACACTTCTTTCCCTTTACATATTTCTTATGCACACTTCTTTCCCTTTACATATTTCTTATGCACACTTCTTTCCCTTTACATATTTCTTATGCACACTTCTTTCCCTTTACATATTTCTTATGCACACTTCTTTCCCTTTACATATTTCTTATGCACACTTCTTTCCCTTTACATATTTCTTATGCACACTTCTTTCCCTTTACATATTTCTTATGCACACTTCTTTCCCTTTACATATTTCTTATGCACACTTCTTTCCCTTTACATATTTCTTATGCACACTTCTTTCCCTTTACATATTTCTTATGCACACTTCTTTCCCTTTACATATTTCTTATGCACACTTCTTTCCCTTTACATATTTCTTATGCACACTTCTTTCCCTTTACATATTTCTTATGCACACTTCTTTCCCTTTACATATTTCTTATGCACACTTCTTTCCCTTTACATATTTCTTATGCACACTTCTTTCCCTTTACATATTTCTTATGCACACTTCTTTCCCTTTACATATTTCTTATGCACACTTCTTTCCCTTTACATATTTCTTATGCACACTTCTTTCCCTTTACATATTTCTTATGCACACTTCTTTCCCTTTACATATTTCTTATGCACACTTCTTTCCCTTTACATATTTCTTATGCACACTTCTTTCCCTTTACATATTTCTTATGCACACTTCTTTCCCTTTACATATTTCTTATGCACACTTCTTTCCCTTTACATATTTCTTATGCACACTTCTTTCCCTTTACATATTTCTTATGCACACTTCTTTCCCTTTACATATTTCTTATGCACACTTCTTTCCCTTTACATATTTCTTATGCACACTTCTTTCCCTTTACATATTTCTTATGCACACTTCTTTCCCTTTACATATTTCTTATGCACACTTCTTTCCCTTTACATATTTCTTATGCACACTTCTTTCCCTTTACATATTTCTTATGCACACTTCTTTCCCTTTACATATTTCTTATGCACACTTCTTTCCCTTTACATATTTCTTATGCACACTTCTTTCCCTTTACATATTTCTTATGCACACTTCTTTCCCTTTACATATTTCTTATGCACACTTCTTTCCCTTTACATATTTCTTATGCACACTTCTTTCCCTTTACATATTTCTTATGCACACTTCTTTCCCTTTACATATTTCTTATGCACACTTCTTTCCCTTTACATATTTCTTATGCACACTTCTTTCCCTTTACATATTTCTTATGCACACTTCTTTCCCTTTACATATTTCTTATGCACACTTCTTTCCCTTTACATATTTCTTATGCACACTTCTTTCCCTTTACATATTTCTTATGCACACTTCTTTCCCTTTACATATTTCTTATGCACACTTCTTTCCCTTTACATATTTCTTATGCACACTTCTTTCCCTTTACATATTTCTTATGCACACTTCTTTCCCTTTACATATTTCTTATGCACACTTCTTTCCCTTTACATATTTCTTATGCACACTTCTTTCCCTTTACATATTTCTTATGCACACTTCTTTCCCTTTACATATTTCTTATGCACACTTCTTTCCCTTTACATATTTCTTATGCACACTTCTTTCCCTTTACATATTTCTTATGCACACTTCTTTCCCTTTACATATTTCTTATGCACACTTCTTTCCCTTTACATATTTCTTATGCACACTTCTTTCCCTTTACATATTTCTTATGCACACTTCTTCCCTTTACATATTTCTTACACTTCTTTCCCTTTACATATTTCTTATGCACACTTCTTTCCCTTTACATATTTCTTATGCACACTTCTTTCCCTTTACATATTTCTTATGCACACTTCTTTCCCTTTACATATTTCTTATGCACACTTCTTTCCCTTTACATATTTCTTATGCACACTTCTTTCCCTTTACATATTTCTTATGCACACTTCTTTCCCTTTACATATTTCTTATGCACACTTCTTTCCCTTTACATATTTCTTATGCACACTTCTTTCCCTTTACATATTTCTTATGCACACTTCTTTCCCTTTACATATTTCTTATGCACACTTCTTTCCCTTTACATATTTCTTATGCACACTTCTTTCCCTTTACATATTTCTTATGCACACTTCTTTCCCTTTACATATTTCTTATGCACACTTCTTTCCCTTTACATATTTCTTATGCACACTTCTTTCCCTTTACATATTTCTTATGCACACTTCTTTCCCTTTACATATTTCTTATGCACACTTCTTTCCCTTTACATATTTCTTATGCACACTTCTTTCCCTTTACATATTTCTTATGCACACTTCTTTCCCTTTACATATTTCTTATGCACACTTCTTTCCCTTTACATATTTCTTATGCACACTTCTTTCCCTTTACATATTTCTTATGCACACTTCTTTCCCTTTACATATTTCTTATGCACACTTCTTTCCCTTTACATATTTCTTATGCACACTTCTTTCCCTTTACATATTTCTTATGCACACTTCTTTCCCTTTACATATTTCTTATGCACACTTCTTTCCCTTTACATATTTCTTATGCACACTTCTTTCCCTTTACATATTTCTTATGCACACTTCTTTCCCTTTACATATTTCTTATGCACACTTCTTTCCCTTTACATATTTCTTATGCACACTTCTTTCCCTTTACATATTTCTTATGCACACTTCTTTCCCTTTACATATTTCTTATGCACACTTCTTTCCCTTTACATATTTCTTATGCACACTTCTTTCCCTTTACATATTTCTTATGCACACTTCTTTCCCTTTACATATTTCTTATGCACACTTCTTTCCCTTTACATATTTCTTATGCACACTTCTTTCCCTTTACATATTTCTTATGCACACTTCTTTCCCTTTACATATTTCTTATGCACACTTCTTTCCCTTTACATATTTCTTATGCACACTTCTTTCCCTTTACATATTTCTTATGCACACTTCTTTCCCTTTACATATTTCTTATGCACACTTCTTTCCCTTTACATATTTCTTATGCACACTTCTTTCCCTTTACATATTTCTTATGCACACTTCTTTCCCTTTACATATTTCTTATGCACACTTCTTTCCCTTTACATATTTCTTATGCACACTTCTTTCCCTTTACATATTTCTTATGCACACTTCTTTCCCTTTACATATTTCTTATGCACACTTCTTTCCCTTTACATATTTCTTATGCACACTTCTTTCCCTTTACATATTTCTTATGCACACTTCTTTCCCTTTACATATTTCTTATGCACACTTCTTTCCCTTTACATTCTTATGCACACTTCTTTCCCTTTACATATTTCTTATGCACACTTCTTTCCCTTTACATATTTCTTATGCACACTTCTTTCCCTTTACATATTTCTTATGCACACTTCTTTCCCTTTACATATTTCTTATGCACACTTCTTTCCCTTTACATATTTCTTATGCACACTTCTTTCCCTTTACATATTTCTTATGCACACTTCTTTCCCTTTACATATTTCTTATGCACACTTCTTTCCCTTTACATATTTCTTATGCACACTTCTTTCCCTTTACATATTTCTTATGCACACTTCTTTCCCTTTACATATTTCTTATGCACACTTCTTTCCCTTTACATATTTCTTATGCACACTTCTTTCCCTTTACATATTTCTTATGCACACTTCTTTCCCTTTACATATTTCTTATGCACACTTCTTTCCCTTTACATATTTCTTATGCACACTTCTTTCCCTTTACATATTTCTTATGCACACTTCTTTCCCTTTACATATTTCTTATGCACACTTCTTTCCCTTTACATATTTCTTATGCACACTTCTTTCCCTTTACATATTTCTTATGCACACTTCTTTCCCTTTACATATTTCTTATGCACACTTCTTTCCCTTTACATATTTCTTATGCACACTTCTTTCCCTTTACATATTTCTTATGCACACTTCTTTCCCTTTACATATTTCTTATGCACACTTCTTTCCCTTTACATATTTCTTATGCACACTTCTTTCCCTTTACATATTTCTTATGCACACTTCTTTCCCTTTACATATTTCTTATGCACACTTCTTTCCCTTTACATATTTCTTATGCACACTTCTTTCCCTTTACATATTTCTTATGCACACTTCTTTCCCTTTACATATTTCTTATGCACACTTCTTTCCCTTTACATATTTCTTATGCACACTTCTTTCCCTTTACATATTTCTTATGCACACTTCTTTCCCTTTACATATTTCTTATGCACACTTCTTTCCCTTTACATATTTCTTATGCACACTTCTTTCCCTTTACATATTTCTTATGCACACTTCTTTCCTTACTTATCTATTTCTTATGCACACTTCTTTCCCTTTACATATTTCTTATGCACACTTCTTTCCCTTTACATATTTCTTATGCACACTTCTTTCCCTTTACATATTTCTTATGCACACTTCTTTCCCTTTACATATTTCTTATGCACACTTCTTTCCCTTTACATATTTCTTATGCACACTTCTTTCCCTTTACATATTTCTTATGCACACTTCTTTCCCTTTACATATTTCTTATGCACACTTCTTTCCCTTTACATATTTCTTATGCACACTTCTTTCCCTTTACATATTTCTTATGCACACTTCTTTCCCTTTACATATTTCTTATGCACACTTCTTTCCCTTTACATATTTCTTTATGCACACTTCTTTCCCTTTACATATTTCTTATGCACACTTCTTTCCCTTTACATATTTCTTTATGCACACTTCTTTCCCTTTACATATTTCTTATGCACACTTCTTTCCCTTTACATATTTCTTATGCACACTTCTTTCCCTTTACATATTTCTTATGCACACTTCTTTCCCTTTATTATTTCTTATGCACACTTCTTTCCCTTTACATATTTAACTCGAGGGCTTGTCCCGACATCATGTGTTTATTTCTTATGCACACTTCTTTCCCTTTACATATTTCTTATGCACACTTCTTTCCCTTTACATATTTCTTATGCACACTTCTTTCCCTTTACATATTTCTTATGCACACTTCTTTCCCTTTACATATTTCTTATGCACACTTCTTTCCCTTTACATATTTAACTCGAGGGCTTGTTCCCACATCATGTGTTTATTTCTTATGCACACTTCTTTCTCTTTACATATTTCTTATGCACACTTCTTTCCCTTTATTATTTCTTATGCACACTTCTTTCCCTTTACATATTTAACTCGAGGGCTTGTCCCGACATCATGTGTTTATTTCTTATGCACACTTCTTTCCCTTTACATATTTCTTATGCACACTTCTTTCCCTTTACATATTTCTTATGCACACTTCTTTCCCTTTACATATTTCTTATGCACACTTCTTTCCCTTTACATATTTCTTATGCACACTTCTTTCCCTTTACATATTTCATATGCACACTTCTTTCCCTTTACATATTTCTTATGCACACTTCTTTCCGTTTACATATTTCTTATGCACACTTCTTTCCCTTTACATATTTCTTATGCACACTTCTTTCCCTTTACATATTTAACTCGAGGGCTTGTTCCCACATCATGTGTTTATTTCTTATGCACACTTCTTTCCCTTTACATATTTCTTATGCACACTTCTTTCCCTTTACATATTTCTTATGCACACTTCTTTCCCTTTACATATTTCTTATGCACACTTCTTTCCCTTTACATATTTCTTATGCACACTTCTTTCCCTTTACATATTTCTTATGCACACTTCTTTCCCTTTACATATTTCTTATGCACACTTCTTTCCCTTTACATATTTCTTATGCACACTTCTTTCCCTTTACATATTTCTTATGCACACTTCTTTCCCTTTACATTTTTCTTATGCACACTTCTTTCCCTTTACATATTTCTTATGCACACTTCTTTCCCTTTACATATTTCTTATGCACACTTCTTTCCCTTTACATATTTCTTATGCACACTTCTTTCCCTTTACATATTTCTTATGCACACTTCTTTCCCTTTACATATTTCTTATGCACACTTCTTTCCCTTTACATATTTCTTATGCACACTTCTTTCCCTTTACATATTTCTTATGCACACTTCTTTCCCTTTACATATTTCTTATGCACACTTCTTTCCCTTTACATATTTCTTATGCACACTTTTTTCCCTTTACATATTTCTTATGCACACTTCTTTCCCTTTACATATTTCTTATGCACACTTCTTTCCCTTTACATATTTCTTATGCACACTTCTTTCCCTTTACATATTTCTTATGCACACTTCTTTCCCTTTACATATTTCTTATGCACACTTCTTTCCCTTTACATATTTCTTATGCACACTTCTTTCCCTTTACATATTTCTTATGCACACTTCTTTCCCTTTACATATTTCTTATGCACACTTCTTTCCCTTTACATATTTCTTATGCACACTTCTTTCCCTTTACATATTTCTTATGCACACTTCTTTCCCTTTACATATTTCTTATGCACACTTCTTTCCCTTTACATATTTCTTATGCACACTTCTTTCCCTTTACATATTTCTTATGCACACTTCTTTCCCTTTACATATTTCTTATGCACACTTCTTTCCCTTTACATATTTCTTATGCACACTTCTTTCCCTTTACATATTTCTTATGCACACTTCTTTCCCACATCATGTGTTTATTTCTTATGCACACTTCTTTTCCTTTACATATTTCTTATGCACACTTCTTTCCCTTTACATATTTCTTATGCACACTTCTTTCCCTTTACATATTTCTTATGCACACTTCTTTCCCTTTACATATTTCTTATGCACACTTCTTTCCCTTTACATATTTCTTATGCACACTTCTTTCCCTTTACATATTTCTTATGCACACTTCTTTCCCTTTACATATTTCTTATGCACACTTCTTTCCCTTTACATATTTCTTATGCACACTTCTTTCCCTTTACATATTTCTTATGCACACTTCTTTCCCTTTACATATTTCTTATGCACACTTCTTTCCCTTTACATATTTCTTATGCACACTTCTTTCCCTTTACATATTTCTTATGCACACTTCTTTCCCTTTACATATTTCTTATGCACACTTCTTTCCCTTTACATATTTCTTATGCACACTTCTTTCCCTTTACATATTTCTTATGCACACTTCTTTCCCTTTATTATTTCTTATGCACACTTCTTTCCCTTTACATATTTAACTCGAGGGCTTGTCCCGACATCATGTGTTTATTTCTTATGCACACTTCTTTCCCTTTACATATTTCTTATGCACACTTCTTTCCCTTTACATATTTCTTATGCACACTTCTTTCCCTTTACACATTTCTTATGCACACTTCTTTCCCTTTACATATTTCTTATGCACACTTCTTTCCCTTTACATATTTCATATGCACACTTCTTTCCCTTTACATATTTCTTATGCACACTTCTTTCCCTTTACATATTTCTTATGCACACTTCTTTCCCTTTACATATTTCTTATGCACACTTCTTTCCCTTTACATATTTAACTCGAGGGCTTGTTCCCACATCATGTGTTTATTTCTTATGCACACTTCTTTCTCTTTACATATTTCTTATGCACACTTCTTTCCCTTTATTATTTCTTATGCACACTTCTTTCCCTTTACATATTTAACTCGAGGGCTTGTCCCGACATCATGTGTTTATTTCTTATGCACACTTCTTTCCCTTTACATATTTCTTATGCACACTTCTTTCCCTTTACATATTTCTTATGCACACTTCTTTCCCTTTACATATTTCTTATGCACACTTCTTTCCCTTTACATATTTCTTATGCACACTCCTTTCCCTTTACATATTTCATATGCACACTTCTTTCCCTTTACATATTTCTTATGCACACTTCTTTCCGTTTACATATTTCTTATGCACACTTCTTTCCCTTTACATATTTCTTATGCACACTTCTTTCCCTTTACATATTTAACTCGAGGGCTTGTTCCCACATCATGTGTTTATTTCTTATGCACACTTCTTTCCCTTTACATATTTCTTATGCACACTTCTTTCCCTTTACATATTTCTTATGCACACTTCTTTCCCTTTACATATTTCTTATGCACACTTCTTTCCCTTTACATATTTCTTATGCACACTTCTTTCCCTTTACATATTTCTTATGCACACTTCTTTCCCTTTACATATTTCTTATGCACACTTCTTTCCCTTTACATATTTCTTATGCACACTTTTTTCCCTTTACATATTTCTTATGCACACTTCTTTCCCTTTACATATTTCTTATGCACACTTCTTTCCCTTTACATATTTCTTATGCACACTTCTTTTCCTTTACATATTTCTTATGCACACTTCTTTCCCTTTACATATTTCTTATGCACACTTCTTTCCCTTTACATATTTCTTATGCACACTTCTTTCCCTTTACATATTTCTTATGCACACTTCTTTCCCTTTACATATTTCTTATGCACACTTCTTTTCCCTTTACATATTTCTTATGCACACTTCTTTCCCTTTACATATTTCTTATGCACACTTCTTTCCCTTTACATATTTCTTATGCACACTTCTTTCCCTTTACATATTTCTTATGCACACTTATTTCCCTTTACATATTTCTTATGCACACTTCTTTCCCTTTACATATTTCTTATGCACACTTCTTTCCCTTTACATATTTCTTATGCACACTTCTTTCCCTTTACATATTTCTTATGCACACTTCTTTCCCTTTACATATTTCTTATGCACACTTCTTTCCCTTTATATATTTCTTATGCACACTTCTTTCCCTTTACATATTTCTTATGCACACTTCTTTCCCTTTACATATTTCTTATGCACACTTCTTTCCCTTTACATATTTCTTATGCACACTTCTTTCCCTTTACATATTTCTTATGCACACTTCTTTCCCTTTACATATTTCTTATGCACACTTCTTTCCCTTTACATATTTCTTATGCACACTTCTTTCCCTTTACATATTTCTTATGCACACTTCTTTCCCTTTACATATTTCTTATGCACACTTCTTTCCCTTTACATATTTCTTATGCACACTTCTTTCCCTTTACATATTTCTTATGCACACTTCTTTCCCTTTACATATTTCTTATGCACACTTCTTTCCCTTTACATATTTCTTATGCACACTTCTTTCCCTTTACATATTTCTTATGCACACTTCTTTCCCTTTACATATTTCTTATGCACACTTCTTTCCCTTTACATATTTCTTATGCACACTTCTTTCCCTTTACATATTTCTTATGCACACTTCTTTCCCTTTACATATTTCTTGTGCACACTTCTTTCCCTTTACATATTTCTTGTGCACACTTCTTTCCCTTTACATATTTCTTATGCACACTTCTTTCCCTTTACATATTTCTTATGCACACTTCTTTCCCTTTACATATTTCTTATGCACACTTCTTTCCCTTTACATATTTCTTATGCACACTTCTTTCCCTTTACATATTTCTTATGCACACTTCTTTCCCTTTACATATTTCTTATGCACACTTCTTTCCCTTTACATATTTCTTATGCACACTTCTTTCCCTTAACATATTTCTTATGCACACTTCTTTCCCTTTACATATTTCTTATGCACACTTCTTTCCCTTTACATATTTCTTATGCACACTTCTATCCCTTTACATATTTCTTATGCACACTTCTTTCCCTTTACATATTTCTTATGCACACTTCTTTCCCTTTACATATTTCTTATGCACACTTCTTTCCCTTTACATATTTCTTATGCACACTTCTTTCCCTTTACATATTTCTTATGCACACTTCTTTCCCTTTACATATTTCTTATGCACACTTCTTTCCCTTTACATATTTCTTATGCACACTTCTTTCCCTTTACATATTTCTTATGCACACTTCTTTCCCTTTACATATTTCTTATGCACACTTCTTTCCCTTTACATATTTCTTATGCACACTTCTTTCCCTTTACATATTTCTTATGCACACTTCTTTCCCTTTACATATTTCTTATGCACACTTCTTTCCCTTTACATATTTCTTATGCACACTTCTTTCCCTTTACATATTTCTTATGCACACTTCTTTCCCTTTATTATTTCTTATGCACACTTCTTTCCCTTTACATATTTCTTATGCACACTTCTTTCCCTTTACATATTTAACTCGAGGGCTTGTCCCGACATCATGTGTTTATTTCTTATGCACACTTCTTTCCCTTTACATATTTCTTATGCACACTTATTTCCCTTTACATATTTCTTATGCACACTTCTTTCCCTTTACATATTTCTTATGCACACTTCTTTCCCTTTACATATTTCTTATGCACACTTCTTTCCCTTTACATATTTCATATGCACACTTCTTTCCCTTTACATATTTCTTATGCACACTTCTTTCCGTTTACATATTTCTTATGCACACTTCTTTCCCTTTACATATTTCTTATGCACACTTCTTTCCCTTTACATATTTAACTCGAGGGCTTGTTCCCACATCATGTGTTTATTTCTTATGCACACTTCTTTCCCTTTACATATTTCTTTTGCACACTTCTTTCCCTTTACATATTTCTTATGCACACTTCTTTCCCTTTACATATTTCTTGTGCACACTTCTTTCCCTTTACATATTTCTTATGCACACTTCTTTCCCTTTACATATTTCTTATGCACACTTCTTTCCCTTTACATATTTCTTATGCACACTTCTTTCCCTTTACATATTTCTTATGCACACTTCTTTCCCTTTACATATTTCTTATGCACACTTCTTTCCCTTTACATATTTCTTATGCACACTTCTTTCCCTTTACATATTTCTTATGCACACTTCTTTCCCTTTACATATTTAACTCGAGGGCTTGTTCCCACATCATGTGTTTATTTCTTATGCACACTTCTTTCCCTTTACATATTTCTTATGCACACTTCTATCCCTTTACATATTTCTTATGCACACTTCTTTCCCTTTACATATTTCTTATGCACACTTCTTTCCCTTTACATATTTCTTATGCACACTTCTTTCCCTTTACATATTTCTTATGCACACTTCTTTCCCTTTACATATTTAACTCGAGGGCTTGTTCCCACATCATGTGTTTATTTCTTATGCACACTTCTTTCTCTTTACATATTTCTTATGCACACTTCTTTCCCTTTATTATTTCTTATGCACACTTCTTTCCCTTTACATATTTAACTCGAGGGCTTGTCCCGACATCATGTGTTTATTTCTTATGCACACTTCTTTCCCTTTACATATTTCTTATGCACACTTCTTTCCCTTTACATATTTCTTATGCACACTTCTTTCCCTTTACATATTTCTTATGCACACTTCTTTCCCTTTACATATTTCTTATGCACACTCCTTTCCCTTTACATATTTCATATGCACACTTCTTTCCCTTTACATATTTCTTATGCACACTTCTTTCCGTTTACATATTTCTTATGCACACTTCTTTCCCTTTACATATTTCTTATGCACACTTCTTTCCCTTTACATATTTAACTCGAGGGCTTGTTCCCACATCATGTGTTTATTTCTTATGCACACTTCTTTCCCTTTACATATTTCTTATGCACACTTCTTTCCCTTTACATATTTCTTATGCACACTTCTTTCCCTTTACATATTTCTTATGCACACTTCTTTCCCTTTACATATTTCTTATGCACACTTCTTTCCCTTTACATATTTCTTATGCACACTTCTTTCCCTTTACATATTTCTTATGCACACTTCTTTCCCTTTACATATTTCTTATGCACACTTTTTTCCCTTTACATATTTCTTATGCACACTTCTTTCCCTTTACATATTTCTTATGCACACTTCTTTCCCTTTACATATTTCTTATGCACACTTCTTTCCCTTTACATATTTCTTATGCACACTTCTTTCCCTTTACATATTTCTTATGCACACTTCTTTCCCTTTACATATTTAACTCGAGGGCTTGTTCCCACATCATGTGTTTATTTCTTATGCACACTTCTTTCTCTTTACATATTTCTTATGCACACTTCTTTCCCTTTATTATTTCTTATGCACACTTCTTTCCCTTTACATATTTAACTCGAGGGCTTGTCCCGACATCATGTGTTTATTTCTTATGCACACTTCTTTCCCTTTACATATTTCTTATGCACACTTCTTTCCCTTTACATATTTCTTATGCACACTTCTTTCCCTTTACATATTTCTTATGCACACTTCTTTCCCTTTACATATTTCTTATGCACACTCCTTTCCCTTTACATATTTCATATGCACACTTCTTTCCCTTTACATATTTCTTATGCACACTTCTTTCCGTTTACATATTTCTTATGCACACTTCTTTCCCTTTACATATTTCTTATGCACACTTCTTTCCCTTTACATATTTAACTCGAGGGCTTGTTCCCACATCATGTGTTTATTTCTTATGCACACTTCTTTCCCTTTACATATTTCTTATGCACACTTCTTTCCCTTTACATATTTCTTATGCACACTTCTTTCCCTTTACATATTTCTTATGCACACTTCTTTCCCTTTACATATTTCTTATGCACACTTCTTTCCCTTTACATATTTCTTATGCACACTTCTTTCCCTTTACATATTTCTTATGCACACTTCTTTCCCTTTACATATTTCTTATGCACACTTCTTTCCCTTTACATATTTCTTATGCACACTTCTTTCCCTTTACATATTTCTTATGCACACTTCTTTCCCTTTACATATTTCTTATGCACACTTCTTTTCCTTTACATATTTCTTATGCACACTTCTTTCCCTTTACATATTTCTTATGCACACTTCTTTCCCTTTACATATTTCTTATGCACACTTCTTTCCCTTTACATATTTCTTATGCACACTTCTTTCCCTTTACATATTTCTTATGCACACTTCTTTTCCCTTTACATATTTCTTATGCACACTTCTTTCCCTTTACATATTTCTTATGCACACTTCTTTCCCTTTACATATTTCTTATGCACACTTCTTTCCCTTTACATATTTCTTATGCACACTTATTTCCCTTTACATATTTCTTATGCACACTTATTTCCCTTTACATATTTCTTATGCACACTTCTTTCCCTTTACATATTTCTTATGCACACTTCTTTCCCTTTACATATTTCTTATGCACACTTTTTTCCCTTTACATATTTCTTATGCACACTTCTTTCCCTTTATATATTTCTTATGCACACTTCTTTCCCTTTACATATTTCTTATGCACACTTCTTTCCCTTTACATATTTCTTATGCACACTTCTTTCCCTTTACATATTTCTTATGCACACTTCTTTCCCTTTACATATTTCTTATGCACACTTCTTTCCCTTTACATATTTCTTATGCACACTTCTTTCCCTTTACATATTTCTTATGCACACTTCTTTCCCTTTACATATTTCTTATGCACACTTCTTTCCCTTTACATATTTCTTATGCACACTTCTTTCCCTTTACATATTTCTTATGCACACTTCTTTCCCTTTACATATTTCTTATGCACACTTCTTTCCCTTTACATATTTCTTATGCACACTTCTTTCCCTTTACATATTTCTTATGCACACTTCTTTCCCTTTACATATTTATTATGCACACTTCTTTCCCTTTACATATTTCTTATGCACACTTCTTTCCCTTTACATATTTCTTGTGCACACTTCTTTCCCTTTACATATTTCTTGTGCACACTTCTTTCCCTTTACATATTTCTTATGCACACTTCTTTCCCTTTACATATTTCTTATGCACACTTCTTTCCCTTTACATATTTCTTATGCACACTTCTTTCCCTTTACATATTTCTTATGCACACTTCTTTCCCTTTACATATTTCTTATGCACACTTCTTTCCCTTTACATATTTCTTATGCACACTTCTTTCCCTTTACATATTTCTTATGCACACTTCTTTCCCTTAACATATTTCTTATGCACACTTCTTTCCCTTTACATATTTCTTATGCACACTTCTTTCCCTTTACATATTTCTTATGCACACTTCTTTCCCTTTACATATTTCTTATGCACACTTCTTTCCCTTTACATATTTCTTATGCACACTTCTTTCCCTTTACATATTTCTTATGCACACTTCTTTCCCTTTACATATTTCTTATGCACACTTCTTTCCCTTTACATATTTCTTATGCACACTTCTTTCCCTTTACATATTTCTTATGCACACTTCTTTCCCTTTACATATTTCTTATGCACACTTCTTTCCCTTTACATATTTCTTATGCACACTTCTTTCCTTTTACATATTTCTTATGCACACTTCTTTCCCTTTACATATTTCTTATGCACACTTCTTTCCCTTTACATATTTCTTATGCACACTTCTTTCCCTTTACATATTTCTTATGCACACTTCTTTCCCTTTACATATTTCTTATGCACACTTCTTTCCCTTTACATATTTCTTATGCACACTTCTTTCCCTTTATTATTTCTTATGCACACTTCTTTCCCTTTACATATTTCTTATGCACACTTCTTTCCCTTTACATATTTAACTCGAGGGCTTGTCCCGACATCATGTGTTTATTTCTTATGCACACTTCTTTCCCTTTACATATTTCTTATGCACACTTATTTCCCTTTACATATTTCTTATGCACACTTCTTTCCCTTTACATATTTCTTATGCACACTTCTTTCCCTTTACATATTTCTTATGCACACTTCTTTCCCTTTACATATTTCATATGCACACTTCTTTCCCTTTACATATTTCTTATGCACACTTCTTTCCGTTTACATATTTCTTATGCACACTTCTTTCCCTTTACATATTTCTTATGCACACTTCTTTCCCTTTACATATTTAACTCGAGGGCTTGTTCCCACATCATGTGTTTATTTCTTATGCACACTTCTTTCCCTTTACATATTTCTTATGCACACTTCTTTCCCTTTACATATTTCTTATGCACACTTCTTTCCCTTTACATATTTCTTGTGCACACTTCTTTCCCTTTACATATTTCTTATGCACACTTCTTTCCCTTTACATATTTCTTATGCACACTTCTTTCCCTTTACATATTTCTTATGCACACTTCTTTCCCTTTACATATTTCTTATGCACACTTCTTTCCCTTTACATATTTCTTATGCACACTTCTTTCCCTTTACATATTTCTTATGCACACTTCTTTCCCTTTACATATTTCTTATGCACACTTCTTTCCCTTTACATATTTAACTCGAGGGCTTGTTCCCACATCATGTGTTTATTTCTTATGCACACTTCTTTCCCTTTACATATTTCTTATGCACACTTCTATCCCTTTACATATTTCTTATGCACACTTCTTTCCCTTTACATATTTCTTATGCACACTTCTTTCCCTTTACATATTTCTTATGCACACTTCTTTCCCTTTACATATTTCTTATGCACACTTCTTTCCCTTTACATATTTCTTATGCACACTTCTTTCCCTTTACATATTTCTTATGCACACTTCTTTCCCTTTACATATTTCTTATGCACACTTCTTTCCCTTTACATATTTCTTATGCACACTTCTTTCCCTTTACATATTTCTTATGCACACTTCTTTCCCTTTACATATTTCTTATGCACACTTCTTTCCCTTTACATATTTCTTATGCACACTTCTTTCCCTTTACATATTTCTTATGCACACTTCTTTCCCTTTACATATTTCTTATGCACACTTCTTTCCCTTTACATATTTCTTATGCACACTTCTTTCCCTTTACATATTTCTTATGCACACTTCTTTCCCTTTACATATTTCTTATGCACACTTCTTTCCCTTTACATATTTCTTATGCACACTTCTTTCCCTTTACATATTTCTTATGCACACTTCTTTCCCTTTACATATTTCTTATGCACACTTCTTTCCCTTTACATATTTCTTATGCACACTTCTTTCCCTTTACATATTTCTTATGCACACTTCTTTCCCTTTACATATTTCTTATGCACACTTCTTTCCCTTTACATATTTCTTATGCACACTTCTTTCCCTTTACATATTTCTTATGCACACTTCTTTTCCTTTACATATTTCTTATGCACACTTCTTTCCCTTTACATATTTCTTATGCACACTTCTTTTCCTTTACATATTTCTTATGCACACTTCTTTCCATTTACATATTTATTATGCACACTTCTTTCCCTTTACATATTTCTTATGCACACTTCTTTCCCTTTACATATTTCTTATGCACACTTCTTTCCCTTTACATATTTCTTATGCACACTTCTTTCCCTTTACATATTTCTTATGCACACTTCTTTCCCTTTACATATTTAACTCGAGGGCTTGTTCCCACATCATGTGTTTATTTCTTATGCACACTTCTTTCCCTTTACATATTTCTTATGCACACTTCTTTCCCTTTACATATTTCTTATGCACACTTCTTTCCCTTTACATATTTCTTATGCACACTTCTTTCCCTTTACATATTTCTTATGCACACTTCTTTCCCATTACATATTTCTTATGCACACTTCTTTCCCTTTACATATTTCTTATGCACACTTCTTTCCCTTTACATATTTCTTATGCACACTTCTTTCCCTTTACATATTTCTTATGCACACTTCTTTCCCTTTACATATTTCTTATGCACACTTCTTTCCCTTTACATATTTCTTATGCACACTTCTTTCCCTTTACATATTTCTTATGCACACTTCTTTCCCTTTACATATTTCTTATGCACACTTCTTTCCCTTTACATATTTCTTATGCACACTTCTTTCCCTTTACATATTTCTTATGCACACTTCTTTCCCTTTACATATTTCTTATGCACACTTCTTTCCCTTTACATATTTCTTATGCACACTTCTTTCCCTTTACATATTTCTTATGCACACTTCTTTCCCTTTACATATTTCTTATGCACACTTCTTTCCCTTTACATATTTCTTATACACACTTCTTTCACTTTACATATTTCTTATGCACACTTCTTTCCCTTTACATATTTCTTATGCACACTTCTTTCCCTTTACATATTTCTTATGCACACTTCTTTCCCTTAACATATTTCGTATGCACACTTCTTTCCCTTTACATATTTCTTATGCACACTTCTTTCCCTTTACATATTTCTTATGCACACTTCTTTCCCTTTACATATTTCTTATGCACACTTCTTTTCCTTTACATATTTCTTATGCACACTTCTTTCCCTTTACATATTTCTTATGCACACTTCTTTCCCTTTACATATTTCTTATGCACACTTCTTTCCCTTTACATATTTCTTATGCACACTTCTTTCCCTTTACATATTTCTTATGCACACTTCTTTTCCCTTTACATATTTCTTATGCACACTTCTTTCCCTTTACATATTTCTTATGCACACTTCTTTCCCTTTACATATTTCTTATGCACACTTCTTTCCCTTTACATATTTCTTATGCACACTTCTTTCCCTTTACATATTTCTTATGCACACTTCTTTCCCTTTACATATTTCTTATGCACACTTCTTTCCCTTTACATATTTCTTATGCACACTTCTTTCCCTTTACATATTTCTTATGCACACTTCTTTCCCTTTATATATTTCTTATGCACACTTCTTTCCCTTTACATATTTCTTATGCACACTTCTTTCCCTTTACATATTTCTTATGCACACTTCTTTCCCTTTACATATTTCTTATGCACACTTCTTTCCCTTTACATATTTCTTATGCACACTTCTTTCCCTTTATTATTTCTTATGCACACTTCTTTCCCTTTACATATTTCTTATGCACACTTCTTTCCCTTTACATATTTAACTCGAGGGCTTGTCCCGACATCATGTGTTTATTTCTTATGCACACTTATTTCCCTTTACATATTTCTTATGCACACTTATTTCCCTTTACATATTTCTTATGCACACTTCTTTCCCTTTACATATTTCTTATGCACACTTCTTTCCCTTTACATATTTCTTATGCACACTTCTTTCCCTTTACATATTTCATATGCACACTTCTTTCCCTTTACATATTTCTTATGCACACTTCTTTCCCTTTACATATTTCTTATGCACACTTCTTTCCCTTTACATATTTCTTATGCACACTTCTTTCCCTTTACATATTTAACTCGAGGGCTTGTTCCCACATCATGTGTTTATTTCTTATGCACACTTCTTTCTCTTTACATATTTCTTATGCACACTTCTTTCCCTTTATTATTTCTTATGCACACTTCTTTCCCTTTACATATTTAACTCGAGGGCTTGTCCCGACATCATGTGTTTATTTCTTATGCACACTTCTTTCCCTTTACATATTTCTTATGCACACTTCTTTCCCTTTACATATTTCTTATGCACACTTCTTTCCCTTTACATATTTCTTATGCACACTTCTTTCCCTTTACATATTTCTTATGCACACTTCTTTCCCTTTACATATTTCTTATGCACACTTCTTTCCCTTTACATATTTCTTATGCACACTTCTTTCCCTTTACATATTTCATATGCACACTTCTTTCCCTTTACATATTTCTTATGCACACTTCTTTCCCTTTACATATTTAACTCGAGGGCTTGTTCCCACATCATGTGTTTATTTCTTATGCACACTTCTTTCCCTTTACATATTTCTTATGCACACTTCTTTCCCTTTACATATTTCTTATGCACACTTCTTTCCCTTTACATATTTTTGTGCACACTTCTTTCCCTTTACATATTTCTTATGCACACTTCTTTCCCTTTACATATTTCTTATGCACACTTCTTTCCCTTTACATATTTCTTATGCACACTTCTTTCCCTTTACATATTTCTTATGCACACTTCTTTCCCTTTACATATTTCTTATGCACACTTCTTTCCCTTTCCATATTTCTTATGCACACTTCTTTCCCTTTACATATTTCTTATGCACACTTCTTTGCCTTTACATATTTCTTATGCACACTTCTTTCCCTTTACATATTTCTTATGCACACTTCTTTCCCTTTACATATTTCTTATGCACACTTCTTTCCCTTTACATATTTCTTATGCACACTTCTTTCCCTTTACATATTTCTTATGCACACTTCTTTCCCTTTACATATTTCTTATGCACACTTCTTTCCCTTTACATATTTCTTATGCACACTTCTTTCCCTTTACATATTTCATATGCACACTTCTTTCCCTTTACATATTTCTTATGCACACTTCTTTCCGTTTACATATTTCTTATGCACACTTCTTTCCCTTTACATATTTCTTATGCACACTTCTTTCCCTTTACATATTTAACTCGAGGGCTTGTTCCCACATCATGTGTTTATTTCTTATGCACACTTCTTTCCCTTTACATATTTCTTATGCACACTTCTTTCCCTTTATATATTTCTTATGCACACTTCTTTCCCTTTACATATTTCTTAAGCACACTTCTTTCCCTTTACATATTTCTTATGCACACTTCTTTCCCTTTACATATTTATTATGCACACTTCTTTCCCTTTACATATTTCTTATGCACACTTCTTTCCCTTTACATATTTCTTATGCACACTTCTTTCCCTTTACATATTTCTTATGCACACTTCTTTCCCTTTACATATTTCTTATGCACACTTCTTTCCCTTTACATATTTCTTATGCACACTTCTTTCCCTTTACATATTTCTTATGCACACTTCTTTCCCTTTACATATTTCTTATGCACACTTCTTTCCCTTTACATATTTCTTATGCACACTTCCTTCCCTTTACATATTTCTTATGCACACTTCTTTCCCTTTACATATTTCTTATGCACACTTTTTTCCCTTTACATATTTATTATGCACACTTCTTTCCCTTTACATATTTCTTATGCACACTTCTTTCCCTTTACATATTTCTTATGCACACTTCTTTCCCTTTACATATTTCTTATGCACACTTCTTTCCCTTTACATATTTCTTATGCACACTTCTTTCCCTTTACATATTTCTTATGCACACTTCTTTCCCTTTACATATTTCTTATGCACACTTCTTTCCCTTTACATATTTCTTATGCACACTTCTTTCCCTTTACATATTTCTTATGCACACTTCCTTCCCTTTACATATTTCTTATGCACACTTCTTTCCCTTTACATATTTCTTATGCACACTTTTTTCCCTTTACATATTTCTTATGCACACTTCTTTCCCTTTACATATTTCTTATGCACACTTCTTTCCCTTTACATATTTCTTATGCACACTTCTTTCCCTTTACATATTTCTTATGCACACTTCTTTCCCTTTACATATTTCTTATGCACACTTCTTTCCCTTTACATATTTCTTATGCACACTTCTTTCCCTTTACATATTTCTTATGCACACTTCTTTCCCTTTACATATTTCTTATGCACACTTCTTTCCCTTTACGTATTTCTTATGCACACTTCTTTCCCTTTACATATTTCTTATGCACACTTCTTTCCCTTTACATATTTAACTCGAGGGCTTGTCCCGACATCATGTGTTTATTTCTTATGCACACTTCTTTCCCTTTACATATTTCTTATGCACACTTCTTTCCCTTTACATATTTCGTATGCACACTTCTTTCCCTTTACATATTTCTTATGCACACTTCTTTCCCTTTACATATTTCTTATGCACACTTCTTTCCCTTTACATATTTCTTATGCACACTTCTTTCCCTTTACATATTTCTTATGCACACTTCTTTCCCTTTACATATTTCTTATGCACACTTCTTTCCCTTTACATATTTCTTATGCACACTTCTTTCCCTTTACATATTTCTTATGCACACTTCTTTCCCTTTACATATTTCTTATGCACACTTCTTTCCCTTTACATATTTCTTATGCACACTTCTTTCCCTTTACATATTTCTTATGCACACTTCTTTCCCTTTACATATTTCTTATGCACACTTCTTTCCCTTTACATATTTCTTATGCACACTTCTTTCCCTTTACATATTTCTTATGCACACTTCTTTCCCTTTACATATTTCTTATGCACACTTCTTTCCCTTTACATATTTCTTATGCACACTTCTTTCCCTTTACATATTTCTTATGCACACTTCTTTCCCTTTACATATTTCTTATGCACACTTCTTTCCCTTTACATATTTCTTATGCACACTTCTTTCCCTTTACATATTTCTTATGCACACTTCTTTCCCTTTACATATTTCTTATGCACACTTCTTTCCCTTTACATATTTCTTATGCACACTTCTTTCCCTTTACATATTTCTTATGCACACTTCTTTCCCTTTACATATTTCTTATGCACACTTCTTTCCCTTTACATATTTCTTATGCACACTTCTTTCCCTTTACATATTTCTTATGCACACTTCTTTCCCTTTACATATTTCTTATGCACACTTCTTTCCCTTTACATATTTCTTATGCACACTTCTTTCCCTTTACATATTTCTTATGCACACTTCTTTCCCTTTACATATTTCTTATGCACACTTCTTTCCCTTTACATATTTCTTATGCACACTTCTTTCCCTTTACATATTTCTTATGCACACTTCTTTCCCTTTACATATTTCTTATGCACACTTCTTTCCCTTTACATATTTCTTATGCACACTTCTTTTCCTTTACATATTTCTTATGCACACTTCTTTCCCTTTACATATTTCTTATGCACACTTCTTTTCCTTTACATATTTCTTATGCACACTTCTTTCCATTTACATATTTATTATGCACACTTCTTTCCCTTTACATATTTCTTATGCACACTTCTTTCCCTTTACATATTTCTTATGCACACTTCTTTCCCTTTACATATTTCTTATGCACACTTCTTTCCCTTTACATATTTCTTATGCACACTTCTTTCCCTTTACATATTTAACTCGAGGGCTTGTTCCCACATCATGTGTTTATTTCTTATGCACACTTCTTTCCCTTTACATATTTCTTATGCACACTTCTTTCCCTTTACATATTTCTTATGCACACTTCTTTCCCTTTACATATTTCTTATGCACACTTCTTTCCCTTTACATATTTCTTATGCACACTTCTTTCCCATTACATATTTCTTATGCACACTTCTTTCCCTTTACATATTTCTTATGCACACTTCTTTCCCTTTACATATTTCTTATGCACACTTCTTTCCCTTTACATATTTCTTATGCACACTTCTTTCCCTTTACATATTTCTTATGCACACTTCTTTCCCTTTACATATTTCTTATGCACACTTCTTTCCCTTTACATATTTCTTATGCACACTTCTTTCCCTTTACATATTTCTTATGCACACTTCTTTCCCTTTACATATTTCTTATGCACACTTCTTTCCCTTTACATATTTCTTATGCACACTTCTTTCCCTTTACATATTTCTTATGCACACTTCTTTCCCTTTACATATTTCTTATGCACACTTCTTTCCCTTTACATATTTCTTATGCACACTTCTTTCCCTTTACATATTTCTTATGCACACTTCTTTCCCTTTACATATTTCTTATACACACTTCTTTCACTTTACATATTTCTTATGCACACTTCTTTCCCTTTACATATTTCTTATGCACACTTCTTTCCCTTTACATATTTCTTATGCACACTTCTTTCCCTTAACATATTTCGTATGCACACTTCTTTCCCTTTACATATTTCTTATGCACACTTCTTTCCCTTTACATATTTCTTATGCACACTTCTTTCCCTTTACATATTTCTTATGCACACTTCTTTTCCTTTACATATTTCTTATGCACACTTCTTTCCCTTTACATATTTCTTATGCACACTTCTTTCCCTTTACATATTTCTTATGCACACTTCTTTCCCTTTACATATTTCTTATGCACACTTCTTTCCCTTTACATATTTCTTATGCACACTTCTTTTCCCTTTACATATTTCTTATGCACACTTCTTTCCCTTTACATATTTCTTATGCACACTTCTTTCCCTTTACATATTTCTTATGCACACTTCTTTCCCTTTACATATTTCTTATGCACACTTCTTTCCCTTTACATATTTCTTATGCACACTTCTTTCCCTTTACATATTTCTTATGCACACTTCTTTCCCTTTACATATTTCTTATGCACACTTCTTTCCCTTTACATATTTCTTATGCACACTTCTTTCCCTTTATATATTTCTTATGCACACTTCTTTCCCTTTACATATTTCTTATGCACACTTCTTTCCCTTTACATATTTCTTATGCACACTTCTTTCCCTTTACATATTTCTTATGCACACTTCTTTCCCTTTACATATTTCTTATGCACACTTCTTTCCCTTTATTATTTCTTATGCACACTTCTTTCCCTTTACATATTTCTTATGCACACTTCTTTCCCTTTACATATTTAACTCGAGGGCTTGTCCCGACATCATGTGTTTATTTCTTATGCACACTTATTTCCCTTTACATATTTCTTATGCACACTTATTTCCCTTTACATATTTCTTATGCACACTTCTTTCCCTTTACATATTTCTTATGCACACTTCTTTCCCTTTACATATTTCTTATGCACACTTCTTTCCCTTTACATATTTCATATGCACACTTCTTTCCCTTTACATATTTCTTATGCACACTTCTTTCCCTTTACATATTTCTTATGCACACTTCTTTCCCTTTACATATTTCTTATGCACACTTCTTTCCCTTTACATATTTAACTCGAGGGCTTGTTCCCACATCATGTGTTTATTTCTTATGCACACTTCTTTCTCTTTACATATTTCTTATGCACACTTCTTTCCCTTTATTATTTCTTATCACACTTCTTTCCCTTTACATATTTAACTCGAGGGCTTGTCCCGACATCATGTGTTTATTTCTTATGCACACTTCTTTCCCTTTACATATTTCTTATGCACACTTCTTTCCCTTTACATATTTCTTATGCACACTTCTTTCCCTTTACATATTTCTTATGCACACTTCTTTCCCTTTACATATTTCTTATGCACACTTCTTTCCCTTTACATATTTCTTATGCACACTTCTTTCCCTTTACATATTTCTTATGCACACTTCTTTCCCTTTACATATTTCATATGCACACTTCTTTCCCTTTACATATTTCTTATGCACACTTCTTTCCCTTTACATATTTAACTCGAGGGCTTGTTCCCACATCATGTGTTTATTTCTTATGCACACTTCTTTCCCTTTACATATTTCTTATGCACACTTCTTTCCCTTTACATATTTCTTATGCACACTTCTTTCCCTTTACATATTTTTGTGCACACTTCTTTCCCTTTACATATTTCTTATGCACACTTCTTTCCCTTTACATATTTCTTATGCACACTTCTTTCCCTTTACATATTTCTTATGCACACTTCTTTCCCTTTACATATTTCTTATGCACACTTCTTTCCCTTTACATATTTCTTATGCACACTTCTTTCCCTTTACATATTTCTTATGCACACTTCTTTCCCTTTACATATTTCTTATGCACACTTCTTTGCCTTTACATATTTCTTATGCACACTTCTTTCCCTTTACATATTTCTTATGCACACTTCTTTCCCTTTACATATTTCTTATGCACACTTCTTTCCCTTTACATATTTCTTATGCACACTTCTTTCCCTTTACATATTTCTTATGCACACTTCTTTCCCTTTACATATTTCTTATGCGCACTTCTTTCCCTTTACATATTTCTTATGCACACTTCTTTCCCTTTACATATTTCATATGCACACTTCTTTCCCTTTACATATTTCTTATGCACACTTCTTTCCGTTTACATATTTCTTATGCACACTTCTTTCCCTTTACATATTTCTTATGCACACTTCTTTCCCTTTACATATTTAACTCGAGGGCTTGTTCCCACATCATGTGTTTATTTCTTATGCACACTTCTTTCCCTTTACATATTTCTTATGCACACTTCTTTCCCTTTATATATTTCTTATGCACACTTCTTTCCCTTTACATATTTCTTATGCACACTTCTTTCCCTTTACATATTTCTTATGCACACTTCTTTCCCTTTACATATTTCTTATGCACACTTCTTTCCCTTTACATATTTCTTATGCACACTTCTTTCCCTTTACATATTTCTTATGCACACTTCTTTCCCTTTACATATTTCTTATGCACACTTCTTTCCCTTTACATATTTCTTATGCACACTTCTTTCCCTTTACATATTTCTTATGCACACTTCTTTCCCTTTACATATTTCTTATGCACACTTCTTTCCCTTTACATATTTCTTATGCACACTTCTTTCCCTTTACATATTTCTTATGCACACTTCTTTCCCTTTACATATTTCTTATGCACACTTCTTTCCCTTTACATATTTCTTATGCACACTTCTTTCCCTTTACATATTTCTTATGCACACTTCTTTCCCTTTACATATTTCTTATGCACACTTCTTTCCCTTTACATATTTCTTATGCACACTTCTTTCCCTTTACATATTTCTTGTGCACACTTCTTTCCCTTTACATATTTCTTGTGCACACTTCTTTCCCTTTACATATTTCTTATGCACACTTCTTTCCCTTTACATATTTCTTATGCACACTTCTTTCCCTTTACATATTTCTTATGCACACTTCTTTCCCTTTACATATTTCTTATGCACACTTCTTTCCCTTTACATATTTCTTATGCACACTTCTTTCCCTTTACATATTTCTTATGCACACTTCTTTCCCTTTACATATTTCTTATGCACACTTCTTTCCCTTTACATATTTCTTATGCACACTTCTTTCCCTTTACATATTTCTTATGCACACTTCTTTCCCTTTACATATTTCTTATGCACACTTCTTTCCCTTTACATATTTCTTATGCACACTTCTTTCCCTTTACATATTTCTTATGCACACTTCTTTCCCTTTACATATTTCTTATGCACACTTCTTTCCCTTTACATATTTCTTATGCACACTTCTTTCCCTTTACATATTTCTTATGCACACTTCTTTCCCTTTACATATTTCTTATGCACACTTCTTTCCCTTTACATATTTCTTATGCACACTTCTTTCCCTTTACATATTTCTTATGCACACTTCTTTCCCTTTACATATTTCTTATGCACACTTCTTTCCCTTTACATATTTCTTATGCACACTTCTTTCCCTTTACATATTTCTTATGCACACTTCTTTCCCTTTACATATTTCTTATGCACACTTCTTTCCCTTTATTATTTCTTATGCACACTTCTTTCCCTTTACATATTTCTTATGCACACTTCTTTCCCTTTACATATTTAACTCGAGGGCTTGTCCCGACATCATGTGTTTATTTCTTATGCACACTTCTTTCCCTTTACATATTTCTTATGCACACTTATTTCCCTTTACATATTTCTTATGCACACTTCTTTCCCTTTACATATTTCTTATGCACACTTCTTTCCCTTTACATATTTCTTATGCACACTTCTTTCCCTTTACATATTTCATATGCACACTTCTTTCCCTTTACATATTTCTTATGCACACTTCTTTCCGTTTACATATTTCTTATGCACACTTCTTTCCCTTTACATATTTCTTATGCACACTTCTTTCCCTTTACATATTTAACTCGAGGGCTTGTTCCCACATCATGTGTTTATTTCTTATGCACACTTCTTTCCCTTTACATATTTCTTATGCACACTTCTTTCCCTTTACATATTTCTTATGCACACTTCTTTCCCTTTACATATTTCTTGTGCACACTTCTTTCCCTTTACATATTTCTTATGCACACTTCTTTCCCTTTACATATTTCTTATGCACACTTCTTTCCCTTTACATATTTCTTATGCACACTTCTTTCCCTTTACATATTTCTTATGCACACTTCTTTCCCTTTACATATTTCTTATGCACACTTCTTTCCCTTTACATATTTCTTATGCACACTTCTTTCCCTTTACATATTTCTTATGCACACTTCTTTCCCTTTACATATTTAACTCGAGGGCTTGTTCCCACATCATGTGTTTATTTCTTATGCACACTTCTTTCCCTTTACATATTTCTTATGCACACTTCTATCCCTTTACATATTTCTTATGCACACTTCTTTCCCTTTACATATTTCTTATGCACACTTCTTTCCCTTTACATATTTCTTATGCACACTTCTTTCCCTTTACATATTTCTTATGCACACTTCTTTCCCTTTACATATTTCTTATGCACACTTCTTTCCCTTTACATATTTCTTATGCACACTTCTTTCCCTTTACATATTTCTTATGCACACTTCTTTCCCTTTACATATTTCTTATGCACACTTCTTTCCCTTTACATATTTCTTATGCACACTTCTTTCCCTTTACATATTTCTTATGCACACTTCTTTCCCTTTACATATTTCTTATGCACACTTCTTTCCCTTTACATATTTCTTATGCACACTTCTTTCCCTTTACATATTTCTTATGCACACTTCTTTCCCTTTACATATTTCTTATGCACACTTCTTTCCCTTTACATATTTCTTATGCACACTTCTTTCCCTTTACATATTTCTTATGCACACTTCTTTCCCTTTACATATTTCTTATGCACACTTCTTTCCCTTTACATATTTCTTATGCACACTTCTTTCCCTTTACATATTTCTTATGCACACTTCTTTCCCTTTACATATTTCTTATGCACACTTCTTTCCCTTTACATATTTCTTATGCACACTTCTTTCCCTTTACATATTTCTTATGCACACTTCTTTCCCTTTACATATTTCTTATGCACACTTCTTTCCCTTTACATATTTCTTATGCACACTTCTTTTCCTTTACATATTTCTTATGCACACTTCTTTCCCTTTACATATTTAACTCGAGGGCTTGTTCCCACATCATGTGTTTATTTCTTATGCACACTTCTTTCCCTTTACATATTTATTATGCACACTTCTTTCCCTTTATATATTTCTTATGCACACTTCTTTCCCTTTACATATTTCTTATGCACACTTCTTTCCCTTTACATATTTCTTATGCACACTTCTTTCCCTTTACATATTTCTTATGCACACTTCTTTCCCTTTACATATTTCTTATGCACACTTCTTTCCCTTTACATATTTCTTATGCACACTTCTTTCCCTTTACATATTTCTTATGCACACTTCTTTCCCTTTACATATTTCTTATGCACACTTCTTTCCCTTTACATATTTCTTATGCACACTTCTTTCCCTTTACATATTTCTTATGCACACTTCTTTCCCTTTACATATTTCTTATGCACACTTCTTTCCCTTTACATATTTCTTATGCACACTTCTTTCCCTTTACATATTTCTTATGCACACTTCTTTCCCTTTACATATTTCTTATGCACACTTCTTTCCCTTTACATATTTCTTATGCACACTTCTTTCCCTTTACATATTTCTTATGCACACTTCTTTCCCTTTACATATTTCTTATGCACACTTCTTTCCCTTTACATATTTCTTGTGCACACTTCTTTCCCTTTACATATTTCTTGTGCACACTTCTTTCCCTTTACATATTTCTTATGCACACTTCTTTCCCTTTACATATTTCTTATGCACACTTCTTTCCCTTTACATATTTCTTATGCACACTTCTTTCCCTTTACATATTTCTTATGCACACTTCTTTCCCTTTACATATTTCTTATGCACACTTCTTTCCCTTTACATATTTCTTATGCACACTTCTTTCCCTTTACATATTTCTTATGCACACTTCTTTCCCTTTACATATTTCTTATGCACACTTCTTTCCCTTTACATATTTCTTATGCACACTTCTTTCCCTTTACATATTTCTTATGCACACTTCTTTCCCTTTACATATTTCTTATGCACACTTCTTTCCCTTTACATATTTCTTATGCACACTTCTTTCCCTTTACATATTTCTTATGCACACTTCTTTCCCTTTACATATTTCTTATGCACACTTCTTTCCCTTTACATATTTCTTATGCACACTTCTTTCCCTTTACATATTTCTTATGCACACTTCTTTCCCTTTACATATTTCTTATGCACACTTCTTTCCCTTTACATATTTCTTATGCACACTTCTTTCCCTTTACATATTTCTTATGCACACTTCTTTCCCTTTACATATTTCTTATGCACACTTCTTTCCCTTTACATATTTCTTATGCACACTTCTTTCCCTTTACATATTTCTTATGCACACTTCTTTCCCTTTACATATTTCTTATGCACACTTCTTTCCCTTTATTATTTCTTATGCACACTTCTTTCCCTTTACATATTTCTTATGCACACTTCTTTCCCTTTACATATTTAACTCGAGGGCTTGTCCCGACATCATGTGTTTATTTCTTATGCACACTTCTTTCCCTTTACATATTTCTTATGCACACTTATTTCCCTTTACATATTTCTTATGCACACTTCTTTCCCTTTACATATTTCTTATGCACACTTCTTTCCCTTTACATATTTCTTATGCACACTTCTTTCCCTTTACATATTTCATATGCACACTTCTTTCCCTTTACATATTTCTTATGCACACTTCTTTCCGTTTACATATTTCTTATGCACACTTCTTTCCCTTTACATATTTCTTATGCACACTTCTTTCCCTTTACATATTTAACTCGAGGGCTTGTTCCCACATCATGTGTTTATTTCTTATGCACACTTCTTTCCCTTTACATATTTCTTATGCACACTTCTTTCCCTTTACATATTTCTTATGCACACTTCTTTCCCTTTACATATTTCTTGTGCACACTTCTTTCCCTTTACATATTTCTTATGCACACTTCTTTCCCTTTACATATTTCTTATGCACACTTCTTTCCCTTTACATATTTCTTATGCACACTTCTTTCCCTTTACATATTTCTTATGCACACTTCTTTCCCTTTACATATTTCTTATGCACACTTCTTTCCCTTTACATATTTCTTATGCACACTTCTTTCCCTTTACATATTTCTTATGCACACTTCTTTCCCTTTACATATTTAACTCGAGGGCTTGTTCCCACATCATGTGTTTATTTCTTATGCACACTTCTTTCCCTTTACATATTTCTTATGCACACTTCTATCCCTTTACATATTTCTTATGCACACTTCTTTCCCTTTACATATTTCTTATGCACACTTCTTTCCCTTTACATATTTCTTATGCACACTTCTTTCCCTTTACATATTTCTTATGCACACTTCTTTCCCTTTACATATTTCTTATGCACACTTCTTTCCCTTTACATATTTCTTATGCACACTTCTTTCCCTTTACATATTTCTTATGCACACTTCTTTCCCTTTACATATTTCTTATGCACACTTCTTTCCCTTTACATATTTCTTATGCACACTTCTTTCCCTTTACATATTTCTTATGCACACTTCTTTCCCTTTACATATTTCTTATGCACACTTCTTTCCCTTTACATATTTCTTATGCACACTTCTTTCCCTTTACATATTTCTTATGCACACTTCTTTCCCTTTACATATTTCTTATGCACACTTCTTTCCCTTTACATATTTCTTATGCACACTTCTTTCCCTTTACATATTTCTTATGCACACTTCTTTCCCTTTACATATTTCTTATGCACACTTCTTTCCCTTTACATATTTCTTATGCACACTTCTTTCCCTTTACATATTTCTTATGCACACTTCTTTCCCTTTACATATTTCTTATGCACACTTCTTTCCCTTTACATATTTCTTATGCACACTTCTTTCCCTTTACATATTTCTTATGCACACTTCTTTCCCTTTACATATTTCTTATGCACACTTCTTTCCCTTTACATATTTCTTATGCACACTTCTTTTCCTTTACATATTTCTTATGCACACTTCTTTCCCTTTACATATTTCTTATGCACACTTCTTTTCCTTTACATATTTCTTATGCACACTTCTTTCCATTTACATATTTATTATGCACACTTCTTTCCCTTTACATATTTCTTATGCACACTTCTTTCCCTTTACATATTTCTTATGCACACTTCTTTCCCTTTACATATTTCTTATGCACACTTCTTTCCCTTTACATATTTCTTATGCACACTTCTTTCCCTTTACATATTTAACTCGAGGGCTTGTTCCCACATCATGTGTTTATTTCTTATGCACACTTCTTTCCCTTTACATATTTCTTATGCACACTTCTTTCCCTTTACATATTTCTTATGCACACTTCTTTCCCTTTACATATTTCTTATGCACACTTCTTTCCCTTTACATATTTCTTATGCACACTTCTTTCCCATTACATATTTCTTATGCACACTTCTTTCCCTTTACATATTTCTTATGCACACTTCTTTCCCTTTACATATTTCTTATGCACACTTCTTTCCCTTTACATATTTCTTATGCACACTTCTTTCCCTTTACATATTTCTTATGCACACTTCTTTCCCTTTACATATTTCTTATGCACACTTCTTTCCCTTTACATATTTCTTATGCACACTTCTTTCCCTTTACATATTTCTTATGCACACTTCTTTCCCTTTACATATTTCTTATGCACACTTCTTTCCCTTTACATATTTCTTATGCACACTTCTTTCCCTTTACATATTTCTTATGCACACTTCTTTCCCTTTACATATTTCTTATGCACACTTCTTTCCCTTTACATATTTCTTATGCACACTTCTTTCCCTTTACATATTTCTTATGCACACTTCTTTCCCTTTACATATTTCTTATGCACACTTCTTTTCCTTTACATATTTCTTATGCACACTTCTTTCCCTTTACATATTTCTTATGCACACTTCTTTTCCTTTACATATTTCTTATGCACACTTCTTTCCATTTACATATTTATTATGCACACTTCTTTCCCTTTACATATTTCTTATGCACACTTCTTTCCCTTTACATATTTCTTATGCACACTTCTTTCCCTTTACATATTTCTTATGCACACTTCTTTCCCTTTACATATTTCTTATGCACACTTCTTTCCCTTTACATATTTAACTCGAGGGCTTGTTCCCACATCATGTGTTTATTTCTTATGCACACTTCTTTCCCTTTACATATTTCTTATGCACACTTCTTTCCCTTTACATATTTCTTATGCACACTTCTTTCCCTTTACATATTTCTTATGCACACTTCTTTCCCTTTACATATTTCTTATGCACACTTCTTTCCCATTACATATTTCTTATGCACACTTCTTTCCCTTTACATATTTCTTATGCACACTTCTTTCCCTTTACATATTTCTTATGCACACTTCTTTCCCTTTACATATTTCTTATGCACACTTCTTTCCCTTTACATATTTCTTATGCACACTTCTTTCCCTTTACATATTTCTTATGCACACTTCTTTCCCTTTACATATTTCTTATGCACACTTCTTTCCCTTTACATATTTCTTATGCACACTTCTTTCCCTTTACATATTTCTTATGCACACTTCTTTCCCTTTACATATTTCTTATGCACACTTCTTTCCCTTTACATATTTCTTATGCACACTTCTTTCCCTTTACATATTTCTTATGCACACTTCTTTCCCTTTACATATTTCTTATGCACACTTCTTTCCCTTTACATATTTCTTATGCACACTTCTTTCCCTTTACATATTTCTTATACACACTTCTTTCACTTTACATATTTCTTATGCACACTTCTTTCCCTTTACATATTTCTTATGCACACTTCTTTCCCTTTACATATTTCTTATGCACACTTCTTTCCCTTAACATATTTCGTATGCACACTTCTTTCCCTTTACATATTTCTTATGCACACTTCTTTCCCTTTACATATTTCTTATGCACACTTCTTTCCCTTTACATATTTCTTATGCACACTTCTTTTCCTTTACATATTTCTTATGCACACTTCTTTCCCTTTACATATTTCTTATGCACACTTCTTTCCCTTTACATATTTCTTATGCACACTTCTTTCCCTTTACATATTTCTTATGCACACTTCTTTCCCTTTACATATTTCTTATGCACACTTCTTTTCCCTTTACATATTTCTTATGCACACTTCTTTCCCTTTACATATTTCTTATGCACACTTCTTTCCCTTTACATATTTCTTATGCACACTTCTTTCCCTTTACATATTTCTTATGCACACTTCTTTCCCTTTACATATTTCTTATGCACACTTCTTTCCCTTTACATATTTCTTATGCACACTTCTTTCCCTTTACATATTTCTTATGCACACTTCTTTCCCTTTACATATTTCTTATGCACACTTCTTTCCCTTTATATATTTCTTATGCACACTTCTTTCCCTTTACATATTTCTTATGCACACTTCTTTCCCTTTACATATTTCTTATGCACACTTCTTTCCCTTTACATATTTCTTATGCACACTTCTTTCCCTTTACATATTTCTTATGCACACTTCTTTCCCTTTATTATTTCTTATGCACACTTCTTTCCCTTTACATATTTCTTATGCACACTTCTTTCCCTTTACATATTTCTTATGCACACTTCTTTCCCTTTACATATTTCATATGCACACTTCTTTCCCTTACATATTTCTTATGCACACTTCTTTCCCTTTACATATTTCTTATGCACACTTCTTTCCCTTTACATATTTCTTATGCACACTTCTTTCCCTTTACATATTTAACTCGAGGGCTTGTTCCCACATCATGTGTTTATTTCTTATGCACACTTCTTTCTCTTTACATATTTCTTATGCACACTTCTTTCCCTTTATTATTTCTTATGCACACTTCTTTCCCTTTACATATTTAACTCGAGGGCTTGTCCCGACATCATGTGTTTATTTCTTATGCACACTTCTTTCCCTTTACATATTTCTTATGCACACTTCTTTCCCTTTACATATTTCTTATGCACACTTCTTTCCCTTTACATATTTCTTATGCACACTTCTTTCCCTTTACATATTTCTTATGCACACTTCTTTCCCTTTACATATTTCATATGCACACTTCTTTCCCTTTACATATTTCTTATGCACACTTCTTTCCGTTTACATATTTCTTATGCACACTTCTTTCCCTTTACATATTTCTTATGCACACTTCTTTCCCTTTACATATTTAACTCGAGGGCTTGTTCCCACATCATGTGTTTATTTCTTATGCACACTTCTTTCCCTTTACATATTTCTTATGCACACTTCTTTCCCTTTACATATTTCTTATGCACACTTCTTTCCCTTTACATATTTCTTGTGCACACTTCTTTCCCTTTACATATTTCTTATGCACACTTCTTTCCCTTTACATATTTCTTATGCACACTTCTTTCCCTTTACATATTTCTTATGCACACTTCTTTCCCTTTACATATTTCTTATGCACACTTCTTTCCCTTTACATATTTCTTATGCACACTTCTTTCCCTTTACATATTTCTTATGCACACTTCTTTCCCTTTACATATTTCTTATGCACACTTCTTTGCCTTTACATATTTCTTATGCACACTTCTTTCCCTTTACATATTTCTTATGCACACTTCTTTCCCTTTACATATTTCTTATGCACACTTCTTTCCCTTTACATATTTCTTATGCACACTTCTTTCCCTTTACATATTTCTTATGCACACTTCTTTCCCTTTACATATTTCTTATGCACACTTCTTTCCCTTTACATATTTCTTATGCACACTTCTTTCCCTTTACATATTTCATATGCACACTTCTTTCCCTTTACATATTTCTTATGCACACTTCTTTCCGTTTACATATTTCTTATGCACACTTCTTTCCCTTTACATATTTCTTATGCACACTTCTTTCCCTTTACATATTTAACTCGAGGGCTTGTTCCCACATCATGTGTTTATTTCTTATGCACACTTCTTTCCCTTTACATATTTCTTATGCACACTTCTTTCCCTTTACATATTTCTTATGCACACTTCTTTCCCTTTACATATTTCTTGTGCACACTTCTTTCCCTTTACATATTTCTTATGCACACTTCTTTCCCTTTACATATTTCTTATGCACACTTCTTTCCCTTTACATATTTCTTATGCACACTTCTTTCCCTTTACATATTTCTTATGCACACTTCTTTCCCTTTACATATTTCTTATGCACACTTCTTTCCCTTTACATATTTCTTATGCACACTTCTTTCCCTTTACATATTTCTTATGCACACTTCTTTGCCTTTACATATTTCTTATGCACACTTCTTTCCCTTTACATATTTCTTATGCACACTTCTTTCCCTTTACATATTTCTTATGCACACTTCTTTCCCTTTACATATTTCTTATGCACACTTCTTTCCCTTTACATATTTCTTATGCACACTTCTTTCCCTTTACATATTTCTTATGCACACTTCTTTCCCTTTACATATTTAACTCGAGGGCTTGTTCCCACATCATGTGTTTATTTCTTATGCACACTTCTTTCCCTTTACATATTTCTTATGCACACTTCTTTCCCTTTACATATTTCTTATGCACACTTCTTTCCCTTTACATATTTCTTATGCACACTTCTTTCCCTTTACATATTTCTTATGCACACTTCTTTCCCTTTACATATTTCTTATGCACACTTCTTTCCCTTTACATATTTCTTATGCACACTTCTTTCCCTTTACATATTTCTTATGCACACTTCTTTCCCTTTACATATTTCTTATGCACACTTCTTTCCCACATAATGTGTTTATTTCTTATGCACACTTCTTTTCCTTTACATATTTCTTATGCACACTTCTTTCCCTTTACATATTTCTTATGCACACTTCTTTCCCTTTACATATTTATTATGCACACTTCTTTCCCTTTACATATTTCTTATGCACACTTCTTTCCCTTTACATATTTCTTATGCACACTTCTTTCCCTTTACATATTTCTTATGCACACTTCTTTCCCTTTACATATTTCTTATGCACACTTCTTTCCCTTTACATATTTCTTATGCACACTTCTTTCCCTTTACATATTTCTTATGCACACTTCTTTCCCTTTACATATTTCTTATGCACACTTCTTTCCCTTTACATATTTCTTATGCACACTTCTTTCCCTTTACATATTTCTTATGCACACTTCTTTCCCTTTACATATTTCTTATGCACACTTCTTTCCCTTTACATATTTCTTATGCACACTTCTTTCCCTTTACATATTTCTTATGCACACTTCTTTCCCTTTACATATTTCTTATGCACACTTCTTTCCCTTTACATATTTCTTATGCACACTTCTTTCCCTTTATTATTTCTTATGCACACTTCTTTCCCTTTACATATTTAACTCGAGGGCTTGTCCCGACATCATGTGTTTATTTCTTATGCACACTTCTTTCCCTTTACATATTTCTTATGCACACTTCTTTACCTTTACATATTTCTTATGCACACTTCTTTCCCTTTACACATTTCTTATGCACACTTCTTTCCCTTTACATATTTCTTATGCACACTTCTTTCCCTTTACATATTTCATATGCACACTTCTTTCCCTTTACATATTTCTTATGCACACTTCTTTCCCTTTACATATTTCTTATGCACACTTCTTTCCCTTTACATATTTCTTATGCACACTTCTTTCCCTTTACATATTTAACTCGAGGGCTTGTTCCCACATCATGTGTTTATTTCTTATGCACACTTCTTTCTCTTTACATATTTCTTATGCACACTTCTTTCCCTTTATTATTTCTTATGCACACTTCTTTCCCTTTACATATTTAACTCGAGGGCTTGTCCCGACATCATGTGTTTATTTCCTATGCACACTTCTTTCCCTTTACATATTTCTTATGCACACTTCTTTCCCTTTACATATTTCTTATGCACACTTTTTTCCCTTTACATATTTCTTATGCACACTTCTTTCCCTTTACATATTTCTTATGCACACTTCTTTCCCTTTACATATTTCATATGCACACTTCTTTCCCTTTACATATTTCTTATGCACACTTCTTTCCGTTTACATATTTCTTATGCACACTTCTTTCCCTTTACATATTTCTTATGCACACTTCTTTCCCTTTACATATTTAACTCGAGGGCTTGTTCCCACATCATGTGTTTATTTCTTATGCACACTTCTTTCCCTTTACATATTTCTTATGCACACTTCTTTCCCTTTACATATTTCTTATGCACACTTCTTTCCCTTTACATATTTCTTATGCACACTTCTTTCCCTTTACATATTTCTCATGCACACTTCTTTCCCTTTACATATGTCTTATGCACACTTCTTTCCCTTTACATATTTCTTATGCACACTTCTTTCCCTTTACATATTTCTTATGCACACTTCTTTCCCTTTACATATTTCTTATGCACACTTCTTTCCCTTTACATATTTCTTATGCACACTTCTTTCCCTTTACATATTTCTTATGCACACTTCTTTCCCTTTACATATTTCTTATGCACACTTCTTTCCCTTTACATATTTCTTATGCACACTTCTTTCCCTTTACATATTTCTTATGCACACTTCTTTCCCTTTACATATTTCTTATGCACACTTCTTTCCCTTTACATATTTCTTATGCACACTTCTTTCCCTTTACATATTTCTTATGCACACTTCTTTCCCTTTACATATTTCTTATGCACACTTCTTTCCCTTTACATATTTCTTATGCACACTTCTTTCCCTTTACATATTTCTTATGCACACTTCTTTCCCTTTACATATTTCTTATGCACACTTCTTTCCCTTTACATATTTCTTATGCACACTTCTTTTCCTTTACATATTTCTTATGCACACTTCTTTCCATTTACATATTTATTATGCACACTTCTTTCCCTTTACATATTTCTTATGCACACTTCTTTCCCTTTACATATTTCTTATGCACACTTCTTTCCCTTTACATATTTCTTATGCACACTTCTTTCCCTTTACATATTTCTTATGCACACTTCTTTCCCTTTACATATTTAACTCGAGGGCTTGTTCCCACATCATGTGTTTATTTCTTATGCACACTTCTTTCCCTTTACATATTTCTTATGCACACTTCTTTCCCTTTACATATTTCTTATGCACACTTCTTTCCCTTTACATATTTCTTATGCACACTTCTTTCCCTTTACATATTTCTTATGCACACTTCTTTCCCATTACATATTTCTTATGCACACTTCTTTCCCTTTACATATTTCTTATGCACACTTCTTTCCCTTTACATATTTCTTATGCACACTTCTTTCCCTTTACATATTTCTTATGCACACTTCTTTCCCTTTACATATTTCTTATGCACACTTCTTTCCCTTTACATATTTCTTATGCACACTTCTTTCCCTTTACATATTTCTTATGCACACTTCTTTCCCTTTACATATTTCTTATGCACACTTCTTTCCCTTTACATATTTCTTATGCACACTTCTTTCCCTTTACATATTTCTTATGCACACTTCTTTCCCTTTACATATTTCTTATGCACACTTCTTTCCCTTTACATATTTCTTATGCACACTTCTTTCCCTTTACATATTTCTTATGCACACTTCTTTCCCTTTACATATTTCTTATACACACTTCTTTCACTTTACATATTTCTTATGCACACTTCTTTCCCTTTACATATTTCTTATGCACACTTCTTTCCCTTTACATATTTCTTATGCACACTTCTTTCCCTTAACATATTTCGTATGCACACTTCTTTCCCTTTACATATTTCTTATGCACACTTCTTTCCCTTTACATATTTCTTATGCACACTTCTTTCCCTTTACATATTTCTTATGCACACTTCTTTTCCTTTACATATTTCTTATGCACACTTCTTTCCCTTTACATATTTCTTATGCACACTTCTTTCCCTTTACATATTTCTTATGCACACTTCTTTCCCTTTACATATTTCTTATGCACACTTCTTTCCCTTTACATATTTCTTATGCACACTTCTTTTCCCTTTACATATTTCTTATGCACACTTCTTTCCCTTTACATATTTCTTATGCACACTTCTTTCCCTTTACATATTTCTTATGCACACTTCTTTCCCTTTACATATTTCTTATGCACACTTCTTTCCCTTTACATATTTCTTATGCACACTTCTTTCCCTTTACATATTTCTTATGCACACTTCTTTCCCTTTACATATTTCTTATGCACACTTCTTTCCCTTTACATATTTCTTATGCACACTTCTTTCCCTTTACATATTTCTTATGCACACTTCTTTCCCTTTACATATTTCTTATGCACACTTCTTTCCCTTTACATATTTCTTATGCACACTTCTTTCCCTTTACATATTTCTTATGCACACTTCTTTCCCTTTACATATTTCTTATGCACACTTCTTTCCCTTTACATATTTCTTATGCACACTTCTTTCCCTTTACATATTTCTTATGCACACTTCTTTCCCTTTACATATTTCTTATGCACACTTCTTTCCCTTTACATATTTCTTATGCACACTTCTTTCCCTTTACATATTTCTTATGCACACTTCTTTCCCTTTACATATTTCTTATGCACACTTCTTTCCCTTTACATATTTCTTATGCACACTTCTTTCCCTTTACATATTTCTTATGCACACTTCTTTCCCTTTACATATTTCTTATGCACACTTCTTTCCCTTTACATATTTCTTATGCACACTTCTTTCCCTTTACATATTTCTTATGCACACTTCTTTCCCTTTACATATTTCTTATGCACACTTCTTTCCCTTTACATATTTCTTATGCACACTTCTTTCCCTTTACATATTTCTTATGCACACTTCTTTCCCTTTACATATTTCTTATGCACACTTCTTTCCCTTTACATATTTCTTATGCACACTTCTTTCCCTTTACATATTTCTTATGCACACTTCTTTCCCTTTACATATTTCTTATGCACACTTCTTTCCCTTTACATATTTCTTATGCACACTTCTTTCCCTTTACATATTTCTTATGCACACTTCTTTCCCTTTACATATTTCTTATGCACACTTCTTTCCCTTTACATATTTCTTATGCACACTTCTTTCCCTTTACATATTTCTTATGCACACTTCTTTCCCTTTACATATTTCTTATGCACACTTCTTTCCCTTTACATATTTCTTATGCACACTTCTTTCCCTTTACATATTTCTTATGCACACTTCTTTCCCTTTACATATTTCTTATGCACACTTCTTTCCCTTTACATATTTCTTATGCACACTTCTTTCCCTTTACATATTTCTTATGCACACTTCTTTCCCTTTACATATTTCTTATGCACACTTCTTTCCCTTTACATATTTCTTATGCACACTTCTTTCCCTTTACATATTTCTTATGCACACTTCTTTCCCTTTACATATTTCTTATGCACACTTCTTTCCCTTTACAATTTCTTATGCACACTTCTTTCCCTTTACATATTTCTTATGCACACTTCTTTCCCTTTACATATTTCTTATGCACACTTCTTTCCCTTTACATATTTCTTATGCACACTTCTTTCCCTTTACATATTTCTTATGCACACTTCTTTCCCTTTACATATTTCTTATGCACACTTCTTTCCCTTTACATATTTCTTATGCACACTTCTTTCCCTTTACATATTTCTTATGCACACTTCTTTCCCTTTACATATTTCTTATGCACACTTCTTTCCCTTTACATATTTCTTATGCACACTTCTTTCCCTTTACATATTTCTTATGCACACTTCTTTCCCTTTACATATTTCTTATGCACACTTCTTTCCCTTTACATATTTCTTATGCACACTTCTTTCCCTTTACATATTTCTTATGCACACTTCTTTCCCTTTACATATTTCTTATGCACACTTCTTTCCCTTTACATATTTCTTATGCACACTTCTTTCCCTTTACATATTTCTTATGCACACTTCTTTCCCTTTACATATTTCTTATGCACACTTCTTTCCCTTTACATATTTCTTATGCACACTTCTTTCCCTTTACATATTTCTTATGCACACTTCTTTCCCTTTACATATTTCTTATGCACACTTCTTTCCCTTTACATATTTCTTATGCACACTTCTTTCCCTTTACATATTCTATGCCTTCTTCCTTATTTCTTATGCACACTTCTTTCCCTTTACATATTTCTTATGCACACTTCTTTCCCTTTACATATTTCTTATGCACACTTCTTTCCCTTTACATATTTCTTATGCACACTTCTTTCCCTTTACATATTTCTTATGCACACTTCTTTCCCTTTACATATTTCTTATGCACACTTCTTTCCCTTTACATATTTCTTATGCACACTTCTTTCCCTTTACATATTTCTTATGCACACTTCTTTCCCTTTACATATTTCTTATGCACACTTCTTTCCCTTTACATATTTCTTATGCACACTTCTTTCCCTTTACATATTTCTTATGCACACTTCTTTCCCTTTACATATTTCTTATGCACACTTCTTTCCCTTTACATATTTCTTATGCACACTTCTTTCCCTTTACATATTTCTTATGCACACTTCTTTCCCTTTACATATTTCTTATGCACACTTCTTTCCCTTTACATATTTCTTATGCACACTTCTTTCCCTTTACATATTTCTTATGCACACTTCTTTCCCTTTACATATTTACTCGAGGCTTGTCCGACATCATGTGTTTATTTCTTATGCACACTTCTTTCCCTTACATATTTCTTATGCACACTTCTTTCCCTTTACATATTTCTTATGCACACTTCTTTCCCTTTACATATTTCTTATGCACACTTATTTCCCTTTACATATTTCTTATGCACACTTCTTTCCCTTTACATATTTCTTATGCGCACTTCTTTCCCTTTACATATTTCTTATGCGCACTTCTTTCCCTTTACATATTTCTTATGCGCACTTCTTTCCCTTTACATATTTCTTATGCGCACTTCTTTCCCTTTACATATTTCTTATGCGCACTTCTTTCCCTTTACATATTTCTTATGCGCACTTCTTTCCCTTTACATATTTCTTATGCGCACTTCTTTCCCTTTACATATTTCTTATGCACACTTCTTTCCCTTTACATATTTCTTATGCACACTTCTTTCCCTTTACATATTTCTTATGCACACTTCTTTCCCTTTACATATTTCTTATGCACACTTCTTTCCCTTTACATATTTCTTATGCACACTTCTTTCCCTTTACATATTTAACTCGAGGGCTTGTCCCGACATCATGTGTTTATTTCTTATGCACACTTCTTTCCCTTTACATATTTCTTATGCACACTTCTTTCCCTTTACATATTTCTTATGCACACTTCTTTCCCTTTACATATTTCTTATGCACACTTCTTTCCCTTTACATATTTAACTCGAGGGCTTGTCCCGACATCATGTGTTTATTTCTTATGCACACTTCTTTCCCTTTACATATTTCTTATGCACACTTCTTTCCCTTTACATATTTCTTATGCACACTTATTTCCCTTTACATATTTCTTATGCACACTTCTTTCCCTTTATTATTTCTTATGCACACTTCTTTCCCTTTACATATTTAACTCGAGGGCTTGTCCCGACATCATGTGTTTATTTCTTATGCACACTTCTTTCCCTTTACATATTTCTTATGCACACTTCTTTCCCTTTACATATTTCTTATGCACACTTCTTTCCCTTTACATATTTCTTATGCACACTTCTTTCCCTTTACATATTTCTTATGCACACTTCTTTCCCTTTACATATTTCTTATGCACACTTCTTTCCCTTTACATATTTCTTATGCACACTTCTTTCCCTTTACATATTTCTTATGCACACTTCTTTCCCTTTACATATTTCTTATGCACACTTCTTTCCCTTTACATATTTCTTATGCACACTTCTTTCCCTTTACATATTTCTTATGCACACTTCTTTCCCTTTACATATTTCTTATGCACACTTCTTTCCCTTTACATATTTCTTATGCACACTTCTTTCCCTTTACATATTTCTTATGCACACTTCTTTCCCTTTACATATTTCTTATGCACACTTCTTTCCCTTTACATATTTCTTATGCACACTTCTTTCCCTTTACATATTTCTTATGCACACTTCTTTCCCTTTACATATTTCTTATGCACACTTCTTTCCCTTTACATATTTCTTATGCACACTTCTTTCCCTTTACATATTTCTTATGCACACTTCTTTTCCTTTACATATTTCTTATGCCCACTTCTTTCCCTTTACATATTTCTTATGCACACTTCTTTCCCTTTACATATTTCTTATGCACACTTCTTTCCCTTTACATATTTCTTATGCACACTTCTTTCCCTTTACATATTTCTTATGCACACTTCTTTCCCTTTACATATTTCTTATGCACACTTCTTTCCCTTTACATATTTCTTATGCACACTTCTTTCCATTTACATATTTCTTATGCACACTTATTTCCCTTTACATATTTCTTATGCACACTTCTTTCCCTTTACATATTTCTTATGCACACTTCTTTCCCTTTTCATATTTCTTATGCACACTTCTTTCCTTTACATATTTCTTATGCACACTTATTTCCCTTTACATATTTCTTATGCACACTTCTTTCCCTTTACATATTTCGTATGCACACTTCTTTCCCTTTACATATTTCTTATGCACACTTCTTTCCCTTTACATATGTCTTATGCACACTTCTTTCCCTTTACATATTTCTTATGCACACTTCTTTCCCTTTATTATTTCTTATGCACACTTCTTTCCCCTTACATATTTAACTCGAGGGCTTGTCCCGACATCATGTGTTTATTTCTTATGCACACTTCTTTCCCTTTACATATTTCTTATGCACACTTCTTTCCCTTTACATATTTCTTATGCACACTTCTTTCCCTTTACATATTTCTTATGCACACTTCTTTCCCTTTACATATTTCTTATGCACACTTCTTTCCCTTTACATATTTCTTATGCACACTTCTTTCCCTTTACATATTTCTTATGCACACTTCTTTCCCTTTACATATTTCTTATGCACACTTCTTTCCCTTTACATATTTCTTATGCACACTTCTTTCCCTTTACATATTTCTTATGCACACTTCTTTCCCTTTACATATTTCTTATGCACACTTCTTTCCCTTTACATATTTCTTATGCACACTTCTTTCCCTTTACATATTTCGTATGCACACTTCTTTCCCTTTACATATTTCGTATGCACACTTCTTTCCCTTTACATATTTCGTATGCACACTTCTTTCCCTTTACATATTTCGTATGCACACTTCTTTCCCTTTACATATTTCTTATGCACACTTCTTTCCCTTTACATATTTCTTATGCACACTTCTTTCCCTTTACATATTTCTTATGCACACTTCTTTCCCTTTACATATTTCTTATGCACACTTCTTTCCCTTTACATATTTCTTATGCACACTTCTTTCCCTTTACATATTTCTTATGCACACTTCTTTCCCTTTACATATTTCTTATGCACACTTCTTTCCATTTACATATTTCTTATGCACACTTCTTTCCCTTTACATATTTCTTATGCACACTTCTTTCCCTTTACATATTTCTTATGCACACTTCTTTCCCTTTACATATTTCTTATGCACACTTCTTTCCCTTTACATATTTCTTATGCACACTTCTTTCCCTTTACATATTTCTTATGCACACTTCTTTCCCTTTACATATGTCTTATGCACACTTCTTTCCCTTTACATATTTCTTATGCACACTTCTTTCCCTTTACATAATTCATATGCACACTTCTTTCCCTTTACATATTTCTTATGCACACTTATTTCCCTTTACATATTTCTTATGCACACTTCTTTCCCTTTACATATTTCTTATGCACACTTCTTTCCCTTTACATATTTCTTATGCACACTTCTTTCCCTTTACATATTTCTTATGCACACTTCTTTCCCTTTACATATTTCTTATGCACACTTCTTTCCCTTTACATATTTCTTATGCACACTTCTTTCCCTTTACATATTTCTTATGCACACTTATTTCCCTTTACATATTTCTTATGCACACTTCTTTCCCTTTACATATTTCTTATGCACACTTCTTTCCCTTTACATATTTCTTATGCACACGTCTTTCCCTTTACATATTTCTTATGCACACTTCTTTCCCTTTACATATTTATTATGCACACTTCTTTCCCTTTACATATTTCTTATGCACACTTCTTTCCCTTTACATATTTCTTATGCACACTTCTTTCCCTTTACATATTTCTTATGCACACTTCTTTCCCTTTACATATTTCTTATGCACACTTCTTTCCCTTTACATATTTCTTATGCACACTTCTTTCCCTTTACATATTTCTTATGCACACTTCTTTCCCTTTACATATTTCTTATGCACACTTCTTTCCCTTTACATATTTCTTATGCACACTTCTTTCCCTTTACATATTTCGTATGCACACTTCTTTCCCTTTACATATTTCTTATGCACACTTCTTTCCCTTTACATATTTCTTATGCACACTTCTTTCCTTTACATATTTCTTATGCACACTTCTTTCCCTTTACATATTTCTTATGCACACTTCTTTCCCTTTACATATTTCTTATGCACACTTCTTTCCCTTTACATATTTCTTATGCACACTTCTTTCCCTTTACATATTTCTTATGCACACTTCTTTCCCTTTACATATTTCTTATGCACACTTCTTTCCCTTTACATATTTCTTATGCACACTTCTTTCCCTTTACATATTTCTTATGCACACTTCTTTCCCTTTACATATTTCTTATGCACACTTCTTTCCCTTTACATATTTCTTATGCACACTTCTTTCCCTTTACATATTTCTTATGCACACTTCTTTCCCTTTACATATTTCTTATGCACATTTCTTTCCCTTTACATATTTCTTATGCACACTTCTTTCCCTTTACATATTTCTTATGCACACTTCTTTCCCTTTACATATTTCTTATGCACACTTCTTTCCCTTTACATATTTCTTATGCACACTTCTTTCCCTTTACATATTTCTTATGCACACTTCTTTCCCTTTACATATTTCTTATGCACATTTCTTTCCCTTTACATATTTCTTATGCACACTTCTTTCCCTTTACATATTTATTATGCACACTTCTTTCCCTTTACATATTTCTTATGCACACTTCTTTCCCTTTACATATTTCTTATGCACACTTCTTTCCCTTTACATATTTCTTATGCACACTTCTTTCCCTTTACATATTTCTTATGCACACTTCTTTCCCTTTACATATTTCTTATGCACACTACTTTCCCTTTACATATTTCTTATGCACACTTCTTTCCCTTTACATATTTCTTATGCACACTTCTTTCCCTTTACATATTTCGTATGCACACTTCTTTCCCTTTACATATTTCTTATGCACACTTCTTTCCCTTTACATATTTCTTATGCACACTTCTTTCCCTTTACATATTTCTTATGCACACTTCTTTCCCTTTACATATTTCTTATGCACACTTCTTTCCCTTTACATATTTCTTATGCACACTTCTTTCCCTTTACATATTTCTTATGCACACTTCTTTCCCTTTACATATTTCTTATGCACACTTCTTTCCCTTTACATATTTCTTATGCACACTTCTTTCCCTTTACATATTTAACTCGAGGGCTTGTTCCCACATCATGTGTTTATTTCTTATGCACACTTCTTTCCCTTTACATATTTCTTATGCACACTTCTTTCCCTTTACATATTTCTTATGCACACTTCTTTCCCTTTACATATTTCTTATGCACACTTCTTTCCCTTTACATATTTCTTATGCACACTTCTTTCCCTTTACATATTTCTTATGCACACTTCTTTCCCTTTACATATTTCTTATGCACACTTCTTTCCCTTTACATATTTCTTATGCACACTTCTTTCCCTTTACATATTTCTTATGCACACTTCTTTCCCTTTACATATTTCTTATGCACACTTCTTTCCCTTTACATATTTCTTATGCACACTTCTTTCCCTTTACATATTTCTTATGCACACTTCTTTCCCTTTACATATTTCTTATGCACACTTCTTTCCCTTTACATATTTCTTATGCACACTTCTTTCCCTTTACATATTTCTTATGCACTCTTCTTTCCCTTTACATATTTCTTATGCACACTTCTTTCCCTTTACATATTTCTTATGCACACTTCTTTCCCTTTACATATTTCTTATGCACACTTCTTTCCCTTTACATATTTCTTATGCACACTTCTTTCCCTTTACATATTTCTTATGCACACTTCTTTCCCTTTACATATTTCTTATGCACACTTCTTTTCCTTTACATATTTCTTATGCCCACTTCTTTCCCTTTACATATTTCCTATGCACACTTCTTTCCCTTTACATATTTCTTATGCACACTTCTTTCCCTTTACATATTTCTTATGCACACTTCTTTCCCTTTACATATTTCTTATGCACACTTCTTTCCCTTTACATATTTCTTATGCACACTTCTTTCCCTTTACATATTTCTTATGCACACTTCTTTCCATTTACATATTTCTTATGCACACTTATTTCCCTTTACATATTTCTTATGCACACTTCTTTCCCTTTACATATTTCTTATGCACACTTCTTTCCCTTTTCATATTTCTTATGCACACTTCTTTCCTTTACATATTTCTTATGCACACTTATTTCCCTTTACATATTTCTTATGCACACTTCTTTCCCTTTACATATTTCGTATGCACACTTCTTTCCCTTTACATATTTCTTATGCACACTTCTTTCCCTTTACATATGTCTTATGCACACTTCTTTCCCTTTACATATTTCTTATGCACACTTCTTTCCCTTTATTATTTCTTATGCACACTTCTTTCCCCTTACATATTTAACTCGAGGGCTTGTCCCGACATCATGTGTTTATTTCTTATGCACACTTCTTTCCCTTTACATATTTCTTATGCACACTTCTTTCCCTTTACATATTTCTTATGCACACTTCTTTCCCTTTACATATTTCTTATGCACACTTCTTTCCCTTTACATATTTCTTATGCACACTTCTTTCCCTTTACATATTTCTTATGCACACTTCTTTCCCTTTACATATTTCTTATGCACACTTCTTTCCCTTTACATATTTCTTATGCACACTTCTTTCCCTTTACATATTTCTTATGCACACTTCTTTCCCTTTACATATTTCTTATGCACACTTCTTTCCCTTTACATATTTCTTATGCACACTTCTTTCCCTTTACATATTTCTTATGCACACTTCTTTCCCTTTACATATTTCTTATGCACACTTCTTTCCCTTTACATATTTCGTATGCACACTTCTTTCCCTTTACATATTTCGTATGCACACTTCTTTCCCTTTACATATTTCGTATGCACACTTCTTTCCCTTTACATATTTCGTATGCACACTTCTTTCCCTTTACATATTTCTTATGCACACTTCTTTCCCTTTACATATTTCTTATGCACACTTCTTTCCCTTTACATATTTCTTATGCACACTTCTTTCCCTTTACATATTTCTTATGCACACTTCTTTCCCTTTACATATTTCTTATGCACACTTCTTTCCCTTTACATATTTCTTATGCACACTTCTTTCCCTTTACATATTTCTTATGCACACTTCTTTCCATTTACATATTTCTTATGCACACTTCTTTCCCTTTACATATTTCTTATGCACACTTCTTTCCCTTTACATATTTCTTATGCACACTTCTTTCCCTTTACATATTTCTTATGCACACTTCTTTCCCTTTACATATTTCTTATGCACACTTCTTTCCCTTTACATATTTCTTATGCACACTTCTTTCCCTTTACATATGTCTTATGCACACTTCTTTCCCTTTACATATTTCTTATGCACACTTCTTTCCCTTTACATAATTCATATGCACACTTCTTTCCCTTTACATATTTCTTATGCACACTTATTTCCCTTTACATATTTCTTATGCACACTTCTTTCCCTTTACATATTTCTTATGCACACTTCTTTCCCTTTACATATTTCTTATGCACACTTCTTTCCCTTTACATATTTCTTATGCACACTTCTTTCCCTTTACATATTTCTTATGCACACTTCTTTCCCTTTACATATTTCTTATGCACACTTCTTTCCCTTTACATATTTCTTATGCACACTTATTTCCCTTTACATATTTCTTATGCACACTTCTTTCCCTTTACATATTTCTTATGCACACTTCTTTCCCTTTACATATTTCTTATGCACACTTCTTTCCCTTTACATATTTCTTATGCACACTTCTTTCCCTTTACATATTTATTATGCACACTTCTTTCCCTTTACATATTTCTTATGCACACTTCTTTCCCTTTACATATTTCTTATGCACACTTCTTTCCCTTTACATATTTCTTATGCACACTTCTTTCCCTTTACATATTTCTTATGCACACTTCTTTCCCTTTACATATTTCTTATGCACACTTCTTTCCCTTTACATATTTCTTATGCACACTTCTTTCCCTTTACATATTTCTTATGCACACTTCTTTCCCTTTACATATTTCTTATGCACACTTCTTTCCCTTTACATATTTCGTATGCACACTTCTTTCCCTTTACATATTTCTTATGCACACTTCTTTCCCTTTACATATTTCTTATGCACACTTCTTTCCTTTACATATTTCTTATGCACACTTCTTTCCCTTTACATATTTCTTATGCACACTTCTTTCCCTTTACATATTTCTTATGCACACTTCTTTCCCTTTACATATTTCTTATGCACACTTCTTTCCCTTTACATATTTCTTATGCACACTTCTTTCCCTTTACATATTTCTTATGCACACTTCTTTCCCTTTACATATTTCTTATGCACACTTCTTTCCCTTTACATATTTCTTATGCACACTTCTTTCCCTTTACATATTTCTTATGCACACTTCTTTCCCTTTACATATTTCTTATGCACACTTCTTTCCCTTTACATATTTCTTATGCACACTTCTTTCCCTTTACATATTTCTTATGCACACTTCTTTCCCTTTACATATTTCTTATGCACACTTCTTTCCCTTTACATATTTCTTATGCACACTTCTTTCCCTTTACATATTTCTTATGCACACTTCTTTCCCTTTACATATTTCTTATGCACATTTCTTTCCCTTTACATATTTCTTATGCACACTTCTTTCCCTTTACATATTTCTTATGCACACTTCTTTCCCTTTACATATTTCTTATGCACACTTCTTTCCCTTTACATATTTCTTATGCACACTTCTTTCCCTTTACATATTTCTTATGCACACTTCTTTCCCTTTACATATTTCTTATGCACATTTCTTTCCCTTTACATATTTCTTATGCACACTTCTTTCCCTTTACATATTTATTATGCACACTTCTTTCCCTTTACATATTTCTTATGCACACTTCTTTCCCTTTACATATTTCTTATGCACACTTCTTTCCCTTTACATATTTCTTATGCACACTTCTTTCCCTTTACATATTTCTTATGCACACTTCTTTCCCTTTACATATTTCTTATGCACACTACTTTCCCTTTACATATTTCTTATGCACACTTCTTTCCCTTTACATATTTCTTATGCACACTTCTTTCCCTTTACATATTTCGTATGCACACTTCTTTCCCTTTACATATTTCTTATGCACACTTCTTTCCCTTTACATATTTCTTATGCACACTTCTTTCCCTTTACATATTTCTTATGCACACTTCTTTCCCTTTACATATTTCTTATGCACACTTCTTTCCCTTTACATATTTCTTATGCACACTTCTTTCCCTTTACATATTTCTTATGCACACTTCTTTCCCTTTACATATTTCTTATGCACACTTCTTTCCCTTTACATATTTCTTATGCACACTTCTTTCCCTTTACATATTTAACTCGAGGGCTTGTTCCCACATCATGTGTTTATTTCTTATGCACA
>JBAIAA010001389.1:0-44457 GCA_037893245.1 Crossaster papposus
TAGGGACTTGCATGGACCTGGTGATGAAGTCATTCATTGTAACATCCCTGTGACACAGTAAGATAAAACTCTATGCAAAACACAATGTATTCATCAACTAGCGCTATGCATATGCAACTGCACAAAGTAGAAGACAGCCCCTGGGACTGACCCCCATTAAAATGTCAATGCCCAATTAAAAACACAGAGGATGCTTGATCAGAAATCAGATGACCTCTCTCAATAGCTGGTCCAAGTCAGCTCTATTGAGTCAATGTGACAAGCCTAGAGGGAATTCAACCTCATGTTTGACAAGTCTTAGGGTCTCCAAAGTGACTGTTATAATTCCAACACCTCACCATAATCCGATTACAATGTTTCTTGGGCTTTTTCAATACCCGGAACAGACCCTGGGGCAAAACGTTATAAGAAGATTTCTTTTCTGAAAAAAAAGCGCCTGCCATGTTTGTTTAGCAACTGCAGCGATAACGGGCGTCTTGACCGAATGACTTTTTCTTAAGCTCGACAGGGAGTAACACAGTCGGAAGGAATCCCCATAATTTACAAAATGTATAAATTGGATTAATCACAAGCGTTAAGCCCCGGTCAATGATCCGCCTTGTGTCCTAAACACAAACCAGAACTTCTCGGGCATCCTCTCAAAGATCTCAATTCCACCGGGAACTGACCCGGCCTGGACCTTATAATAATCATCATCCCAAAAAATTCCGGCCTCTGGTTGGACATTCCAGTTTTCCTGGTTTTATTGGCGGAGGCTGCAACTGTTTTGCGTACGCGCACATGTGCATCTGACCAAGATCTGAGGGCGGGAGTTAATAAGGCATTGATTCTAGAAACGAGAGGGATATGCAGGTCAATCTTTTGATAACATCGTATCAGGTAACAGATTGGTTAAGTTGATGGAGCTGAAGGAGTAGAAAATTCAGGGTTTGAAACCTGGACATATATGGCCTGTTGAAAATAGGCCGGAGAAGGCATATCAAAGATGATACGATACATGTACCAACAAAAAAAAGAAAAAAGGTCTGAATCATTATAGAAATACTTTAATCGACTGTAAGTGAAGAATAGTCTGAAGGATCCTGTGAAATCATGGCAGCTGCTGTGTGCTGTCATTTTTAAGAAAGGTGTTATTTTTGTATCAATTTCAACGATGACCTGACTATATTCAAATACTGCCTCTAGTATTAGTTAGGGCATGTTCAGACGGTGGCGTAAGTTAAGCTAATCCAAAAATACTAAGTTATTCCGTTTTTAATCCAAAACATGCTTGCGTTCAAACGAGAAAGTTACGCCATTCCCCAGGCGGAAAAGTGGATCAAGTTACGCCATCGTGGTTACGCAACACAAACACCACTTTCTCAGCCTTCCGGTTAAAGCGCGCGCGCGCGGGAAACAAGGAAAGTGTACATGTACATGTACATGTACATGTATAGTATACAGTATACATGTACATTAGAGCGCAAGCGTACTGCCGTTTTCCAAACTCCAGCCTCTTCGCAATATCGGCTTTATTTATGCAGTTTGGCTATGATAATGGAGCGCAGTGGACCGACTGGCCTAAGCTAGGGTTTGTAAAACGGTCTGGTAAATAAGCCGTGTACATGTACATGTACACGCACGTCATGCACACACGGACGTGTACGTATGTAATTGCACGTGCACGACAGGCCATGCGTTATCAAAATGGCGCTGATGAAGATCAATGCTAAAGTTTTTCTCGCGTTTTTGCTTGCCTGTATTCGGGATAAAAGGAAACGATCGTCGGATTCCTAGGCCGGAGAGTTGAATACTAAATCGTGTGCTGAAAAAGCTCAGAAGACTAAAAAAACAACCGATTGCGTCAACAAGACCACGCTACCCGTTGACTTTTTTGGCAGTTTGTCAAACGAAGGCAACGGGCAATCGGATGTATTCTCAGGCGCGGTTGCCATCATTGCAAAGGGTTATAAATCGCCTTGTCCGTTGGCCGGCTAATGAGCACGGCGTGGACCTGTTACGAAAAAGGTCAATGTGAATAAACTACCACCGGAAGTGGCAGGTCAGTTGCGTTCCAATTGGCACTTCATGGCTCATCGCCGCGGGGGGAGATCGTTATCTTTCGCTCAACTTAATCTAATCGGCCACTTTTGGGAAGCGTAAGTTACGCCATTTTGGTCGCGTAACTTACGCCGCGCGGGTGGATTAGAGCGTTCCAACGGACAGATTAATTTAGTATTTTTGGATTAGATTAACTTACGCCACCGTCTGAACGTACCCGTAGTCCACACTTTGTTTGCGATCGATTACACCATTGTGATTAGGTGCAAACCAGCTAAGTCTGGTCACCAAACCTGATAATTCCCCAACATCATATGAATTGCTTTATTTTGTCTGAAGTAGGGTCAGGGAACTAGACTACAAGAAAAAAAATGTTTTCCCCAGCGTCTATGAGTTTTGAATTACATATAAAAATATCTTCAGAGTGGGTTATAATTTCCCCCCAATACGTATCAAATTACGCGACAGCTTGTTGCAAATCAAGAAATTCCTCAGGACATAAAAAAGACAACTCAAAAATGTATTCAATGCCAATCTGGACTATTCACATAAAAACCCAAAAGCAAGGTTCGATCATGGAGGAATATTCCTCTATGGTTCAATTCATGAATACAGCCTATGCCAACTAGATCCATATCAGGCAGTTCTTGAATGTTTCCAACGAAAGCTTTGTATTAAGTTTGGTTTCAACACAAATAGCAATGAATAGAATGAATTTGGAATTTACAAATTCCCAGCTCTTAAGGTCTGGGAGAAACCGCTCATTGAGTAAATAAAAATGTAATGACGCGTGCCTCTGGAGTATAAAGTCTTTAAAACAGGTATACTCTCGCAATCTCCTAAGGGGTTTAATTAGTAAACTAAATCTTCAACTTTTGTGTTTTATTTTTAAAAAGCTCAGAACAAACAAAATTGTATTTTTGGCTACAGAGATCTTGTAAAGTTGACTGGTTTCTGGTCTGTATATTATCAGTACTGACTGTGGGTCTGGAAATATCTCCGGAGATAGAAGGGGGAAGGGTTTACAAAAAACAAACAAAAACGCTAAAAGAAAAGGATGATTGTATAGACCTGAATACTACACACACACACACAGATATGTTTTGACGGCAATCGTGGACGGGGTATTGTCCGACCGTCTTCCCTCTTTTGTTTATCCTCTAACGTTTTCAGATGATCGCCATAGGATTTGTACACGAGAAAAGATCGTGGACATTGTGTCAATCGTGGACCCATTGTTTGACTCCCAATTCTTTTGTCCGACGACCACGACTGCCGGTCAATATAAACGCACACACACACAGTCATGTATAGACCGGCAATCGTGGACGGGGCATTGTCCGACCGTCTTCCCTCTTTTGTTTATCCTTTAACGTTTTCGGATGATCGCCATAGGATTTGTACACGGGAAAAGATCGTGGACCTTGTGTCAATCGTGGACCCATTGTTTGACTCCCAATTATTTTGTCCGACGACCACGATTGCCGGTCAATACAAACGCACACACACACACAGCTTTACCTTACCTCCGTACTGTGGACATTCCTTTGTCTTCGTGTAGTTAAAAAACGTTGACTAAATACTCATTTTTCTCGCTTCCCCAAAACAAATTTACCCTCAAATTTTGATTATGGGCCTCTCAGCTGTTCCTTCTATCTTTTTCTATATATAACCCTAACCCGTTTTTCCTCTAGCGCTTTTTTTCGGAAACTGAAACACGGATTGTGGACTTGGGTAAGTCCACAAACCGTAACCTCTTCCCGCATCGTGTGGACCTATATTGTTCGAGAGGTTCACAGTGCGTATGCAAGACTAACTCACCAATAATAATGGGACAATTTTTTTTTTAAATTACAAGAATTTTGTAATTTAGCTGTAAGGAGGGGGGGGGTGGGGGGGGGGGGGGGGGGGGGGTCAGGTGTAATAATATACATGAAGTACCGTAACCATTTTTATTGAGCTAGGAGTACAATAAAATCAGAAATACTGTTTACTAAAATAATTGTAAAATATTAAAACTTCTCTAAAATCATTATGAAATATTAAGACTTCACTTTTACAAACACCAGGTATTATCATATCTTACGCGAATAGAGAAAAAAAAAACGCCAATTAAAAATCTCCTGCACCAAAGCCCATTAGACTTGCGAGTTTAATTAGATTAGAATTAGACTTGCACTCCCGTTAATTAGTTAATTAAATCTACATTGTACTGCAACAAAAACACTCCTGCAAAATATGTGCATGTGTCAAGAAGGTGTAAGGCATTTCCACTTACATTCCACATACATTAGTAAATTAGTGCAAGATCACACTGAATTGAAGGATTGTGTAATGCAAGGCTATCTATTAGATGATGCATACATCATCTGCACTAATGGCTAGAATCTGTATGCAACCAAGGACACAATTAAAGCAACCAAGGACACAATTAAAGCAGCCAAGGACACAATTAAAACAACAAGGGCATTTTGGCAGTTACATGTAGATTTCTCATACTAGCCATGACAATGACTTGAACGGTAAGGCATAACAACAACAAATGTTATGTTGGCGTAACGGGCCCAAAAAAATAGGGTAGGTAGGTAGGGATTCTTTTTTTTTTTTTTTTTTTTTCCCCCTCCCAGCAATGAAAATGATGTTTTCTAATTGTTTAAGCCGGTAGTGATACACGATAGCGTGTCCAGGTTTAATATTTTCACAATCCACACACACAACAATGAGAAACGGTCAAAAATGGTTTCAAACGTATTTATAACTAGATTTATATAGATTTTAATCATTCAATTTCGTCCCTTGAAAAAAAAAAATATCCAGGGTCGGCCGTATTTTTAGGGTCGGTCGGGTTACGCCAACATAACATTATTTTTTTTATGCCTAATACACACAACCAAAAAGTAAAGTGCATCCACCTCCTAACTAATACTTTATGTTTTACTCCCAAAAACTACTGAGAACTTTTCGGTCAAATAACCACTAATCAACAGAGAAATTGATTACAAATCCAGCCATACTCTGTTTAGCCAATGACAGTCGTGTTATGATTTGAATGCAGAGGGGAATAAGCATGTTATCTTCGGGCTGTGCATCGGAAACGGGGACTCGAGTACCCGAGCGTTTATGTCAGAAGAACCGATTCCAAATTATGGAAATCAGTACCCCTAGCCAACTTTACAAACTACATAGTAACTTGTCAGACGATGAGAGCGAAAGGTTTTGAATGTCATTTGTTGGAAATTTTCTAAATGAAACCAGGCTACATAGGAAAGGAAAATATATTTCAAATTGATGAAACTTGCGAATTTACAGTTTACACCTTTAAAGCAAATGCTTCTATCTTGCTGTATTAAAGGGATTGTACAAGTTTGGTAATTGGAACCTATTGTTTGTTTCAATCATTATAGTTATAGATATATACCATAAAACTAACCTGGTAGCGATTTCGAGATATTGCCGAAAATCTGAAGCGGTAATGTCCACGCAGGAAGAATAATCTGCATTGGAATACACAGTCTGAGAAACATCACTGCAGTAACGCTTCTCAGATTCAAATTTTGGGGGATAAAAAGTGATATCTTTTTCCATAACCGCAGTACTTCGAAGTGAAAAGTTTCTAAAAATGCATTATACTATCCAAAGCTGCTGTACTTATTACCAAGTAAGTTTTTATTGCCATTAATTTTTGGAGTAATTACCAAACGTATACGATCCCTTTAACTCACTAATGTGTACATATTATAGTGCGGACCTTTATGAACAAGCTGAAAAAGAACTTAAATTGTTGGGTTGGGTTTCTTTATACCCGTGTTTTTTTGTTATCGGGTACTCGGTTCCGAAACTACCCATAAGTGCACACCCCTAAAGTTATCCACAAAATGCCAAACCTTGATTCTTTAGTACAAAAAAAGCTCTCAGTAACATCAGAAAACGGCCCAAGATAAAAGACATCTTCTTCTAGAAAGTGTTGAAAAACAAACCAAAATCAGACACCATATCACAAACCATTTTCATATACATGTATTGCCCAAACAAATGTTTGGACTAAAAGTGCATTATACAACAAGCTCAAGATTGTATTGCCTTCAATGGAACATAAACATGTCCCAATGGTGATCCTGAATAACGTAAAGAACATGAGACCCATCCTCTGATTTCAATCTTGGTGTTTATTTACCTCAGCTCACAAAACAACGAGGCACCTTTTACATATATCATAATCTAGTTCCATCACAAACTGCTATCTATAATTATTGAATTTTATTTATAGATTATTACTCCAAATATAAACAGGCAGACACTCCGGAGTGATTATACAGTCACAAGTTAAGAATGGGTGCTATATTTATCCGAGCAAGACTTGTTTTTTTTTGTTTCTTTGCATCTGTAATGCTGCTGTAGTTAGACAGGTATTAGGTGACATTCCAGTGTACAGTCCTGTATTTAATAACTAAACTGAACCGAAACCAGGTAAAGATATGATGGCCACAGCAATGTTATTTCTAAACTTAATAATCTAATGTACATATTTCTGATTTGTCTTCAAACCACATCTGACTTTGGTTACAACATGTACGGTACATGTACTCCAAAAATATTGTCTTATTAGTGTTTCACAAACCTGTCTGCTTCCAAGAAGAGAGAGGCAATTATAACACGTTTGTTTTGTCAGATTTTAGATGACAATTTCCACCTGCTCGACTCCTTAACAATCAACAAAGTTAATTTCAAAAGTATGTGTTTTTCAATCAACTTTCAACTGATGCAAAATGAGGGCGAACTTGCATGAGCTGCGCCGACGCAGCCATATTACATTATTGGGTGCGTTCAATTAGCTCACCCAAGTTGACACGAGTTACCCCCGGGTTGTTCGTTTAGCTCTGACATCATACTCGGGTCTCACCCGGGTCAGCCACCACAGACCCTGCTCAGGGTGAAGAGTCAGTGGTGGAAGACGTCACACGCATGCGTTGTTCCGTCCAAGAGCCGGACAAATGTGACCCGCTCTATCGTAATCAGGAATAAGTCGCTGAGGCCGTTTTACGCAATCGGCCGTTGAAGTTAACGCATGGGTGAAAATCGTGACCAAGTCGATTTTCTGAACATTGTATTTTTAGGAAGTGTAGTTATCACAGATTATTGTCATTAATGTCTTGTATGTAAAAACGATCATTAAAGATGAAAATGAAGAGGATTTGTGTGCGCTGTCCGTATGATTTTGGTCAATTTTGTTTATTTCAAAGCTGTTTTTCTCACGGAATGTGGATTCGGCAAATAAATATACACCTGTCATCTTCATCAGACCATAACTCGTTAACCTAAACAGATACACACTTGTGATGGGTATCATTAGAAAGCTTATGAACTTCTTATTCACAACATGTGCATATCTCAAAAAGTAATTTTGAGACTTATTCCTGATTTCGATGGAACGGGTCACAAATATGATGACTGGGCTGCAGATAACTTCAAAGTTTAAGTAGGCTCAAAAATCTACTACATTAGAATTCTAAACATAATTATTAGCCGAGCTCATTGCAATTTTAGAAGCTGCTATTCTAGTCTATTAAGTTGTTACTTGTTTGCGATTAACGGAGAAGCAGTAAATTTGAAGGTGAGCCTCAGTTCAAAAGGTCAATGGCTACGGCCGCGGCTACAAACATCATGTGAGGATCGTGATAACCCGCATTTGAGCATTCATTCAGCACGGCTCTTGTGGCTAACCAGACTGTCAACTCATGTGGGCTAAACGAACACACACCCATTGTCACCCTTATGCAAAGTGCGTGCCAGTAATGTGACATTTTCCCCAAAATCTAAATTGATAGTTTCAAATAAGCCAATTAATACAGATATGATGATAGATTGCCATTGCAGATGGTCATGTCCCAACCCATACTCGGTCAATAATTAACAATCTCAATTGATTTCTATGAGCAAACACAGGTGATTGGGTTCTCAACTGTACCGATTGATTGGCTGACTAATTGGGTTTAAAGTAAATACTGATAACCTGGTTGATAGAACACAATTAGCTGCTTCGTGGGTCTCCTCTGTTTGGAAAAAACAGACCGAGTAGTGGGGACATTTTCGAGTCCCCATAGCGCGTTGGGTCTTAAGTAAAGGTAGGTAGAACAAGGTAAAATTGAGTTAGGGTATAATGAAAGAAAATGTAGAAGAAGACAAATTAGGGTGATGTTGAATTTTTTTAGAATTTCAGAGTGTTCTGAGTTTGAGATTAGAGAGATTTCACTTAGCACACAAACCCTATGGATTGTCCCCATAACGCAATGTACCAAAAGAATTGATGAGCACGTGCTGTCTGGCGACAATATTGTTCTGTTTTGTCTATATGTGACCTGTCATCACAAAATGAGCGTAAAGTCGGCAAAATCAAAAATTGAAATATGGGTATTTCTAAATTCTGTGGAAACAGAGCTTTCCAATGGTATATAACACTTGGAGGTTTGATACTCAATATTTTTTATTTTTTTATTTTTTAGTCTGGAGTCTTAAAGGTAGGATACACCATATATCGAAAATATTTATTACCGAATTATTAAGAAATATCTTACTCATTTGAAAGTAAATAATGCTTCCATGCATCCAGCAAAATGATTGCGCTAGATATCCTGTAATTTTCTCGGAAAATGGAATTTTATAAAGAAAAATTCGCGAACGGCGATCGCGAAAAAACAAAGATAACATAAGAATAACTGCTCGGCGCCAGTTGAAAACAAACGCTGTTTTTAGTGCTTTTCTCGGCATCCATGATTGTAAAACTTCGGACAGGTCTGTTAAACGATATTTACTATAAAGCACAACCCCCAAATCTACCCATTCATGATAATTCAAGCAATTACCAATGGTATATCCTACCTTTGATACAGAGATTATGAGAAAACGGGCATTTCTTGCGAGAAATTGTGTGAAAGGCATAGAAAGGCATAGTCAAAATTGACTCAAAAACATATAATCTCAAAATCGACCACCCCTTCAAATTTTGACTTTGACTGGCCTTACTGGGAAATCACTCCGTGCGACTTTACGCTCATTTTGTTATGACAGGTCACATATAACATCTGCAAACTTGTCTACTGATGTACATTTACAGTACATGTTTGTCCAATACCAAATTGCCATTAGTTCTTTCTGGTAATGAAACCAAGGATCCCTCAAAAGTACCCTAGGCACTTTAGCTCTGAAAACCGGAGGAACCTGTTGTAAGAAGACAATGAGAAGAAGGTACAGTCTTAGAGATTGGAGAAAAACCCCAGAAAAATATTCTTGGGGAAAACCCACGGAGTCAGGCAGGGACTGAAAACCCAATCCACATATTGGCCCAGGCAGGATTCGAACCCGGGTCATATTGGTGGAAGGCGAGGAAAGAACTGCTGCGCAAGCCCGACTTCCTAAACCCAGCCTGAATATAACTTGACAACATGAGACTTTAAATGTCATTGATAACTTCTTATCCTTTGGATTGGTTGTTTAGCCTTCAACTTCATTTCTTGTTTTGTAATACACAGTGCCAAATAGGTCAGACTATATTTGCTCAACAAAGACAAGCTTTGCTCAACCAAAACACATCAGAGAATTCAGAGTTTCCTCATGGGACAAGAATCACGCCCCCCCCCCCCCCCCCCCCAAAAAAAAAAAAAAAAAAAAAAGAAGAAGAAGAAGAAGAAGAAAAAGTCTGATTGCTGTTTTGCCTCAGACACATAAATTCTAGAAGCCAAGATGTATGATTTAATGTGCATGTTGGACATGCAGTATTATTTTCTAGGGCCAATAGGTGGGCTGTTATGTCATGAGATGATTTAAAGACCCTGCAGCATTCACATCAATAAATAATGACTTTGAGAGAGCTTTGGGATTTGGATTTCTATCAGAGAGAGATAAAAATAGTAATTTGAGATGATTGAAAATTGACCACAGCACTGGTCTTTTTTTTAAAGATTTGTTAGTTGTTTCCAGCAACTTGGTTTATGTACTAAGCTTTTTATTGAAATTCGCTGGGACAGAGTTGTACCTCTTGTTCTTGGTAGTTTTAGGATTAAAGAGGCACTATGTCCTGAAATCCCCCCAAATATAATGTTTGGGATTGTTTACTATTGGATTGTTGACTATTTCAAACATATGGTTTAAAGGAAGCCAACCTAATTCCCAAGAAAAGACGGAAACAAAACCGGAAACAAAACCGCGTTGTTTATGTTTGACAAGGTGGACATTTAGAGGTATTTTTTTTAGTTGGGTTGAAAAGTTGGGTGGAAGAATGGGGTTGAAGAATGGGGCTGGCCTACAAATGTACATGTACATGTACATTTTGATTTCCCACAGATGAGGGGGTTAGTGGGTTGGGTGTGAATTTGGAATGGGTACTACCAAGGATTTGGAAGGATTAGGGTCAAGAACTAATAATGTGTACTCGATGAATTAAACAAGCTTGGTGAAAACACCCCCTTCTTCTATATTAATGGAAAACTAATCATAATTAGCTTTACTGAAAACCTAAACCGCTGTTTACCCTTCAAAAATGCCGTATTCCAAACAGCAATTTGTCTCAATTTGTCTCAATTTATCTCAATTTGTCTCAATTTGTGCAGAATGTCTTGAGATCAAATCCATGGCCAGAAACAGCGGACAAGAAACAGCCTTTACAAGGGCAAGGCCAGACTAGAAGCAGTCATCATAAGCTAAGGCCATGTCTGAATCTCTTGTCTATGGCTATTATTGAGGTCTTTGTCCATTACAATTACGCGTGAGCAGGCTGACAATAGCCGTAGCAGTAGCTCTGGAAGCCCGTTTCGGACACAGTCTACGTTTCTCCACATCGGCCCCCAAAAACAATCCTTGGGTGCTGGGGACAATTTTCAAGGTGTCGTCGGTTAGGTTGTGGTCTAACAAACCATAAGATAAAACATCTTCTTTTTCTTAAAAAAAACTTTTAAAAAAAGGGGAAAAAGAAAAGAAAAGAAGCTGTCTGTTTACTAATCAAGTCCCTAAAACTAGGTCTGAGTGTTAGTTCCTCTACCATTCATTTTTTTTCAATCTACAAATAGACTCTTGAGCTTTGCAAATTTGTCTTTAGCTATCATACAAATTTGTTTATCAAGAGTTTCTACAACCACTGACTCATGTTAGACATTTCATGGATCTGAGCACAACAAAACTGCTTAGCATGAACATTCTTCCTTGGCAAAAACAACGCAATAAACCAAATTTAAAGGTGATGTATATATTGTCAGTGACCGTGTTGTTTTGCTTAGCATGAAAAGTACATTGTGTTTTGGATGGTAACCATTTTTTTACTAGGAGCAAGAATTGTGTGTGTGCTAAGCACATTTTGTTTGTTTTTTGTTTGTTCTGAGTAGCTTCATGAAATATGCTGCGTTCCAATCGCGTCGTGTTTATCGTGTCCACGAGTTCACGAGTCGTATAATGGCGTTCTAATATCCTGGTAACCCGTGTTCACCAGTGGTGAACTCGAGGTATAATTTGTTTTCTCCATGTTCATGACTTCATAAATGAATGTAATACTCGCGCATGCGTGTTGGTTCACGTACAAGTTCTTGCACGATAAAAATATCCTTACCGCACGACTAACTCGACTGTGCACGACTGCACGTGCGTCTTGGTGAGTAGCGTTTGAAGCGCAACCTACTCATGAACATGGAGAAATTCACAGTGAACACGATAAACACGACTCGATTGGAATGCAGCATTAGGCCCAAGGAGTTTACTGCAAAGCAGTAAGAAATGACCTGTGGAGTTTGGCAGTCTCCAAACACCTGACAGGTGTGATCAACAAAACATGTGGCAAGTGTGATTTTCTTTGGAAAACACACAGGAACTGGATGGAGGTTGCAGAACTCAAATGTGTGACATGTGTGAAACAGGTGAACATGTGACAAGTGTTGTTGTTGAAAATAAATGTATTTTATTTAATTATTTAATTAATTTATTTAATTTATTTCATGCAACACCCAACAGCGATATAGCGCCAATTACAGGATGGATAAGTGAGAGAAGGCAATGAGAAGAAGGTACAGGTTTAGAGGTGGGAGGAAAACCCCAGAAGATTATTCAGGGGGAAAACCCACGGATCCAAATATTGGCCCAGGCGGGATTCGAACCTGTATCACAGCGGTGGAAGGCGAGGAAAGAACCGCTGCGCCTACCTGACCAGTCCAGTCCTGGAGTGCAATCAGCGTCATTATAGAAACATATGACAAGAGTCGTTATTCCATATGAAAAATGTTAAGATTAAACCAGTTCGCGCCGGGATTATTTTAACATCGCCGAGCCGACGGGCGGGATTATTTTTAACGAAACTCGATCCGAAGCGTGTTCAGGCCGATAGTGCTGGGTAGCACACCCACGCATTTCCGGCCTTGCGCGCTGCTGACATACATTTCCGAACTTGAACTTGGCGTGTTTATGCGTCATCCGTTTTGAATTTGGGGAAGATTTTGCATTTATATACGTCATCCGGCGCGAACTGGTTAATTTAAAAAACATTACCAGTGTCATTACCAGTGTTGTAGTCGGGACGTTTATGTTCGAGAGTGAGTCGAGACCAAGAATTTTGAGACCAAGGATTTTGAGACCAAGGATTTTGAAATCGAGATCAACACTTTCGAGACCGAGACTTTTGCAGTCCGAAACCAAGACCACAACTTCTGAGACAAAAGACTGAGACCAAAAATGAATAATAAAATGTATGATCTTTAAGTCATTACCAAAACTAAATACCGGAACCAGTCTATACCCGACATATAGCATAACAGGTCGACTATAAAAAACCAACATCGATGGAGATAGAACAGTTTTTGAGTTAATTCACAAATATAGTGTCGTACAGCATCATTTATGTTCGAAATGAAGACTAGATTTTTGTGGTGCAATGTAATCTGTGAGACCGTGGCATGCAAGACCGAGATCGAGACCCGCACATTTAAGACCGATACCAGTCCTTCGAGACCCGAGACTTTGCTCCTAAACCGAGGTCTCGAGACCTCCATCGCTGGTCATTACGGAGACAAAAGTTACATTTTTGTAACATGTGACAAGCGTCATTATTAGCCAGTTCGCTGAAATCAAACATTGATGATTGATCGGGCCCAGGCGTGGGAATGTTTTTCATGAACCTTGATCCAAGACGGGCCTTGCTTGTGTCGTGTCACTATCGGTCAATCGTTTTGAATCCCAGAATAACTTTGCGTTTATACATGTCCTCTGACAGATGAAAACTGGTTAAAACATGACAAGTGTGACTATTGAAACACATAACAAGTATCATTTTTGAAACACTTTACTTAGTAAGTATTGTTACTGAGACAAATGACAAGAGCCATTATTGAAACACATGATTCCGATAAAAAAAATCAAAACAACTTTTTTATTAAAACTGATTTAAATGACAGCCGCGAGCGCAGCAGATGGCGCCTATGATCCTAAAATTACCTATTAGTTACACGTGCAAGAAGAAGTCATTTTTGCAATTTTTTTTATTTGACATTTACATACACTCCCGTCAAAATTGTTCATTTCATGAGATATGACATGTCTTCAAATGTACCGGAGTAGGTCCTGAGAAAAGGAATGAGAATTCAAAAATTGGGTAGTGCCGGCACAGGGTCTCACGGGATTCGACTCAAATTATTAGGTCCGGTTCTCCTTCCTCCCGAAGTAAAATGAAGTCCCTGTGTGTGGATTCTAGTCACACCTGCAAATGTTTGCTGTCACTTCCAATCAGCCCTCAGATTGAACATGGGAAAGATGTGCCAATTTCCCCACAACACGAATGAGCCACATAGAACTGAGCCAATTTAAATTGAAAACTACAAGCATCACAACAACAGTGGTGTCAAATTAAAGAGGGCAGTAGGATTTTTTATTTGAATAGTGTGCTAATGAGACAGAATGTAGGGGGGGGGGGGGGGCTAAAATGATGGATTTTTGCTAGCCACTTTGGCACCTTGTTATTATGAGGCATAGAGGTAAAGTTCTATATTTTAATGAAGAAAGGGTTTTATTATGTTCAATTTTTTAATCAAATGCTTCTAAAGGCCAGTTTACAAATGCGAATTTGTGACGTCAGGACAAATTTTTGCGCTGCGAATTCGCAATACATTTCAACTCCGGCGAACTTTCGCATGGAATGCTTTGCGACGTCAAAAAACGCTTCATGTTTGTATTCGTATTCATCGGCCTCAAGGAGAGTAAACCGTTTCCATTTCTTACGAATTATTGACTGATCTCGCCTGGGGAGCTGAGACAGGCAGATGGAGGCCACACATCCTACCTCTGGGAAATAACTAAATGCCACGAGCAACGCATTGAACAGGTAAGCCTGACAAGATTGCCAACGAGGAAGCATAAATGCTAACCACCTGGCTAAGTGTCCCCTTAAGCAATAAGCTTCTCTGGATGAGTGTTTCAAAGAATTTATTAGTCAGTTCGTCCATTGCTGCTAAGCATATTATTTTGTTTAGCGGGCATGCACCTACATGTAGTCTTTGTTGCAAGATGTCCTAATCGCAGATGCGGGCACCCTCTAACGTACGCTGTAGACCACGTCATGACCTTTGAATAGGACGTCTTGGCTAACTGACATAATCGCTCGAAAAATCCCGAGCACAATTGGTTTTTTTATTTGCATGCGCGCGAGACATTGCGTGCATAATTACGTGACGTAACAGAAACTTGACCCGTGAGTCGGCGATTATACACGTACGCAATGTCACACATGCAATGTCACACGCATATACAAATGCGACGCAATTCTGCTCGAAATTTTTCAAGCGGGTATTTTAGTTAGCCAAGACGTCCTTTTGAAGGTCATAACGTGGTCTATGGCGTACTATGGAGGACGCCCGCATCGGCGACCTACGCGCGCTGTATACCGCGATTAGGACACCTTGCAACCAAGACTAGCATGCAACCAGCTAGTTTATGGAATATCCGCTAGTTGGACGAACGTCTATGATACATACATGCGCAGATTCGGTGATCAATTATAATGCAAACAAGGTTCTGTCCATTCAGCAGATGCTTTCATAGCGACACCGCGTCTCCCATTTACCTATTCAGCAGCTTAGTCCACATTTCTGCTCCAAAATGACGTCACTGAACTCTGATTGGCCAGCACGCAGGGTCGCATAAAATTAACATATCTAGATATATCTGACGTTATACCGTACGGTGAAACCAGCTAAGAAATTTTCTGCTCCCAATGACGTCAGTCAACTCCGATTGGCCAGCACGCGGGGTCGCATAAAATTAACATTGATAGATACGGTACATGTATATCAGGCATTATCCCGTATGGGGAAACCAGCTGAGAAGTTGTTATTGTAACTTAAGGGCATTAAGAACCCCCCCAACCTACTCCTCCTTCCTTTTGGGATCTTAAAGCAAAGTCCAGGGACTTACAGACCTTCACTCAGTTTATTGGGAAAAGAGAAATTCAAAACTCTATTCAAGGTAGATGGGGATTGAGAGGAGTATGTGGGATTAAACAAAAAACCAGGGCGTACAGTATTGTGGATAATTCTACCCGGCTAACTTTGCCGATTTCAATTCCCATACCGGAGGAAGAGCGACAAAGCCACGAAGCACAGTCATGAAATCTCACTGATTACACCTCACTCACTAGAGTTCACAGTTCTTTCCGGCGATGTGACGACGTACACCGAATGAGTTACGGTATGACCGGACGTGGATAGGATGTGAAGGATTACCGTACGTCCATAGGGGACCTATTCCTCGAAGTGCTACGTACTGTGATCATATTTTTGACTTGCAAAGATGCTCGTTACTTTCCTGATATATTGTATATAACAAAACTTAGCCTAAGAACAAATCCATCACAAATGATCGGTAGCCATGGCAACCAATGGAAAACACAGGGATCATTCTCTAAAGTCTTCCCAGAAACAATTTCTACATTTTCCCAGAAACAAATCCAGCAGATCTGATCAATATCCTTTCATGGAATCACTAAATCTGGTGGTTTTTCATTTAAATCTCTTTTCTTAAGTAAGAGTCAAACACATCACCAACACAAACTGCACGTTAAACTGCAAATTTTAGTGCACACCAAACTGGTTTTTTGAGGGGGGGAGGGAGGAGAGACAAGGATATTCGACGTACTTAATAAATCACGTCAATGACATATTGCTGAGGAGCTTCGAGGTAGAAAAATATTATTTCTATTTCCAAGATGTGTTTGATAACTTCAAAAGGGGCCAGAGTAATCAATCATTCTCTGCAGAAGAATGTTCCATTAATTTTCCTCTAGTTTACAAACAAAATGGGAAAATAAATCTTCAGAATTGCAGGTTCAGTGGAGCAAGACATCAATTCATCAGTCAACAAACTTTTTGATTGCGCTGTGCGTCAGTATTTTTCCAGATAGACAATTCACAACACATTACAAATTTGATCACACAACTCCTTCCTTAATTTTAAATTTCAACTATCTTAAAATTTGATTTACAGAATAAAAAAAAACACACAAAAAGAAATATTGGAATCTATTTGTCTTGAGTTAAATTGAAGTGAGGCAGTAAGAAAAAGACTAAAATAGACCCACTTTCAGAATGAAAACTTCATTTGACAATTTCAAGAGATAATAAGCCAGTTTGGTGTCTCAAAAAAGTAGTCCAGGTCAACATTTATTTGGATTATTTATCATACATGTATGACGTGATGCAATGTTACGCCAACACCCATTCTTATTGTAATTAATACGCACGGTGTTACACGACCTCCTTGCGTTTTTACACATGTGCGTTTACAAGTGAGCACTAATTCTTTTGGTACATAGCGTTATGAGGACAACCCATAGGGTTTGTGTGTAATCTCAAACTCAGAACACTCTAAAATTCTAAAATTTTCAGCATCACCCTAATTTGTCCTCTTCTTCATTTTCTTTCATTATACCCTAACCCAATTTTTCCTTGTTCTACCTTTACTGAAGACCCTACGCGCTATGGGGACTCGAAAATGTCCCCACTACTCGGTCTGTCTTTTCCAAACAAAAGAGCCTGTCCCCATAACCAGGTGGAGGCTCGTACATTTACACGTGTGCAATTACACATGATGAGCGTTCGAATGACCCATGCCATTGTGCACATGTACATATACGCAGCTGAAATACCCAACTCGCTTAGGCTTTGGAGTCGATACATTACTAGATTTGAAATCTAGTTTTAAATCACACAAATCGTTATAAGAAAGGGGGGAATGGAAGAACAGAAGTAGTCCTATTGCCCATCTAGCCCATTGTCCATTGCCCCACAACCATGCCTTGCGAATGCAACAATTATGTTATCGGAATGATCGATAAATCTTCAAGGCAGCACATTATATATCCCTCCAATCATGCACTCCATAACTTAGGGCATGTTCAGACGGTGGCGTAAGTTAATCTAATCCAAAAATACTAAGTTATTCCGTTTTTAATCCAAAACATGCTTGCGTTCAAACGAGAAAGTTACGCCATTTCCCAGGCGGAAAAGTTGGTCAAGTTACGCCATCGTGGTTACGCAACGCAAACACCACTTTCTCAGCCTTCCGGTTAAAGCGCGCGCGCGGGAAACAAGGACAGTGTTGTACAGTATAGTATACAGTATACATGTACATTAGAGCGCAAGCGTACTGCCGTTTTCCAAACTCCAGCCTCTTCGCAATATCCGCTTTGTTTATGTAGTTTGCCTATAATAATGGAGCGCAGTGACCGACTGGCCTAAGCTAGGGTTTGTAAAACGGTCTGGTGAATAAACCGTGTACATGTACATGTACAATGTACACACACACGCATACATATCCATGTTCATGTAATTGCACGTGGGACAGGCCATGAGTTATCAAAATGGCGCCGATGATGATCAATGCTAAAGTTTTTTTCGTGTTTTTGCTTGCCTGTATTTGGGATAAAAGGGAACGATCGTCGGATTCCGAGCCCGGAGAGTTGAATACTAAATCGTGTGCTGAAGAGGCTCAGAAGACTGAAAAACAACCGATTGCGTCAACAAGACCACGCTACTCGTTGGCGTTTTTGGCAGTTTGTCAAACGAAGGCAATGGGCAATCGGATGTATTCTCGGCGCGGTGGCCATCATTGCGAAGGGTTCACAAATATATCGCCTTGTCCGTGCCCGGCTAATGAGCACGGCCTGGACCTGTTACGAAAAAGGTCAATGTGAATAAACTAACACCGGAAGTGGCAGGTCAGTTGCGTTCCAACGGCACTTCATGGCTCATCGCCGCGGGGGGAGATCGTTATCTTTCGCTCAACTTAATCTAATCGGCCACTTTTGGGAAGCGTAAGTTACGCCATTTTGGTCGCGTAACTTACGCCGCGCGGGTGGATTAGAGCGTTCCAACGGACAGATTAACTTAGTATTTTTGGATTAGATTAACTTACGCCACCGTCTGAACGTACCCATAAGCACAGTTGGCCCTGGACTGAAACACTGGAGCCTGTCCTTTACCTTGGACTGATTAAACGTATTGACTGTGACACATTCCGCATGTGTACCCTATGTCTCCTAGAAACCGCAATCTATCATATACCGGTACATACGTCTGATCTTCAAAACCACATTTGTGACCCGCTCTGCAAAAATGAGTCTGATGTCGGGAAATTCATTTTTACGTAAAGGGCCGTTTATTGTCTCGGAGGTGATTTTTTTTTAACGGTTTAGTTTTAAGGCATTTTGGTTTCTCCAACACCTATATTTTCAGATCTGATCGATTGAAAAGATTGTTTTGATCCCTAAATCAAATTAAATACAGGTTTTGTCATTCTCTTACCATAGCATCTGATGAAGCACTACAATTGTAAATCTTCATTTCTCTCAAAGACATTTTTAGTATAACTGAGAAAAAGCAAATTTCCCAAAATTGTAAAAGACCAATGCATTACACTACAGCGTTGTGCCATCAAATGAAAGCTTATTTTCTGCTTTTCCTGACCAACTGTACAATTAAAAAAAATTTTTTAACACATCAGACTCATTTTTACAGAGTGGGTCACATTTGTGACCTGGGGCCGATTTCACAAAAGACTAATTTCAATCTTAAGAAGACTAACTCATCTTAACTTGCATTGGATCTGTTGCAAGTTAGGAGGAGTTACTCTACGTAATCGGCCGCTGCTCCCACAAAACTAGACATAAGTGGTTTTTTTTTAAAGGGAGATATTGTTATTTAACTCATTTGATTCCCATAGAATCGCGTGTACTTGCAGTCTTAAAATCCTCATAAAATTGGAAGTTTGTATGGTATAAAGGTGGTTTTAGTACCAAATGAAAGCCGAAGATGTGTACTGAATGGAACTAACAATATCTCACTTTTCAACAAAAACACTTATGTCTGGTTTTGTGGGAGCAGGTCACATTTTGTTAAACAGAATGGTATATGCCCAATCACCTATCGATGTGAATCCATGTGAATTCATATAAAATATATGTTATGTTTATTAGTAAAACTTAAAAATTAAGTACCCTGTTTTTGAGTTTAGCGCAGCCTAGGGCCTATATCCTGACAGCTAAAAAAAACAACATTGTCCCTTATGCCCAGGTTCATTGACTGGGGCCACTTTCACGGAACTGCTAAGCACAAAAATTTGCTTAGCACAAAAACATCTTGCTCATTAAAAACAAGTTATCAGCCAAAATTCTACCTGTTTTTTATGCTAAGCAAAAAACCAGCTGATTATCAATCAAAAACAATAAAGATCACGTGAAAATTTGGTCTGTAACCTTGTTTTTACCAAGGACAAATTTTCATGCTAAGCAAATTTTTGTGCTTAGCAGCTCCGTGAAATTGGCCCCTGGAAGCAGCAACAGTATTAATTATAAGTCATTAATGCTAGCTGTAAAAGAGTTCAGCCAAGCACAACTACCACTGTGGTAGGGGGGGGTGGAGGGTTATGACTTTTTTTTTACCTTTTTCAAGATTCACGGGGAAAACGTCCATACGCTCAACTCGTTTCTCCAACTCGTATTCGGCTGAGGCCGCGATAGGATCGATGTCTTCATTCTTACGGTCATACTCGTGAACCGCCCACGTCTCGTAGACCTACGAAAGAAAATCAAGAATTCAAGAAATAAGAAGTTGAACTAGGAAAGGTGTTTGTGGATAAACACAATTTGCTTCGGTTACATACTTTATGATTCTGCTTCTAAACTTGGCACTTTGTGTAGACCCGAGCACAATGGATACAATTAATACACAGGGGGTGTGACAGGATATTAGGAACATGGCAGAGGATAACAATAGCAACAATGTTATTTATTTAAAGTTATTTGTACACGGTAACCATTATAAACCCTAACAGTCCTCACAATCCTTCACCTGTTGGAGGATTGAGGACTTTTCGGGTTAATCAAGAATAGTGTTTAGGGGCCTTGTAGTATAAAATTGAACAATTCACACAATGAAATAAATAATTGAATTCATATGTGAAACAAATGAAGAAATGAAGTTAGTGTTCAAACATAAAAACGAAATTTGTGAAATGAATGTAAAACAATAAAAAGTATTACAAATATATATTTTTGTTTAATCTGAGAAAGTCTTATTTCAGACAAAAATCTACAAAATCTCCCAAATCTCCCACCTTAAGGTCAGGTTAATACTGTTAACAAGATGTGATCATCCACGGAGACGTTGTCTAGAAGCTGTCAGACAACTTGCATAATGTGTATCACTCAAAACATGAGACTAAAAAATAGTAACAACCTGTCCTTACACAGACAATACAGTCCGATTCGCAATGACGAAGCAAGAAACTAAACCAAACAAAATTTTCCTCATGAAAATGAAAGTATATTTTGTCAGAAAAAATAAAGGGAATATTTTAACAGACATACATGTAGCCGTGATTGAAGTACATGTACCGGTACATACGCCATTTGTATTTTCTTTTCTTTGTTTAGTTCTTGAAAAATTTATTTGAGGGTTACCAAACCTTTAACCAGTTCGCGCCGGGATTATTTTAACATCGCCTAGCCGATGGGCGGGATTATTTTTAACGAAACTTGATCCGAAGCGGGTTCAGGCTGATAGTGCCGGGAAGCACACCCACGCATTTCCGGCCTTGCGCGCTGCTGACATACATTCCTGAACTTGAACTTGGCGTGTTTATGCGTCATCCGTTTTGAATTTGGGAAAATGTTTGCGTTTATATACGTCATCCGGTGCGAACTGGTTAAAGATGATGCGAAAAGAAAGTGGATTAACCCAAACAGTCCTCAATCCTCCGAAATCAATATGATTTTGCACACACCCTAGGAAGTTTCGTGTATGTACATCTATAGACACGTATCTCCCCTGTTTCAAAGAATCAGTATACTAATTTGGAATAGATTTTAACCAACAATCTATCAAACTCCTTTCACTTTTGAGATGCATTTAGGAGAGATTACTGCCATTTCTGAAAGTTTTATGTCTGCTCCAGCATTTGACAACAGCAAATATTTCCCCTCCCCTACCCCCTCCCCACCCCAACTCTTCCGTCCAGTCTATTCTATTCTGCCCCCAGGAAAAATGACATTCCCTGTAGACATTCCCTTAGACCTTGGAGAAGACATTCTGTTGTCTGAGTGTGAGGAACTTCAAGGTCATACATCATCATGAGATTATGATGCTGTGTGGTAGTCATCGTGACTTCCTATATGATTCCGCTGCGGTACATTGATCATCCTGAAATAGGTCCGTGTTCTTTGCGTTGAGGGATCCGTGATATAATGTTGGATTGTACATGTAGGTTTTACTTTAATCAGGTCATGAAAAAGTAGCAAAAGCCAAGTACATCACAGACACCGGCACGATTAGCCTGCTGTTGTTACGAACACCATCACTCAACATAAATAAAGGGGGTGCATTGACGTCACGCGCGCTACGCGTACGCGCTAATCGCACTAGCAACCGGGCTAAGCGGCCATTATTGAAGTCAAACAAAGTGCAGACGGTACATTGCCGTAATTACGCAAAGACCTCATTGGGGGCGCTGTCGTGAAGTGCGACGTGCATGTGACGTCATATGCATGAATTTTATTGATGGAAGAATTTCGATCACAAAAAAAATTAATGGTGCAATTTTGCTAAAGATGGAATTTCCTGGCGAGCCTGAAAACCTACTGACAACTAATACGGCATCAGTATTTTAACTATATCTGTTTTAGCATGGATCTATTCAACGACGTTCAATATTCACATTTCTGTAGACACTGACGGTATATCCTCAATGTTGAAGCAAACAAGATATGCTTAAAGCAAACATATCTCTATGCTGCGGGGATGTTGGCATGACTTTCTGAATCTTTGCAATGCCTGCAAGACATTTGCAACGCTGGCTATTCTAACGTATCACTTCCTAAACAAAACCGTACCACCCTCGGGATTTAATAATGGCAGAGGCATATGGACTCGCAAAAGACATTCAAGTCGTTGACTTTGTAAAGTTCGCTGACACGTCCTTGAACAATTAAGCGCCAAGTATTGCATAGCTTATCCAGCTATAAACCTGAACACCATGCCTCGATGATATTGTTTGCATGCGTCGAACGAAAAGGAACATACAAGAGGAAGCCAGCACATAGACTTTAATTACATGTAGATCTCATTTCAGAACACTACGGATTTAAAATGTGAAAGCACACAGCTCATATTATCTTTCAAGTTTTGTCATTTTGGGTCGTTTCTATTAAAAATGGCGCTCAAACTGTTTAATTGAAAAACGATCAGACTGTCCGTTGGGCATTCCTCCACCGCCAAAGTGTCTTGGCGTGGAGTTTGATTAAGTGCCAGATGTAATCTGAACTATTCCAAGATGGCTGCCAATGAAGTGTTGGATCGCCTGCCACTACTGGAATTCCCACCTGATGTTTGCCTGAGCAGTCGAGGAGTGAATTTCCTGTTCAGTTGACTTGTTGGCGATTTCAAACATCCCCCTTCCTCGTGTGGCGTCAAGGATGCATTCAGGTTGTTGGTTTTTTTATTTATTATGCGAGGCATTTTTGGCAAAGTATTAAAGACAGAACTTTGCTAAAAATGCCTCGCATAATAATAACAAATATTAAAAAACCTGAATGCATCATTGACGTCACACGAAAAAGGGGGATGTTTGAAATAGCTAAAAAGATTGTGGTACATGTATTAGGAACAAGTATAGAATTTTCCTTGAAAAAACGTTTGTTGCACTTCAATCGGACATTCCTATAACAAGTTACGGCAAGTTTAAAGTGCACATTTATCGACTGGTCAAAATAATAAAATACTTGGAGAAAAAGGTCTAATAAAAGAAGTCACGGAAATGAAAGTCGCTTGTTTTTTCCTTTGAATTTTTTATTTTTTTATGTTTTTATACTTTTTATGACAAATGTGTATTAGATGTGTCAAATTTGATAATATCTGTATTTTCTCAATTTTTGGGGGTCTGTTTTCTGTTCTGTCTCGTTTTGCTATTAAAAACACCTAAATATCTGTTTTGTGGAGTGCAGAGCTAGGTTTCCCTATTTATTTGAACACTAACGGGTTAATTGTCTGCTGAACATCACAAATGTATGCTGTGCGTCATTTGACCATGAAGGCTTTGTGATCTATTGCGACAACGCGCATCAATGGAGCGGGAAGGCACGCATGAATATCCTGACACCAAATCAGAGTGTAAAGAACTTATAAACGAGACCAGGCGGGGGACCATCTGGGTGCAATGTCTGCCTCCCTAGCTCAACCCACTGGAATATAACGACTCTACCGAGCAATCTTATGTCAGGTATCTTTGAATCCTTTTTTTTAACTTGGAAGATGCCGGGATAAAACAAAAAATCTAAAACTGAAATCCTCCTAAAGCGACATGGAGTCGAACATATTATAACTAATACATGCAGTATAGTTTGAAAGGAAGGTTATTTGTTTAGTTCATTTCACCCCTGAAGAGAAAAGGGTTTGGCACTTGTACATGGAAGGGGGTGTTTCTGGAGTGTTTTAAGACCGGGTGTAAGCATCCAAGGTGGCAGCAAGGTACTGCAATTCACCAATCTCTCAAGGTACCCCCACCAATCCCCCAAATGTCGATTTTGTAGGAACAAAGTATAGGCTGAGTAAAACACAAATTGTACACACCATTTATGTTTCTATTGAAAAAAACAATGGTCTAAGGATGCTGTTGTTTCCCATCAAACCACACAGTGACTTTCTCTCGGCTATCAAAATGGGACTTGGAATGGTAATGATTGGAGGAAACAATAAAAAGGTGCTTACACAATCAAAATGTTTAGCTCTGCATTAATGAAATTTGAATGATCTTTTCAGAATAGCCAGTTACGGTGTTCGACTCATGTACGATGGTGCTTGGGTTTGAACCCGACCAGGAACATGGTGTTTGTGCCCTTGGGCAAGACACTTAACTACAATTGCCTCTCTCCACCCAGGAGTATAAATGGGTACCTGTGAGGGTCGAGGCCGATTGAGCGTCTATAAACGGCTGCCGCGTGGTCCAGGGCCTGATGAACGGGGTAATAATTGTAAAGTGCTTTGAGATCGTTAATACGATGTAAAGCGCTATATAAGCACGAACATTATTATTATAGACATTTTAAGCACACTTATTCAATTTCTGAAAATTTACATTTTTAACTTAACCCACACTTTGTTCCTATACAAAATATAAATTTTGGGGATGCGAGTAGCAAGGCAGAGGTACCTAGAGAGATTGGCGAATTAAAGTACCTTGCTGCAACCTGGTCTTATAATACTCCAGACACCTCTCTTCCATACCTCTTCTTCCTCCTTTAGGGGTGAAACGAAACGACAGACTCCAGACGCTGTCACCCAGACTACAAGTGAGATTATTCGGTTCAGTGATGGGTGACTCAAAACTGAATATCTGAGATACAACTCGACAGCGAGCACCAAAATTGCAAATGGTTTCACCCTCTGTCGAGCTCAAGTCACTTTTTGATCAGTTTCTTTGCACTTCTCAAGTCAATAAAGATATTTTAATACCTTGGGTTTGAAACTGGGAGTGAACACTCCATTTCAATCTCAAACCCCTTCATTCATTTACTTAAATTTGTTTTGGTTGCAATCTATATTTCATTTCTACTCAAAATTCCTTCATTAAATGGCAAACAGAATTGTTTTATTCCAGACTACAGTGCCAAGCAGCCAAGTAATTTCCTCTCACCAGGCAGAAGTATGTTGGGTTTTTTCTTCCTTCTTTTTGGGTGGCATTATTACAAGTAGATGATTCATTCCGTCTTCAATCCCGAGAACGTTTTCAAAATCTGTCATGATTATCTCTTCTCTTGCCGTCGACAATAAATAATTAACTTCACCACTGACTAAAAGGCGCCACAGTGTAGTCATTTGGCCAGATTTTTGTTTTGGTAATATTCTTACTATCATTATAATTGGTAACCACTTTAACTGTAATTTCTTTATTAGGCGCGACTCCTGGCTATACTCTTCAATAGACCATATGCGTAGCAGCCATCTTAGAGGGTAATGCCTTTGCATGTCATCGAACCTGCTGTGCATTCATTGAACACAATATGCCATCTAAGGTCAATTGTTTTTAATCTTTTACATGTAAACACTTCTTTCCATTTCTTCTTCCTTTTGTTTTTCAATCTGCACGGCTTCGGCAAATGCTCTTTTCTAAAAGAACTTTTTTTCAGCGTCTATTTTGGAGACTCCTGCACACTATTTTTAGACCACAGACAGCTTGCTGCAAGCAGGTGTAAGTGTACATGTATGTATAAAGGGAAAATACATGACGTCAATGAGGGGTACTACTGTGTTCATCAGCTCGTCACCCATTACGTTTTTTTTCTCTCTCATCTCACTTACTAATTGTTTTCTGTTAAGACTCGCTTTTGTTCAGTTCACTTTTCCGTTTCTGTAAACAGGCTTTTCCGTTTCAACTATCTTTCCTGTGCCAGACAATACAAATATATAATTTGTTGAAAGTAAATAATGAAGTAAATAATGTAGGCATCCAGCAAAAGGATTGCGCTAGATATCTTGTAATTGTTCCGAAAAATTGAATTTTGTCAAAAAGAAATTCACGGTCAACGGACAGCAATCACAAAAGAACAACATAACAACAACTGCCTGACGCCATTTAAAACCGAATGCCGTTTTTTTGGCTTTTGAATAAGATTAAAACTGCTGCAAACTGCTTACTGGCTGGAATGACCTGAAATATACTTATCAAATAAGTTAAGAGGGCCTAATATTTCGATTTAACAAGATCTTCTTCAGAGACATAACGACTGTGTACACGAAACAAACATATATAGGGCAACATACAGCATGATGCACATGATGCACATCATACTGTACATGATTGTAAAACTTCGGACAGATCTTTACTATAAAATACAACCAAGAAAATATACTTATTTATGATAATTCAAGCAATTACCAATGGTATATCCTACCTTTAACTTCAACCAGCCAACATAGTTTATGAATACGATTACCTTTAAAGGTAGGATACACCATTGGTAATTGCTTGAATTATCATGATAGGGTTGATTTGTACTTTATAGTAAATATCGTTTAACTGACCTGTCTGAAGTTTTACAATCATGCATGCGCATGGCGAGAAAATCTCAAAAAACAGCTTTTGTTTTCAACGGGTGTCGGGCAGTTATTCTTACATTATTATTGTTTTTTCGCGATCGCCGTTTGGCGATCGCAAATTTTGTTTTATAAAATTATATTTTTTCGGAATAATTACAGGATATCTAGTGCAATCAAATTGGCTGGATGCCTAGAATCATTATTTACTTTAAAATAAGTACGATATTTCTTAGTAATTCGGTAGTAAATATTTTCGATATCTGCAAATGGTGTATCCTACCTTTAATGCAATGCTCTTAGTAATTGGTTAATTCAAAGGCATGGTGTGCCCAGCATGCATAGGTAGGCACAAACTATTTAGGCTCTTGCAAGGATCAGCAAGGATTCTCATAGTCCAGAGCCTACAAGATCAGGACCTAAATGTATCTAGACAGTGACCAAATGAAGTTGGAAAATGAGTGATGCTGAATGCTGAAAGCAATTAATCTCAAGAATGGATAGTGGGGATCTGTGAATGCTGTTTGATGGAATTGGGTAAAGTGGTTAGGGAATAAGATAAAGAGAGAGTGTCACCTTGTGTGGAAAGATTGATTTCCAACAGAATGTATGTGACCCTCACCAGAAAAGAGGGTATTACATGTACATACATGGATGGAAAGCCTACAACATCAGCTTTCATTTGGTTTATAATTAATAGAGCTCCATAGCCCCTCTCGCTCTGGAGATATATGACATGTTTGCATATTGATTACTTTCTTGGAGTTTAAAATACACAACTGAGAAAACAGGCTTTGAAATAGCAACAGAGCGATGCGCACAAAATTGTCCTATCAAAATCTACATTTTAGTGAATGAAACCTGAAACTGTAGATATTAAAGATGTCATTCAGGACAAAAAAATTTGGACACAATATCCACTCTCTCAACATTGAGCGGGCCATTACATGATATTAAATGCACAGCGCGACTTTATACCCTTTTTTGTGGAGCCGGTCACATAAGGCTTTTCCACTCTTTTTTGGTAGTTAAAACAGTTTTTAAAGGATCACAGAAATAGAAAATAAAAAGTCCTTATATGATATAAAACATAGGTTACAGTATCAATACACCCAATAAAAAAAATTGTGTGTAATTTTAGGGTTATTTGAGCCATTACAAATTTCAAATTTCTCTTCGATCGCCCCGCCCAGAAAAATTCCTCCTTTGACAGAATGCCTGGATGTCGAAGTCAAGACGTCACGTAAAGAATAGCTTTCTTCGCGATTGATTGCGATCGCGTGGTTACGTATGTACGCACGCGATCGCGATCAATCGCGAAGAAAGCTATTCTTTACGTGACGTCACGACTTCGACAGGAGGAATTTTTCTGGGCGGGGCGATCGAAGAGAAATTTGAAATTTGTAATGGCTCAAATAACCCTAAAATCACACACAATTTTTTGTATTGGGTGTATTGATACTGTAACCTATGTTTTATATCATATAAGAACTTTTTATTTTTCTATTTCTGTAATCCTTTAAGTCCACATGCAGTCGACTGAATAATCTATGTTATTTACAAAGATTTATAACAATACCGGTACATCTTATTCTGCTAAAGAAATCAAGTATACATCATAATGACTTCGCACACTTTTTAATATCACACAACTTGCGGAAAATTAAAAAAAAAAAAGTGCTGAAATTGTACTGGTATATGTTCGTTTTAATGCATGCTCAACCATTTAGCATTTTGCAAGGAATGTTTAGAGAGAGTCTAGCTTTGAAATTACAATGTACAAGACAATTGATCATGGAAATTGGGACAATTAGCCTGGTTCATTGCACATGTCCTTGCGCACAACAAGTTATTTCCAATTGCTTCTCTATCCTCCCATGAAGTAAATGGACATTTGATTGGTCTTAAAGGTACATGTAGTATACACCATTTGGCGTTATCGAAAATATTTACTACCGAATTATTAAGAAATATCTTACTCATTTGAAAGTAAATAATGATTCTAGGCATCCAGCAAAATGATTGTGCTAGATATCTTGTAATTATTCCGAAAAATATAATTTTATAAAGAAAAATTCGCGCTCGCAAAAATAACATTAGAATAACTGCTCGACGCTAGTTAGAAAACAAATGCTGTTTTTCGTGCTTTTTTCGGCATCCATGATTGGAAAACTTCAGGTCAGTTAAACGATATTTACTATAAAATACCCCCCCCCCCCCCCCCCCAAATCTACCCATTCATGATAACTCAAGCAATTACCAATGGCATATTCTACCTTTAATGCAGTATAATCCTAGGGTGTTTATACTATTTAAGTACTCCTCAGGGAGCCATGTCAGGAACAGTTTATTGGTCGTTAATCCCTGGGTTCATATTTAATGTGGCACTTGCTGAGATTGCATGTAGTTTTAATAATTCTATTCATTGCCTCTTTAAGTTTTTTTTTTAAAGAGGCAATCCAGGTGGTCGATTGTATTGACAGCTGCTAACAAAACGAAAGGCTTCAAAAGCCAATTTTGTTACAAAGTATTCCCTGGGAAATTCTTCATAATCCTTCTACTTTTGCTACCTCACATGAGAAAACTAGCCGTAACGACATTTGCATAAATTTGTGTTTGCTTCCTTACACCAAGTATGAAACCAGCTTTAACCAGTTCGCGCGGAAGGACGTATATACAAACAAAGTTTTCCCCAGATTTAAAACGGATGACGCATAAACACGTCACAAGCAAGGCCGGAAATGTCTGTCAGCAGCGAGCAAGGCCGGAAATGCGTGGGTGTGCTTCCCGGTACCATCGGCCTGAACCCGCCTCGGATCGAGTTTCTTTAAAAATAATCCCGCGTCTCGGCTCGGTGATGTTAAAATAATCCCGGCACGAACTGGTTAAAAGATAGGATACACCATTTGCAGATCAATTGTACTTTAATTCAACACAGACACTAGCCTTTCTTTTGGTCTACAATTATTTAGGTCTTCACTAATCCCATACAAACATAGAATTTGGATGACTGATAAACAATTGGTTAAACAATCTAAACCACTCAATCTGTTGAATTCCTAGTGCAAGAACAGTGTTTAACCAGTTCGCGCCGGATGACAAATATAAATATGCAAAGTTTTCTCCAGATTCAAAACGGATGACGCATGAACACGCCACGAGCAAGGACGGAAATGTCTGTCAGCAGCGAGCAAGGCCGGAAATGCGTGGCTGTGCTTCCCCTTACTGGTGGCCTGAACCTGCTTCAGATCGAGTTTCGTTAACAAAAATCCCGGCGTCGGCTCGGTGATGTTAAAATAATCCCGGCACGAACTGATTAAACATGGGGGAAAACAATGTACATTGTATATTTTATGTACAGGGTTTCACTTTCAGAAGGTTCTTTATAGTTTATGAAAAATTAATGTTGTCTCGTCTGTAGAAATTCCTGCAGCACTCTTCCCAGTTTCTACATTTACATGAGATTCTTCGAGCGTGGACAGATTAATCCGATACTCACAACTGAATATCAAATATTAATCCACCGGCCGGAGATAATTTTCCCATTTCCCCATCCCCTCTCTCAATTTCCCCCTCCCCCTAAATCAAACTGAATCTCCCACTCCCCAACCTACCCCCTCCCCCCCCCCCCCCCCCCCCCCCTTAATATCACTGTCACGCTCAGTAAAGTCAAGACTCAAGAAAACACTGCCAATGAAGAAAAAAGAAGAAAGAAAAAGAGAGGGAAAAAAAATCAAAGCTATATTAATCATCGACACAGATCCAATCAGCAGGTTGTCCCAGCACGGAGATGCACGGAGGTGATTTAAACACATCCGTTGGCAAAAAGGCAATTTTTTTTGTGCACGTGTGCAACGAGAACAATTTATATATTTGGTTTCCGCTGCTGCTGCTGCTGCTTCTATTTTCCTTAGTTTATTTTTTTCAGTTTTGTGGCGGAAAACACTGTTTACCGCTGAAAGTGTTTGGCGAACTGATCAAGGGATTGATTGCGAATTCAAAGGAAACGGCACGTTCCTGCGATTAAAAAAAAAAAGGGGGGGGGAGGAGGGGTTTGAATAGTTTCTACTGTGTGGTCTCGGTGTTTACAATTCGGTGTAAACCAATTTACCAATGTGACTAGGACAGGTCTCAGACATACACCGAGGACTTATTTGGTTACCTTCCTGACGAACCATGTTGTTTCTGGTAAATGACGCAGACCGATTTAGTTTCTGGTGAAAGTTTGATGAATGACGGTTGGGTAGGAGATAATGTTAGGGGTGCGTTCGAGTATGATACTCACATTAACATGAGTATACTCCTGAGGACGATTTCACGAAAGACTAAAGCCCTGTTCGCACTGGACTTTTTTTAACTTACCGAGACGATGGGTACTTTTCCGATTTTAAGTCCAGTGCGGACAGCCTAGAACGTTTTCCTCTTAGTTACTTTTCCCGAGTCCAGTGGTTACTTTTACCGGCCAACTGCTGCCCGGGAAAACTTCCCAGGTAACTTTTCCCTAGACGAACAGTCAAGTGCGAACAGCGCGAGTCGGTAAAAGCGGCTTAGGAAAACGTACATCCAGCCCCTAGTGCGATTTCATGCTACACAAGACACCGCGCATGCGCTCTTTGCATTGTTTACGTGCGCGCGCTGATGCATGCACATCGCATTGTGATCACATTCGCCTTCATGAGTCATTATAATGACAGCTCGGCTACTTCTCACGCGGTCTCGGTAAAATTTTCTTGTCTCGAAAGTCCAAGTGCGAACAGTGGTAACATTTGACCATTTTTTATTTTACTATCATCTCAGTAAAACCTTTCAAAAAAAGTCCAGTGCAAACACGGCTTAAGATCAATCTAAGGAAGACAAACTCATCTTAACTTGCATTGGATCTATTGCAAGTTAGGAGGAGTTACTCTTCCTAAGATCGATCTTAACATTGGTGAAATCGACTCCTGAGCTCACGAATGGCAGGAGTACGACTCGCGGATTAGCAAGAGTAAACTATTGCACCGAGAGTAATGCGCACGCACCATTTTCTTGCACTTGTAAGTAGCAATTAGCATAACACGCATTTATTTATATCAAGGAATGACGTACCATCTCTAAGTCTTACTGTTTTCTCGTAAATTTGGGGAAGGAAAAACAAAGTGCAGTCAATCTGTCCTGTTTTGTGCTTGGACTGCGGAAAATTGATGCAATTGTCGGAAGTCAACGACCCGAGACAGACATATGGTTCTGCAGATTATTACTTGAATTAGTTGAAAGAAACAGTTTCAATTGATTTGAAAATGCACATGGAACTTAACAAATTGTTTTTTCCCCGTTTATTCCAGGAACAATCACGGAGTAACAATAAAACCAAAAGCCAGAGTAATTACTATCAAATTAAACCAAAATGAAATCACATCCAATAAATTTACTTCAGACTTTGCCTCAGACATAATGAAGCCAATTTTATAAAACATGTAAGCACAACAATTATGCTTAGCATAAACAATCTTTCTTGGCAAAAAACAGGGTTACAAACCAAATTTTCAGGTGATGTTTATAGATTGTGACTGGAATTTAGTTTTTGCTTAGCTTTAAGGTTTCGGCTGTTATCTTATTTTTTCACTGAGCAAGACTTTTTGTGCTCAGCAAATTTGTTTGCAGCTTACATGTTTTATGAAGTTGGTGCTAGGTTGTTGTTGGATTGCACTGGAAAAGGTTTTTCAAACAGTTCACTGCAAAGATACCTTTTCATACTTTAAAGGTAGAATACACCATTTGTAATTGCTTGAATTATCATGAATAAGTGGATTTTGGGGGTTGTATTTTTATAGTAAATATCGTTTAACTAACCTGTCCGAAGTTTTACAATCGTGAATGCCGAGAAAAGCACTAAAAACAGCGTTTGTTTTCAACCGGCATCGAGCAGTTATTCTTATGTTGTGTTTTTTTGCGATTGCCGTCTGGCTTTACTAAAAAAATTTACTAAATTTTTTTTAGAATAATTAAAGGATATCTAGCGCAATCGTTTTGCTGGATGCCTAGAACCATTATTTACTTTCAGATGAGTAGGATATTTCTTAATAATTTGGTAGTAATTTTTTTTCGATATCTGCAAATGATGTATCCTACCTTTAACTTAGGAAATATCGAAGTAATTGAATCATGTTGCAATATTTCATGTTGATGCATTCAGTGCAGGAATGACAACCTTGATTAAATAACAGGAAGCAGTTGCACATTACAACAATTATCCAATCTCTATAACTAACACTCTGGAATTCAATTCCATTTTCAACATGCCAATGTTTTACTTGACTTCTGCAGGATCGGACAGGCTTTAGAATGAAAACCGGTTTTTATTCAGACCTTGACAAGATTGATTCAATGGTAAAGAACATAATCACTCAGTTACTACAGCTGTTGAAATTCACATGCCAGGTGGCATAGGATTCACACTTAGCTAGTTGACGAGCTGTGGATGGATTCACTCAGATTGAAGTCATTCTGGATTTTGAACTCTCCGAGCTGGGTTGCATTGGTTGGGTTATTAACCCTTTGCACTCAGCCCCGCACTACATCTGACTTATAAGTCCCTTAAAAGCTCCTGGGGGTCCAAATATTCCCCCCCAAAATAGCCCTGTTTGTAAGCTCTCCAATAATACGAAATTATATGGGATTTGTACACTGTAAATGATATTTGTATATAAAAACTAGCAACACGTACAAAATCTTTGAAAACAGGCCTGAGTTTAAAGGGTTAAGTTGGGTTGGTTTCAAACTCTAGCGGACAGCAGACATATCAATCCCTTCCCATTCTGTTCTTGTCAGCTTCTACAAAATTGAAATAAACCCCAAAACTCCTTTAAATAATAATGCCTATAAATGTACTCTACATTTTTTTGACCCCATGCTAATCCCATTTGCTAGTCTTCCAATCAGTGTGTATTCACCAACGTGTGCCTTGAGGCCGAAATACCAAAAAGTACAAAATATGAGACACGCTTCATGAAAGTGAGCCGACGACAAAACAGGGGGAAAAACACCCATCTTTTGCATATCATTTCCCATTCTCTTTATAGTTTACAAAAAAGAAGAAAAAAAATGCTGCCTAAGGGTCACCAGCACAAGCTTATGATAATCAGTCAATTAAACTACACAAACAACGCATCTTGAATTGTTTAAACTAAGAGATTGTTTAAACTAAGGGCTCGTTTCGAGGTTTTTTTTCATGAGGAAACAAAGTTAACCTGAACTCTGCCAGACGTTGCACAGTGCACCAGGAAAAAAAGTCTGGTGCACTTCGATGGATTCGGCTGTCACATAAAACGACCACAGTCTAGAGCCCTGTTCGCACTGGACTTATTATGATAAAACATACCTAGACGATGGGTACTTTTCCCATTTTAAGTCCAGTGCGGACAGCCTAGGACATTTTCCTCTCAGGTACTTCTCCCGAGTCCAGTGGGTACTTCTACCGGCCAACTGCTGCCCGGGAAAACTTCCCTGGTCACTTTTCCCTAGATGATAAGTCCAGTGCGAACAGCGCGTGTCGGTAAAAGCGGCCCAGGAAAACGTTCATCCAGCCCCCTAGTGCGATTTCATGCTACACGAGACACCGCGCATGCGCTCTTTGCATTGTTTACGTGCGGGCGCACACGCTGATGCATGCGCATCGTGATCACATTCGCATTTGGTTCTGCAAAAAGATTACATAGAGTTGGGGTTCCTTTGGTCAATATTATGGCAGATATTATTATTGATACAGTCGGAAGTTTGATTGGTGCTACCAGTGCATCATTTCCAGATGATAATAAAGAACGTCAACGTGTCTTACGACGAAAGAAAGCACGACAACGGATGCGTCGTGACGATTGACGATGGCGTCAATGATGCGATCGGACAAAAAAAGCGCGCGCGCGCGAATGGGTACACCGAGGTCAATGCAGAAAGGTCACGCAAAGCGCCCTCACGAGTCATTATAATGACAGCTCGGCTACTTCTCCCGCGGTCTCGGTAACATTTTCCCGTGTCGAAAGTCCAAGTGCGAACAGCGGTAACATTTGACCATTTTTTATTTTACCATCGTCTCAGTAAAACCTTCCCCCAAAAAAGTCCAGTGCGAACACGGCTTAGGACTCTGGAGAGCTAGTCCCCATTGAACAATACCAGAGATGAACTTCTGCTACATTAGGTGACCAGAACAGTCTGAGGCAGTGTGACCTTGAGATTGTTGACCTGATAGATCTCCCTGCACTGGGAAGGCTAGTCATTTTGACATTCTCTGGCAGGGTTTCTAGCCAAAATACCCTGCAGTTTCTTGTGACTTCCACCATTTCTCCTACAAATTAACCCTAAAATATGAAGTATTTAAACTGGCGTCGCAGCTTTGTGAAATGGTGGAAATCTTCAATTTGTTGTCCATATATTGCCAGTGCGTGTTCCGTTTCCGACTTCAAGGCACATCCACCGTAATCGGATTATACACAGAAATGAGGGAAATATTGTTGCAACTTAAGAGCTTGGAGCCGGTCTAATTGAATTGGATTGTCGTTGTCGGTGCATTTGAACGCAGACACCGGGACGAAAAAGTGTGTAGAGAGGTTGAAAGAGATTGTGCAGCAAATGCTGAAAATGTAAAACGTTTTGTTTTGTTTTATTTTTTTGTTGGGGGGGGGGGGGGGGGAGGCTTAAGAAAGTTTTTGGTTGGGGGGAGGGGGCTATTTAAAAAAAAAAATTAACAAGATTTTTATTAGTTTTTTTATTATTTTTATTCTCAGACTGTAATCCTCGGATGTCACTTTTAGATACTGAAATACATGCTTGGACGGATGCTTGGACACATCTGTGCATGCGTATTGGATTATTATAGTGCTTTGAAATGTCACTCTACATGTTGTACCAAATTAATTAGAATTAACTGGTAATAACAAAGCACAGATGTACATGTAGCTTATTTAGCTGGCATCTGTTGTCGAGGCCAAAGTATCTTTCTGCAGGCTTAAATTCTACCCCCTCCCACCCCCAACCCCAACTTGACAGAATGTATGCATAATGTCCGTATGGTGTTGTCCATGCTTCGCTGCAGCTGTATTGACTTCTTGTTAATTGCAATTTGCTTCGAGTAAGAGAAAAACAAATTTAAAAAAACAATCACCAAATGTGTGAAGGAAAAAAATTGTTAGGTGACTGTTCGTTAGTGGCTTGGGCAAACAAAATAATTTTGCGAGTCAAAACAACCCAAACTCGGTCGCTCTTCAGAATCAGTTGTAAAATTACAACAGATAATATCGAAGATTAGAAAAATATAATGGTTACTATGGCAATCATCAGCACAAAACATTGCTGAGTGACCATTCTCTCTCTTCACAAAACAATGTTGTCCAGTATGTAGGTACAATCATGGAGGCTTATTCCTCCATGGTACAATGTACCAGTAGTATGACCACGGACACACACAAAAATCAAATATGTGAGGGGTTCTTGCAAAATGAAATGGAACTGTTTGAATTAGGGTTTTCCGGTATTAGAAAAGAGGACATTTCATTAATAAGTTATTGCTGTTTATCATCAACATGTCGCAAAAGTAAAATATTGAAGAAAAAAAAATGTAGAGCTTCGAGTTTTGTAAATGGGATATAGAAAAATGCCACTTATTTTTTTCATAAAAACACTTTTATTCCACTACTTCCATACTATTTCTTACAAAATTTTACTTAGTAGGCATTCCAAAGATTGCAAATATCAATAAATCTGAAAATTAAAAAAAATCTCACATTTTTCACTATTTTGCAGTTTCCTCCACTATGCCCTGTGCCCAGTTCTGTATTATTCTGCCAGAAGTCCAGAACACCTCACATATGTGACCCACTCTACAAAAAGGAGTATGATTAGGTCACAAAAACAGTTATGTACATGTACAAGTTTGAAAAGCCTACAACATAAGCTTTCATTTGGTATATGATAGAGCTACATGTATAGCCCCTCCCATTATATGATGTGTTTACATATTGATTACTTCCTTGGAGTTCCAATTACACAACTGAGAAAACAGGCTTTGAAATAGCTGGCTCTGTTGTAGTACAACAGAACGATGCACACAAAATAGTATTTTTTTCCACTTTATTCATCAAAATCAACATTTCTCTGAATGAAACTTGAAACTGTAGAGATGTCATTCATGACAACAAATGATAATCATATTTGAATAAAATGTTTGCCCTCTCAATGTTGAGTGGGCCATTACATGATAATGCATAGAGCAGGTCACATATTCAAGGACAAGTACATGTAAGACCAAGCTTGGATATAACATCTGTTTTATGTGATCTCAAAGAATATAATCAACTTTGAAACATGGTTATAGAATACATTCCTGGATTCCGGAGCTTAAAGGTAATTGCTTGAATTATCAGGAATGGGTGGATTTGCAGGGTTGTATTTCGTAGTAAATATCGTTTAACTGACCTGTTTGAAGTTGCACAATCGTGGTTGCTGAGAAAAGCAAGAAAAACGATGTTTGTTTTCAACTGGCGTCTGGCAGTTGTTCTTATGTTGTTCTCATTTTTTCCGCGATCGCCGTCCGGCGATCGTAATTTTTTTAAATAAAATTCAGAACAATTACAGGATATCTAGCGCAATTATTTTGCTGATTGCCTACAATCATTATTTACCCTTGAATAAGTAAGATATTTTTTTTATAATTCGGTAGTACAAATTTTCAAAATATGCAAAAGGTGTATCCTACCTAAAACACAATACCACATCAAATGCCTTATTTAGTCTTTTGAACAAATGCACCAAGAAAAATGGACATGTGGAGTTTTTCATATTTTATTTTATGGCAAGGAAAAGTACACCGACCTTGAACCGCAAGATTATAAACCGATGGGCATGTAATATATGAAAACAACACAAGGGAGTCAATTCTTAGGAAATCCTCAAAATGGTTAGCAAGCTCTTTGTTACACATACCGGTAGCACCTACAATACTTCACAATAATGTCGTGCTTTTCTCGGCATCAATTACTGTACAACATAGGACAGGTCAGTTAATATTTACTACAAAATACAACTCCCCAAATCCACCCATTCGTGATAATTCATGCAATTACCAAATACCAATGGTGTATCCTACCTTTAATTTGATCGTAGATTTGATGTAATCAAACAATAGGCTTGATCATGGCTAATTGGTCCCCAAAGTTTTGTAAGTCAAAATTGACATCAGAAATGGACTTGACCTTTAAGCAGAGCCATGAAATTTGGCCTAAAAGCAGAATTTCTACTTGGTTTTTTTTTATATACAATAAACAGGGTTGTACCATACATATCTCTATGGGGCCAATTTCATCAAACGTGTAAGCACCAAAATTTGCTTAGCATGAAAATTCATCTTGGAAAAAAACAGAGTTACAAACCAAAATGTTTGTTGATGTTTATTGTTTGTGACTGGTATTCAGCTGGTTTTTGCTTTGAATGAAAAGCACATGGAGTTTTGGCTGATACATGTAAGTTGTTTTACTGAGCAAGACTTGTTTGTGCTAAGCAAATGTTTGTGCTTACATGTTTTATGAAATTGTCCCATGGTTGTACCAGACATGAAGACACACACACACTCATTCTTTTCGTAAATTGCGTTATGGGGACAATCCATAGGGTTTGTGTGCTAAGGGAAATCTCTCTAATCTCAAACTAAAAACACTCTAAAATTCTAAAAATTTCTTCTACATTTTCTTTCATTATACCCTAACCCAGATTTGCCTTATACCTTTACTGAAGACCCAACGCGCTATGGAGATTCAAAAATGTCCCTACTACTCAGTCTGGGTTTTTTTCCAAACAAAATAACCTGTCACCACAACTAGGTGGAGGCTAGAACACACAATTAGGTTTACCTCACATACGAACTGTGGACATTCCTTTGTTTCGCGTAGTTAAAAAACGTTGACTAAATACTCAATTTTTTTCTCGCTTCCCCAAAACAAATTTGACCTCAAATGTTGATTCTGGGCCTCTCAGCTGTTCCTCCTATCTTTTCTATATAATCCTAATTCGTTTTTTCCTCTAGCGCTCTTTTTCGAAGACTGAAAAACAGATTGTGGACCTGGCCAAGTCCACAAACCGTAACCTCTTCCCGCATCGTGTGGACCTATATTGTTCAGAGGTCCACAGTGCGTATGCAAGACTAACACTTTTCATCGTGGAGCCTCAATGTCTTCCCGTTATCCCCCTTTTGTTTATACTCAAACTTTTTCAGAAGACCTCCATAAAATTGGTGCACAATTTGGAATCGTGGACCTTCTGTCAATCGTGGACCCATTATTTGCCCCCAAATTCTTTTGTCCGACGTCCACGATTGCCGATGTTTACACACCCCACACACACGCAGTCATGTATTGACCGGCAATCGTGGACGGGGCATTGTCCGACCGTCTTCCCTCTTTTGTTTGTACTCTAACGTTTTCGGATGATCGCCATAGGATTTGTACACGAGTTGAGACGTGGACGTTGTGTCAATCGTGGACCCATTGTTTGCCTCCCAATTCTTTTGTCCGACGACCACGATTGCCGGTCAATACAAACGCACACACACACACATGTGATATGCAGTTCCTGATTTCCACCTGCCTCTGGGATTCACCGTATCGTACAGTATGCCAATCACCAGACCTCATTCTTCAAACTCGGAGCAAAACAAGAATTCATCCGTTCCAAATAGTCAACGCAGCATCAGCACACAATGATGTGCAAGAACAAAATGCATCAAATATCAAACCATTCACCTTGTGGCAACACAGCCAATTTAGTATCTGGTCCAGCAATACTAAAAAAGCACACACATCAAAGAACGGGTACTCCTTTCAATTTCCGATCTTATCTTTGCAGGGAGGAAGACAAGAAGGTTTAGTGTGTGTTGTTGGGTTTTTTTTGGTTTTTTTTTTTGGGGGGGGGGGAGGGTGGAATAATTTCCGAGCTGAAATCCAAACATCTTTAAGCTGCTATGGCCCTTAGGTTGGCTTGTCCTGATTGGGAATAGGATAGGAAAGGGTTGCGACAGGGAATACTGTAGACGGATAAACAGCATGGGAATACCACATGCCAAAAGATTGCCTGATGAGCTGAGAGAGAGGGGGGGGGGGGGGGGGGGGGCGCAGAGATGATCCAAACCACAGCAGTTCAGACCGGTGATGGATTTTTTTTTATTTTTTTACAATTGCGATTGAAGTAAATGTGTAGATAAAACTCTACCCTAGTTTGCCTTGGATGACGTGTCAGGTTTTTTTCTAGAATTCAAAATGAATGACGGAAAAAACGAGTTACAAGCAAAACCTGAAATATCCGTCAGCAAACCGGCTGGCAGCTAGCAAGACCGGAAATATCAGGGTGTGCTACCCACAGATGCCGGCCTGAACCCGTCTCGGATCGAGGTTCGTGAAAAAACAAACAATCCCGTGCCTGGGTCCCGTCAATGTAAAAATAATCCCGGCAGACAATTTTTGCCTTTTTTCTACAGATATTAGCTCACAAATTGTGACCTTACAGGAGAGGAGGCTGTTGGGGGAAAAAAGCAGTGGCTGAAGCTTTAAAAAAAATGTTCCACTTTATTTACACTCACAAAATAAAATGTGCCCTAGTTTACCTATTATTCCTCGAAACCGCTAAACAGCAACAAACAAAGTTACATGTACATATAATGTACACCGTCTTCACTCCCAGAGGCAAACTATTAACCGGGCACCTACTGTCTGTAAATGAGGCAAGAACGAACCTCTCAATACATTCACCTAATACTAATAAGAAATATCAAGCAGTTGGCGCCCAGCCACTTATAGGCTAAAGCTGCGCACTCTGGGCAAGAGACACCTAGAGGGTAGAGTGACATACGGGTATACCCCCCCCCCCCCCCCCCCCCCCCCCCCACCCACTGGCTCACTGCCAACGAGAACTCAAGTGAACAGAGAGGGGAAAAAGCGAGAAAAAATATCAAGAATTAGGAACAATGTGACAACTGATTTCCACGCTCGGGTTGCTGTATGTATAACTCTCCATCGGTTACTGAACCTTAATTGTCGGGTTTTTGTTGGAAAGGGACGGAGAAAGTAATAAATGCACCAAGCTTCTAGCGTGAGAATTTCCTCTTGTGGATACTACAAGTACAAGGTTGGAAATCCGATGTCATTTTGAGACGGCGAGACACAACCATCTTGTCGTTTCCGAGTGCTGTGCAGTGCAACTGGACGCAAGCGCGTCAGTGATGATTGTATTACATAACGGTTCCTCAGGCCATACAAAAAGTGCACGTTTGATTTCCTGCAAGCTTTCAGTAAATTATCTTATTTAGCATTATCTTGTCGTATGTATTCAGATTATAATATGATGGGTACAAATCTGAACACAAACCTACAGGAAACTACAAATGACATGAAACAAAACTACCCGGTATATGGCAATTTGAAACCTTGTTTGCATCGTACAACTTCTCCACATAACTCTTTGACAGGAACGCGTAATTCCGTGATTATTAAATTATTAATCTACATCCGCAAAAAGCAAAAGCAGATATTAATATTTACACAGCACATCTCCCACTGCCTCCAAACTTTGTTATTAGACTTCGCTAAGCACTGCTTTCGGAAATTCTTTGTAAACATCAGTGTTTGTCATCTGCGAGTGCAAAAGTAAGATGCATGCGTTTGCTCAATTCACATTCCTATTAAACCAAATATTAAATCGAACGTCCCACTTTTTCAAAAAGACCGTGTCTGATATTTATAAACGCACGCACACGATGCAACTGAATGCACAGAACGGCTGTAGACAGTGATCTTTGTAATGTCAAATGCGGATTAGTTAAGCAAGCCCCTTTGATCATCGATATGTCCACACACACAAAATCACACCTGTATAACGTGGAATTTAAAATTGATGTCATCTTCTCAAATGTTAACATCTGGGCATCTGTATCCATTCCCAAGTGTAATTTATTATTGACGCCAATGGTTTACTTCAATTTAAAAAAAAAATGTCTGAAGATGCCTAAGTATTATATGATTCTCGGGAGACGGGAAGAACATTTGCGGTGAGACTAATAAAAGAGAGCATTAAAAACATGTGGGAACAATGTCACACAGGAAATATACAAGAGCCCAGGAGAAAAAAATTATATGGCACACTGTAATAAATCGGCCATCGGGATCTGGAAAGTTATACTCTGACAAAATTAATACCTGCATCACATCACATCTGGCTAAAGAGATTAACAGAAACATGAACAGATACGATGTTGCTGGGAAACATCAAGAGTGGCAAGCAGGTTTGAGTATTAACCCTCAACGTACCTGAAGGAGTTTGGCGGATTCAGGATACCTCCATATTGAACAAACTGGGGGAATTTTGATGGAATCGGGGGATTTCAAGCCTAGCAGTACTGCAAAGTGGATTTTGAGGTGATGAATTTTGAAGACTCTAAGGAGAAACACTGCAAAATATTGCTATGCCAGCATGGTACCCTGAAACTGTCTGAATCCGTCAGAATCCGTCACACTTTTGCTGGTGGATTGTTGATGGATTCAGGATTTCTCTTCGTAAACTGACGGACTTAGGACACTAGACGTTTTTGCATGACAAACTTGATGGATTTTGGAGGATTCAGGATACTTTCTAGTAAAAGCACTCAAGGAGTTAGGGTTAAAATAACCTATATTTTTGCAATTAAATACATCGTTCAAAAATAGATTCAACCCTCTACAGTACCAGGTTTTCAAGCAGACACAGAAAAAAAAGGAGAATAGTATAGGATCAAAATGTTCAACATAAAATAAACCAAAAAACAACAACCCAAAATACAAGGTAAAAGTAGGACTTTGGAGAACAAAATCAGGATACAAGTAGGACTTGGGCTCGTTTAGGACTGATTTACATTGATATTCTCCCCTGTTCATATATCCAGTTTAAATTCTTTAAATTCTTCATGCATGATTATTTTTGACTGTTTCACTTTTTTTAATTTGGAAAATTTTGAAGATTCCTTACATTTGACAATGTGGAAGTCAACAGCAAATGTCACCACATACACTGCCTAGATACTTGATCATTCAGCTTAACATCCCTGAAATCAAATTCTCTATACAACCGAGGGGGAAAAACAATCAAATCAAAGGCCAAGAATCTAGTGAAGAACCCATTTCGGACTGATTTGACATGCATCAAGTTGACTCGTCTAGTCCCTGTACCTCCCCCCGGCCAGAGGAATTAAACGACACATTTCTCACGCCAACCTTTCCCTTCCTTCTACCCCTTGCACTTTCTTTCACCCTCAGGAATACGGTCATCTTAGATGTAGCGCAAGTACAAACACTGTTTCCGTAAGCACCGCGCGAGAAAGATTTGAAGAAATTACAGACTGCTGGTTGAATATAATACAGTATGTGATCGTCCACGACGAAAGGGCTGTAAAAGTATGCATCTTGACGTTTTGAAATATTTAGAGAAATGAAATCTACAAGAAATAAGCTTTAAAATGATGTATTACAAGAAATAGTTGCTATTTATAGCTACAACAAGTAAAACTGAATATGAAAATTCTTTGTTTTTTATTGTTTTTTTACATAATTTTTATTTTAATGGTCCTTTTCTTAAAATAAGCTCTGGCGACTTTACAGCCCTTTTGTCGTGGATGGTCACATACAGTATAGGCACCCGAGTACCAAAGTGTGACGTCAGTTGACATTAGAGTGGTTTCGCCTGCGAACGGATACGTCATCAATTTTCGCGGATTTATGACGTCATAGTTACTCACTATCCGCTAACCGTGTACAAGGCATGGATATCTTGCTCGCTACACGTAAGTATAAAACGCGTACGGATAGCTAAACGTACGCGTACGCGTATCCGTTCGTATGCGAAACCTCTCTATTGTAACGGCCTCACACACTGTTTAGTCGACTAAAGGTCCATTACAAAAAAACACAGGGAAATGGTAGAGTACGGTAACTTTTGTGTGGAGCCAATCGCCTTGGCAACAGACAAAAGATGACGTATTACTAATTTAGGTACATGTATGGGTTCAGGTTTACAAAGTACATTCCCCTTTGACCTTAACCGTACTGAAGCCATCAATTTCAGTGTGAATTCTCACCGATCCTAGGGGGTTTAGGGTTAAGGTTTGTCTTCCTGCTTTATTTGTGAGTTTCAACGCTACAAATAAATGTTTTTACAATTTTCTTGTAAACAAATCTTTCACTCTTGAACAAGATTTTATTTTGTTTTTAGCGACCATATGTACTTTATGGAATGATTAGTAAACAAATTTTAAATAATTTGTGGCTGGAACAATAATACAGGCATATCTATTGCACACTGTTGGTGTAACAGTAAACCAAAATATTTTAGCATATAAATGTGTTACAAGAAGACGAAAAAATGAATCGTTGTGAAGCACTGGTAGAGAACTTCAATGAAAAAAGAAAAAATGTTTTTTAAGCAAAGTTCCTCTACATTGCATTCACCTACTCTCTGCTGCTATAAACTCCATCAAGTTCAAATGCGGTATTTACTCAACACACAAAATTTTCCAAATTGTGCAAAAGAAATAATAACTTCCAAAATTTTTAAATCCTCCTAAATTATATACTATAAAGTTAAAGAACGTCGTTGTAAAACAACCATTTCACACATTTCAAAGAGTCTCAATGCACTCCAAAGCATTTACCTTTAAAAAAACCCTCTAATCCTTCAAACCCTCTAATCAATTCTGGGCAGACATCCTGATATCTCTAGGGCAAGGACACTAATCTTCCCCTCATCAATACTTTACTACCTTCCAAGGATGTCT